>JALMGF010000369.1:10000-494239 GCA_023333645.1 Sceloporus occidentalis
ATGGTCCTCAGACGTTGGTGAAGAAGGCAGGACTGGAGTAGGAGCTAAAGTTGCAGTAGTGGAAGCAACCGTTGTAATTGTATTTACACTCTTCACTTCGGGATCTGCTACTGAAAGCAAAATTAACACTATTCAGTAAAGAGAACAGACAGCACCACATAACATGCCTCACAAACAAACTGAGCAAAGATATATTGTACACTCTAGTTAAGTACCTCAGGGTCCAAATTCCTGCTCAAAACAAACATTATAATGTAATGTATAATAAGGTTAGAATTAGGGATGCACCAAAAACTCTGGACCGAAGAACACCCAGTCTGCAGGGAACATGTAGCCAGGAAGTATCAGGTAGGTCACCAGTACGGAAGGGGTTAAATCTCACCTCTGAAGCCTCTTCTTCTCTGGCACTTGCTCTTTTCTCTACCACCCTCTGCTGGTTGCTTCAGGACTCAGTTCTGGGCCCCCTACGCTTCTCTATCTAACACAAATTCATCCTTTTTGATTGCAGTACCATCTCTGCGGATGGCACACTCATTTACCTTTCCTCTCCTGACTTATCCACCTAATCCATTGCCCAACTAAGCCAGTGCCTTCACCATATCCTCCAGAGTAAAGTTTGAATTCCTGACCCTCATCCACAGATACCTGTGTCATGACCCAAGGCCTGAATAAAGCATGTGACACGTTGTTGTGCATTCTTGTTATCCTATGGCAGTGATTTCCATACCACATCAGTCTTCCTACAAAAAAATCACTGACAAACCTGCCCCTCACATCCTGTCTCGTACCCTTTCAACCTTGCTGTAGAATGGCCTGAAGCGGGGGTCAGACAATAGTCCACATGTGTAGTCTCAGATTAAACATTAAGTGATTTTATTTGTCTGCAGCAGAACCTAACATTTAGGCACACAGTCCCTTTTAAGGCAACACAAAAACTTTACCAAAAAATAAAACCTACTCCACACTGGGAGAGCTTACCAACAGCTCAAGCCCTATACATTAGGCTGGCTGGCTGGCTATATTTAGTTACCAACCTTTTAACTGACACCACATCAGTCAGGAAAGTATCTTAAAGTTCTTACGCTGTTTTAGAGAGGGTTGGAAATCCATCTGGTTAGCGGTTTGCACATCACAGCTCTGAAGTCTGAGACAGCCCCCTTCCACAAACATTACCTTTATTACCAGCTGTCTCCGCTTACTTCTTAACCCCTTAAGGATAATGGGTTGTCCTTAAACCCATTAAAAATAAAGCACATGTACGGGCTTTGTCATTAAGGGATAATGATCCCAACCATGCTTCCTGGTTTAACCATCTGAATGCTGAAGGACTCAGAGGTGTTTCCAAGCATAACTATCAGCACCTGACTTCATCCTGTCACAAACCTCCTAAAAGATGGTAAGCTTGGAAGACCGGTGGCCCACATTCCCTTATTTACCAGTATGTTAATTTCGGATTTCAGCTTTAATATTATTGTTTTAATATCTTTTTAATTTCCAGTGACTGTACATTTCACCTTTTTTGGAATCCTGTATTTGTTTCATCACCTCTTCTCTCTCCGCCTGCTCTGTCGCGGTTGTCACTCTGAAAGAACCTTCCCTTGTGAAGGTAGTTCTGCTGGCATCGAATGTGGCAGTCACTCCACATTCTTTTTCACGCTTTTGCTTCCGCTCCAGACAAGCAGCAAATGCACAACCTACAGCATGGCTAAGCCTCTCACCCTGCAGCAGGAGACAATTCAATTTTTTGGAACATCAGACAATTGTATTCAACTATTACAAAAGGCAATTAATGCACAGATCTTCAGCCTTAAAGAATTGTTCAAGTTCCATCATTATCTGATAAATAGTTTCATATTTCCATACAATCAGGTATCAGTCTTAGGACAGAAACTAACCCCCAATTGGAGTATTTCTGTGTGTCAAAAAAGACAGGTTTAAGGTTCAACATAACCATCTGGAAAGGCTAAATCATCAAAGAATGGAAAAGTTCGAACACAAGGCCATAGTCTAAAGCTACAAGGTCAGAGACTTAGAGGTAAAGTTTCACTTTACCGAGAGGGTGGTAGATAAATGGAAGAAGTAATAGAGCAGAAGTAATAGAGGGTAATACCATCAGGGAATTTAAACATGCATAGACTAGGCAAAATCATGAATCTAAGACAAGACCAATGTCTGATTAAGGTCAGAGTCTGGTTCTTTACATCGGTAAAGTGGGCAGACTAGAGGTGCCGAATGGTTTTTATCAGCCGTCAAATTCTAGGTTTCTAACTAGAGCAACTGAACCCATGTGACACTACTTATAAGAGGCAAGGAATCGAGAAACAGAAATAATATTCCTAAAATAATGGTTTGAAAATTAATAAATAAGGGCTTGGATATATTTCACGATGCATATATATGGCCAAGCCAATCACACCGGTACCAACAGATACAGCAAACATACTGACCGTGTCCTTAACTGACATAAAGCAGTGGCAGATCCACCTTCTTGTGGTTCCATCTCGACAGATGTATGAGAACGCTCTATCAAAGTTTCTGTCCGGAGCACAGAAAGACACTTTCTCTATGGTTTGATCTAATAGAAGGTCCTGAGTGGAGACAAAGATGTGGGATGGTTATTAGCAATTTCTGCAATTATGGCCCTTTATGACACAAATTCACAAGGATCAAAAGAAGAAAGTGTTTTGAATCAGCATTATCATAAATGGTTTGGACAAGAAACAAGTCAACAAAACACAAGTCTGATTTTAGTCATTCCTTATGTTAGCAGACACACCACCATTAACTTTGACAGAGCCGTCTACAACCAAGGAATCAGTAAAAATATTTAATAAAACTAAAAAAAAATAAAAAATGGAACTATGAGGTCTGGAATACAAATGTGACTCTCAATCTAATTCTATGAATGCTAGATTATCAAAAAGTATCACAGATTCTTCTCTTGTAACAATACAGCAATATTGATTTTAATGAGAATATCCTGCAAATGAGCTATTTGAGTAACTATAGGATCACAAATTAAAAAATAAAAAAATAAATAAAATACAAACACTTTTTTTTTTTTAAACACAGTCTGTTGCATAACATAGAACAGGGGGGCCCAACCTGCGGCACGCCAGGTGCTGCAGGACTACATCTCCCATAATGCTCTTTCAGCTAAGGGGCTGGCTGAGGAGGATGGGAGATGTGGTCCTGCAGCAGCTGGAGAGCCGCAGGTTGGACATCCCTGACATAGAATGTAAAGTCTTTGGTTCAGAACAAAGTTTTTAAGTAGGACATGCTGAAATCATGTTTGACCATATGGTGTCTCTGTCAGCTGGCTTTCAAGGACGATATTTAAATTGTTAAATGTTAGAACTGTGTGCTTTGGGCACAAAAAAAACAAACCTTGTTTGTGCAAATTTGCAAGAGTGATTGGGTTTTACATAGTAACATAGTTCATAAGGTTGAAAAAAGACCAAAGTCCATCAAGTTCAACCTATATACATATTGTGTCCCTACTGTGTTGATCCAGAAGAAGGCAAAAAAACCCTTATGAAGCAGATGCCAATTGCCCCATACCAGGGGGAAAATTCCTTCCCGACTCCAAATATGGCAATCAGAATAAATCCCTGGATCAACGTTCTGTCCCTATTAATCTAATATCCATAACTTGTAATATTATTGCTTTCAAGAAACACGTCCAGGCTCCGTTTGAACTCTTTTATTGCGTTTACCATAACCACTTCCTCTGGCAGAGAGTTCCATAATCTCACCACTCTTACTGTAAAGAACCCCCGTCTGTGCTGGTGTAGAAACCTTCTTTCCTCCAACCGTAGAGGATGTCCCCTTGTTATAGATACAGTCCTGGGTATAAATAGGTCCTGGGAGTGATCTCTGTACTGTCCCCTTATATATTTATACATAGTTATTAAATCCCCCCTAAGCCGTCTTTTTTCCAAACTAAATAACCCTAATTCTGATAATCTTTCTGGGTACTGTAGTCCTCCCATTCCCCTTATTACTCTGGTTGCCCGTCTTTGAACCCTCTCCAGCTCCACTATATCTTTCTTGTACACTGGTGCCCAGTACTGTACACAGTATTCCATGTGTGGTCTGACTAGTGACTTGTACAGTGGTAGAATTATTTCCTTGTCGTGGGCATCTATGCCCCTTTTGATGCACCCCATGATTTTATTTGCCTTAGCAGCAGCTGCCTGACACTGGTCACTACAGGTAAATTTACTGTTAACTAAAACTCCTAAGTCCTTTTCCATGTCAGTCGTCCCCAGTGTTTTCCCATTTAATACATATTCCCAGCCTGGATTTTTCTTCCCCAGTAGCATACCTAGCGGGGGTATTTTTTGTCCAAATTTTGGTGTGTTAACAGAAAAATTCAACAATATATATATATATATATATATATATATATACTTTTATAAGGTGGTGGTGGGGGGTCATTTTTGGTTTCAGCTAGGGCTGCAACAACTAAACGATTATAATCGCTAAAAATCGATTTTAAAAGAGGGTTTTTTTTCCAGAGCAAATGCTCTGAAAAACTCTCCTTCTATAATCCGAGCTCAAACAGGGATCGTATTACAACACTAGAATCCAGATCCCCACAGCGATGCAGGAGACCTGAATTCCACCGAATGCGCACAGACACGCTCCACCTCTCCCCTCCACTTCCGCTGGGGCTTCTACGATGCAGCGCCAGCATCACGACCTTCACCGTAGAAGCCCCACCGGAAGTGAAGGGAAGTAACTGAGGCTGTCTGTGTGCTTCGTGCAGACCCCCACCGACTGACAGAGGGGAGAATCCAGGTCTCCTGCAGAGGATCATCCTCTCTGTCAGCTGGTGGGTGTCTGTGCGATGTGCACAAACAACCTCTGCTAACTCCCCTACACTTCCGCTGGGGCTTCTACGAAGCTCCAGTGAAAGTGCCAGCCAGCAACGGAGGTTCACCCCCCACAAGACACCAGGGAGTCGAGGAGAGAGGCAGAGTGATGTATGGGAGGGGGAGGAGGCAGAGTGGTGTATGGGGGGTATAATGAATTTCAGGGTGGCAGAGTGGCGTAATGGGGGGGTATAATGAATTTCAGGGAGGCAGAGTGGCATATCTGGGGAAGGCAGAGTGGCGTATAGGGGGAGGCACCCAGTTTATTTTACATAAAAGAAAAATTTGCATTGTTTTTATCCGATTAGTCGAAAAAGTAATCGGCCAACTAATCGATTATTAAAATAATCGTTAGTTGCAGCCCTAGTTTCAGCCAAGTGAATGCTACATTTTTTTGTTTCGGTCCAGAATTTTCATTTCGGTGCATTCCTACTATATACTAAGCCAGACTGAAGTGGTAGGTTTACGCCACATTAACCCCTTAAGGACAATGGGCAGTCCCTAAACCCATTGAAAACAATGCATTTTGAGCCCGTACATGTCATTACGGGGTTAATGTTTGGCTTAGTATATAGTGATTGGGGTTATGCTGCACCCCTGTCAATGTCTGCCTCATTTTTTTATGAAAACAGTTATGCAATATAATGTATGTAATGATAGAAACTATGCAGTTTTAAAGTGTGTGTGGGGGTGCCACATACAGGAACCCCCCCCAATTGCCAAAAACTCTAGGTACGCCCCTAGGGTTTGTAATGATAAAATTGAAGTTGTAGAATCTTGGGGGGGGGGGATGGGAGTCTTATGTTGCACAAATTAACATCCTCCTATTCTGGAGATATTGACCTCAGCAGCCTGTTTGCTCTTGGTTTGACTTTCTGTAATTCGGCAAAACCTTATCTGGCCCTTAGCTGTGACTCTTTGTCTTTTAGGAAACTGCAGACTAAATGTGGGTCCCACCAGCTAAGATAATTGAATTGCTCCATGATGTAACATACCAATAGAAAGGCACTTTATCTAGTGTGTCAAACATCTAAGAACTAATCGCATAGACAAAATAATTGTAATCACTGCAGATGAAGTGGAATATTCTACCTATATGCCATAAAATACAAGGCTATTTACAAAAGGATCTTTTTTTTTTTTTACCTTTATTTCTTTCTTTTCTCTCTCTTTCATCTCTACACCCCCAGATGCAACCTGGCAACCCTGAGAAAAGGTCTCTGTAAAAATGTTATGTGAATATTTGGATAATGTCCTCCAGGTTATTAAATAAACAACTCAATAAGTTGTTGCCCCACCTAACTAACATACGCATTAACACACAGCCAATTTTTTATTTTGTAGAAACAAGTTTTAGAAACTTTTATAGAAAGTTTGTAATTTAAAAAGTAGCAATTACAATAAGTGTAAATTAAATATGATACATTAACAGCAAAAACTGGAAAATGATCTATACTCTTATAATTGCTTTTGCTCATATTTTTGCTACAAATAATCTTTTTTTTAAAAAATATTTTAAAATATGCTGTTTAGCTTTCTGAATTCAAACATATTTAAAACAAAAAGTTGTCTGTTTTTGTATGACATCATTCAGTATTTTTTTTTTTTTTCCAATAAACTAACAGTATTATTATTATTACTGCTGCAAGAAGGGCAAAAATAGAACTGCAGGAGAAAACACCAAAAATACAAAATAAACTAGCTGCAGCTACACTGACAAATGTAATTAACTGACAGGGAAAAGAGAATAGTCCATGCACCTGTTCAGAGCATAAAGCAGAATATACAGGAAAACTATTGCGAGTAATGTTTGTACAATTTTTAACAAAAAACAAAGTAGGTTTTGGTATATTTTGCATCATACAATAAACAAGAACTAATTATTAAGAGTGTACCCCAGGTTACCCATTTGCCATGGTTAAATAAATGAATCAAACTCTGACCAATAGTGTAATTTGGTTGAGCGGTGCTCTAGGCCTGACCCAGGACAGTGCATTCAGTCATCTCAGGACCTCTACAGCCTCCATCTCCCCTGCTAAGTACTGCTATATGATGTCATATCACTATGCTTTACCCAACAATGCTGGGTATAAGGTAATTTGGGGGCTGTGCCAGTTAGGCACAGACCTCGGTAGTATAAATGAGACAATTAAAATGGATTGACATGACACAGTTCATGTGAAAATCTATTTTAAGTGGGACAGTTTAAAGTCGCAAGTATGATGTCACGTTGAAATTGTTTATGCCTGGGTAGAATTACAAGACCTAGAGATCAGGGACTGATTTACGAAAAATAGGCTAAAATATGTAAAGTTACTAAGGGCTGAAGTATTTTAGGATGCAGTATATGCTTTGAAACCAGAGGAATTTTTTTTTTTTTTTTTTTTATTACAAAAATACAAAAGGACTTACAAGTAAATGCTTAAATACATCGATAAAATTTAAACAAATACATAAATACATAACATAATTTAAGACAAACATACAATTTTGGATTCCAGTTAACATCCTCTATTGCCACGTATTTCAGAAAAGAAAAAAAAAAAGAAAAAATGACAAAAATACGAGGACAATACTACTTCTTCATATCAATGTGATATTGACTCTATTGGGATAGTGTTAAGGCTCTATTTCTTTCAATCTGCAGAGATATAACTGCAGAAGAAGAAATTAAAGGATTGCTAATTTTAATTAATCTATTTTACCTTCTTGCAGCAATTGTATCCAGTTTTCCCAGGCTTCTGACCCAGCTTTATTCCCTCTATCATATAACAGAAGCAATTTTTCCATATAATATTGATGCATAATTTGAGCTTAATTGGGTCAGAAGTTCTCCAATTCCTGGATACAATTATTTTGACTGCTGTTAACACATGTAATAAGAACTGCAATTCCTGAGTAGGTATTTTAGGTAGATTTAGATGTAATAGGGCTCTTTCTGGTGTTAGTCCCCAGTGTGATCCAAATAGCTTAGTGAGCTTGTTAGATAATTCTTGCCAAATTCTATTTATCAAAGGACAACTCCACCAAATATGGATCAGATCTCCTTTATAATACCCACATCTCCAACAATTCGCCAGATTATTGGGAGAGATTTTTGCCAGTGTTGTAGGCACTAAATACCACCGGTTCATCAGTTTATAATGCATTTCATTAAGATTCAAACAATGTATATTTTTGTACGATACATACAATGATTTATTCCATTCTTCCGGTTTAATTATGATATCTAAA
Organism: Sceloporus occidentalis; assembly: GCA_023333645.1. Taxonomy (NCBI): domain Eukaryota; kingdom Metazoa; phylum Chordata; class Lepidosauria; order Squamata; family Phrynosomatidae; genus Sceloporus; species Sceloporus occidentalis. Next base: position 18,112 of record JALMGF010000369.1, read on the forward strand.
TCTCTCTCCCATTTTTTAATTGCTAGGGGGATATATTCCTTTTTAAATAGCGTTATCAAAGTTAATGCTTTTGACAACAATTTTTTTTGTGATTCCCCTACTACTAGGTCACTTAAAAGTTTTTGTACTTTTACATTTAGATTCCAGTTTACCGATTTTAATAAAAAACTTTTAACTCTTAAATAATTATATGCTTCACCTTCTGGCAGATTGAATTCTATTTGAAGCTGAGGAAAGGGCTTCATATTAGAGCCATTGATTAGGTCTTTAATTCTATAGGCGCCTCCTTGTAGCCAAGTTTTTAAATTTATATTATCCATTAAATCTTCCATAATATCCAACGGTAAATCTACTATTATCTTATTTTTTAGCCCTAGCTTACTTCTTACCCAGATCCAATTCGTATACAATTGTTTTAAGACTAAGCTATTTATAGTTGGGATTAATTCAATCGCTCTCTTGTAGGGGACCCAAAACAGAGTTTGTAGCACTTTAACAGGATATATTTTTATAGTCTCACCTCTATACCAAGACTCCTGAATAGATTCTTTTCTCTGTGATATACTAGCATGCATTAGCAGGGCTGCTTGTGAATATTCTTGGATTAGTGGAGCACTTAATCCTCCTTGGTCTTTCTTTTTTGTAATCAATTTAGCATTTAATCTCGGTTTCTTACCTCCCCAAATAAATCTATTTATTGCGCCTTGAATTAGATCCAGCCAACTATAAGGTATATTTAGTGGAATCATCCTAAACAAATATATAAATTTGGGTAGGATATATGCTTTTACCACGTTTATCCTCCCCCACCAAGAGATAAATAGGTTTCGCCATTTTTTAAAGGATAAATTAATTTCTTTAATCATGGGGAGTAAATTTTTTTCAACCCATGTATTTGGAGAATTTGTCATTTTAAGACCTAAATAAACTAAAGTATCATTTGTACAGCCAAAACCAATTCTCTCAATTTCTTTCTTTTGTATTTCATTAAGATAGGAAGGTAACACTATTGATTTATTTATGTTTAGTTTATAGTTGGAGATAAAGCTAAATCGATATATTTGCTTCATAATCTGATTTACTGAATTCACTGGATCTTTAATTGTAATATATCGTCTGCGTAAAGTTTGATTTTTTGTATTTCACCCTCTCCACAGCCCACTATCCCAGGATTACTTCTAATATCTCTTGCGAGAGGTTCTAAGGATAGGACGTAGAGCAGTGGTGAAAGAGGACAACCTTGTCTTGTCCCATTAGACAACACAAACCAATCAGATTTAATTCCTGATCCAATTACTCTGCCTCTCGAGTTCTTATAAAAGGGCCATTATCGCTTGGTGAATCTTGCCTTTTATCCCAAATGCTTTTAACGTTTCTGCTAGATATCCCCAGCTGACCCTATCAAAGGCTTTCTCAGCATCTAATGATAGGGTCAACTGAGGAGTTTTAGTTTGTATATTATCTTCGAAAATTCCCAATAACGCTCTTATGTGATTAGATGCAGAGCGTCCTTTGATAAATCCAACCTGGTCTGTATGAATCAGCTGCGGTAACACCATATTTAGTCTTTGAGCTAGTATACCTGCATATATTTTTGCATCTATATTTAAAAGAGATATAGGTCTGTAGCTGGTTATCTTGTCAGGTTCCTTCCCTACTTTAAGTATTGGCATAATATTGCCTCTCAAAAACTCTTCAGGGAGCACCCCCTTATCCATACCCTCATTGTAGGCTCGGACTAGACATGGTGAGATCTCCTCGATAAATATTTTATAGAATGTTGCATCAAACCCATCTGGTCCAGGGGATTTTTTTTCCCGCAGTCTATGTATTTCTTTATAAACCTCATCTAAAGATATTTTTTCATTTAAGATATCCAGATCATATTTGGGGAGTTTAGGGAGAATTCTATCCACAAACATTTTTTTTTACATCTAATTCTGTAGACTTATTAGGTAAATTATATAACTCTTCATAAAATTCATTAAAAGCTTGGCCTATCTCATTAGGGGCTAGGAGAATTTTTCCTTTATGTACAATTCTAGTAATCATCTTATCTTCCCTTTTCTTTTTCAATTGATTGGATAACATTTTATCTGCCCTATTTCCTTTATAGTATCTTTTTGATTTCAGAGTCATCAAGGCTCTATTGGTGTTCTCCAGTAATATGTGGTTAATTTTATCATTTATTCCTTTAATTCTCATAACATTATTTTTTGCGGGATTCTGTTTATTAAGTTTATTAAGATGAAAAAGAGTAATATATAAATCAGATAATTTAACTCCCGCTTTTTTTTTTTGCATATGCTCCCAATTTAATAAAATGTCCCCTTATAACTGCCTTGAATGCACACCAAAGATTTAGGGCTGAGATGTTATCCACATCATTTTCATTAAAGTAAAGCTGGGATGCTTTTTTTATATATTCAATGTCTTCTGATTTTTCCATTAGTTTATGGTTCAATCTCCATTCTGTTCTAAATTTTTCCCTCTTCTCTTCCAAATCCATAGTAACTAAATTATGGTGAGACCATGTTGTTTCATGTATTTTAATGTTTTTTTGCTTTTAGTGCTAAATTACATTCTCCCAGAATTAAATCAATACGGGAATATGAATTATGTGTTTTAGAAAAACATGTAAAATCTTTTTCTGTAGGATGGGCCATTCTCCAAATATCAAATAACGCATGCGCTTTTAGCAAAGCTTGGAATCTCTGGGCTTGCAGGAGGAGATTTCGATCCTTAATAATTCTCTTTGAAGACATTTTATCTAGATGGTGATCTAATATACAATTAAAGTCTCCCATCCATATTAGAAAACCCTGTTTTACCTTCTGAACTTTTCCCAAAAGATTAGATAAGTATCGAGCTGGGGAGGTATTGGGTGCATATACATTTACTAATGTGAATAATATATTATTAATTTCAACAATTGCTAGAATATATCTGCCATCGGGATCAGTTTCTACGTATTTTAATTTTAAATCCAGATCTTTAGAAAATAATATGGCTACACCTCTTTTTTTCTTTGTTTTTATTGATGCCTGTATGGAATACGAAAATCTTTGATTTCTTAAGGTATTATTGTCCCCCAGACGCCAATGTGTTTCCTGAAGGAAACATATGTTTATTTTTTCTTGCCATAACCTTTGCAATACTATATGTTTTTTTGGGGTCAAATTAAGGCCTTGGGTATTTATCGTACTGAACCTAATCATCTTTGGTTAGTTTAACAATCTTACTTATTCTCCCAATGGGTCTCACATTGTATGTCTTTCGTATAACATAAACATGGAATCCACAAAAAAACAAGACAACAATTAAAAACATTAAACAAATTTGTAGGGATAACATCCACCGATGTATTCGCCTACAACCGCACCAATTCTCCCCTCTGATAGCGCGGATAATTAATGCCATCGATCAGATGACAGTTGGAGTCTAGGTATAGGTTATAAAAATTATCAGCTAAGTATATAAGTGCCCATATTATTCCTAAGAAAATAGGGAGAGAAAAAAAAAAAAAAAAAGATCTTTTTTTTTACAACAGAGCAATTTTCAAAAAAAAAAACTAAGTGTAACCTATAAATCAAGTGAAATATCTAATATGTCTCATAAAGTGCATTGAGTCTTCATTATTTTGATTATCTCATTCTAATTACTTATTAAGTAGCTAGAGATACTCATACCCAAGATTCACATCTCTTATATATTGTGTAACATGTTTTTACAGTGTCTTAGATAATTAAAAAAAAAAAAAAAAAAAATTAATAAAAATAAGAACTAAAAATTTTTTTGTTTCTTTCCCTTTTCCCTTCTCTTACAACAGAGCAATTTTCCACAGATTAACTATAAAGTATAATTCAAGTGAAATGCCTAATATATCTCATAAAGTGCACTAAATTTCCATTATTTTATTATTTTACTTATCTCATTCTGATTACTTACTAGAATAGCTAGAGATCATTATACCCAACATTCATAAAGAAATTACATGAAAAAACATGTGAAACATCTGACATACCTCATAAAGTGCATTAAGTGCAAATTATTTTAATTGTCTCGTCCCAGTTACATTCTAATTACTTACTAAGTAGCTAGGGATATTCGTGCCCAAAATTCATAAAAAATGACATGTCAAAAACATATAAAACATCTAATATACCTCATAAAGTGCATTAAGTGCAAATTATTTTGATTATCTCATCCCAGTTACTTGTCAAGTAGCTAGGAATATTCGTGCCCAAAATTCATATCGCATGTATATTACTTAACGTGTTTTTACAGTGTCACAAAAAAAAAAAAAAATAATAATAATTTATTCTTTTATCTTTTATAATTTAATATTATTTTTCCTCAAAATAGTTGTAAGATGTACATACTGCCGTCTTCTTGATCGTGTAAGATAAGAGAGGTCTGGAAGAATTTTAATTTTATTGTATGGTTCCGGTAATAGGTTTTCTCTGTGCATTCTTAAAATCTTCTCACGAATTTGAAGATTTGCGCAACTCAACAAAATGTCACGGGGTATTTCCGAAGATAAGTCTGCTACTTTTGCAGATCTATAATAGCGATCCCATATAGGTGCATGTGCTTCTTGGGTAATCCCCAATTTTAAGAAAAAATCTTTAAGAAACCTTTCTAAAGAATCAGTTGTTAAACTCTCCGGGATTCCTCTTATTCTCAGATTAATTCGTCTTGCACGGTCTTCAAAATCTGCGATTTTCAATTCCAAAGCCTCTATTTTTGTGGTATTCTGTGTAATATTATCTTGATGAGACAGATCCTGTATAGTTAAATGTTCTAATTTCTCTTCATTTTTTTTTCACCCGTGTAGCAACGGATAGTAAGTCAGTTCTTATTCCCTGCATCTGTATTTGTATTTCCGATTTTATTTTCTCAAATTGATCATCCAGAGCCATTTTGAGTTGCTCTTGGATTATAGGAGTCAGATCTCCTCCCGATGCTGAACCAGTTCCTTGACACATTTCCTCCCCAAGGCTTGTATTCAATGTTTGTTCCAATACTAATCTTTCATTCTCGGGTTTAGAGGAATGTGGTGAAAAAAAAGATAATCTTTTCTCAGGTCTGTCTTTTTTCTCATCCCTTTTCTCTCTTCTGAGGGATTTCTCAGAGGGCTTTTTTGCTGCCATATCAAAAAATATTTCTTTTTCCTTCTTTTTTTTCCCTTTTTCTCTACTTTTCTCTATTTTTTATTTTCTTCTTTTATTTCCCCTTTCCTTTCCCTCCCTTTTTCTTCTCTATTGTTTTTTTCTCTTTCTTCCTTCCTTTTTCCCCTTCCTTCCTTTCCCTTTCTCTTTTCCCTTTTCTTAAGTGCCTCTTAAGTGTCTCTAGCTAACTGACCCACTATATTACATTTATGGATCTTTCCTTCTTTCGTTGTTTAGTATACTAGGAGGTATTTAAATAATATATCATATATAGCTTATGTATGGCAATAGTTCATCTTTCATTCTTAGGTGGTTCAATGGAGTAAATGCAGTTTGGCTAATATATCGTATGTAGCATATAAAATGTATGTATATTCGATATGTATAATAAATAACAGTCCGTAAAAAATATCAAATTTCATCCATTAATCAATAGCAGTCCATAAAAAAAAAATATCAAATTTCATCCACAAAAAATTTCATCAAAACAAAAAAGAAGAGAGAAAAAAGAGAAAATCCACTTAGCTGAAAAATATATCCGTTTCAGGATGTCCGTATCAGGTATCTATATCCACATATAGAAAAATTAAAGTGGAGATTAATATTTCAGGGCCTCAGCGGCAGACACATCAGGACACGGCCTCCACAGGTCACATGGCCGTCCACTCCCGCATGCAGATCTCCCACTGTACCGAGCCAGGTCGCAGCTTGAATCACCGCTCTCTCACCGCGGGAACAGCCTCGTGCAAAGCCTCAATGGTGGCAGCCGTAATACTTACGGCGATGGAAGCCGCCACAGCGACCAGAAACGCCAGGATTACCGCAACACGGGGATCCCAGCGGTCCCAGCAATCTCAGCTCCGGCAAACTCAGCTCCGGCAACCGCTACGACGAACACAGCGTCACAGCGTCGCGGCAGTCACAGCGGTCGTAGTCCCGGTCCAGGTACCACGCTGAACGGCGACGGCGGCAGCAATAAAAGCCGCAACAACAGAGCAGCGGCGGCGGCACCTTTTGTGAAGCCGGCGGGGGACTCTCGGTGCGCCACAAATTAGTTTGGGCCTCTCCTACCCTAGACTCCGTTGCCGCGCGCGTGCTACGTCATGACTCCACCCCCCCCACAAAAGGATCTTTTAATAGTATTGGATTGTAAAATTGCAAGCAGGACCCACTTTACCCCTTAAGGACCAGGTTGTTTTTTTTGTACCCTTCGAGATCAAGGCTGCTTTAACACTTTTGTGGGGCTCACTTTTAGCTGTAATTTTGCCCTCTCCTATTTAGTGAACCCACACAAAGACAAGAAGGGCTTTCTTCGGGTGCCTTTTTTTTTTTTGGGATTATATCACCTAATTTCCTATAAAAAAATATATATGAAATATAGTGTTTAAAAAAAAACAAAACACCTTTCCTAGCTTTTATTACAAAAATCTTTTACTCATCTAAAAAAGCCAATAAAAAACCCTGCTACTGTCCTGAGTTTAGCCAATATTTTTTTTGCAAGCTATAGGAAAATAATTACAATTAGCATTTTGCCATTTAAAACCATTTTTCCCCAACTCTGGTCATTTTGCCCGGTCTGATATTTCAGACATCTTTGAAGCTGACCAATGTACCCCATCAAACCATATATTTTGGAAAACGAGACACCAAGGTATTTTAACCCTTTTCATGCACTAATACTACTACCACCCTTCATTAAACTTTGTAGTAGTAATTTAGAGTGTTTTTTTATCACACAAATTGTACTTCAGGTATGAATTTACCACTCCTGGTATACATCATTGCCAAACAACATAACAATATGTGTTTAGTGACATTTCTTACAATCAGTGATACCACCCCATGCATGGGTGTTGTCTGGTGGCTTGGGGCTAAAATGCCACAGTTGGGAAGTGCGATTTTATTTTTCTTCTTCATTTTGGTCAGTCTGTGTCTATGCCTGTCTTGGCACGCGTCCACTTCAATTCACCCCATCAAACCATTTTTTGGTTTGAAATGCTAGTATTTAAATTCTTTCCATGTGAGGATTTTTGGAACAATACAGCACTAAATTTAGCACTTGTTCTGGAGAGACCCTCTTGGAAACTTTATTTATTTCGAAAGGACCCAGCCTTCTTGCAAGATCCACAATCTCTCGCAGTGGCGATTGTGACTGCTCTCCGGAGCGGTCACAGTGCGTCCTGGGGTGGGTTTTTGGTGTTGCTGAATGTCTTGCTTTCGAGGCATTTCAGCAACAGCATTGAAGCTTAGGAGGCGATAGTTGATTGCCCCTAACCTCTTTTAAAACGCGCATCTGCCGACAAACTGTGTATGGTGGACATTGACTGCCTGATGCCAATCTCGGCGTTGCTAAATGCCTCAAGGCATTACAATAACATCGTTTAAGCAAGAAAAACACATTGTAAGTCGATTTATAAGCTTATTTAATGTCACTTGTTGTTAACTGACTGTTATTGTACAACACGTCTGGCATGTCACTGGTCGTTAAGGGGTTAATGTATCGCTTTGTCAATTCAAGTACTGTCATCTCCTTTGAATGTTTGTACTGTAAGAAGCGCTGTGCATATCGTGTGCTATATAGACAAAAAATAAGTTGTCGCCAATCACATGGGGACAGGATACTAATTAATGCTTCATACATAAGACATATTCCTAATCACAAATCAGTCCTCTGAGCTCCAGATAGGAGGGTAAACATAAGTAACGGGTTAAGACACTAACCTTTGTTTTATCATCCACAACTCGCAATCCATCTGCAGAGACCCACAGCACAGCCTTGATTGCCTTCTTGCCAGTCTAAAAAAGAAAAAATATGAAAGGGGAGCGTTAAAACAAGACAAAAAATGGCTAGCAGGTTGTCAAATCTCACTCTTACAGGAACTGCAAAGAACCACCTAGAAACAAAGCAACTCAAGTTGAAAACCAAATGAAAACCCACAAAAGCCAATGCCAACACATACACCAAGCAAAAGCTAAGATTATATATAGACTGCCCGGAGGGGGAGACAGATTTTGGAAGAAGGGGGACACCTGGAGTTTCAAACATTTCAACAATGTCTACGAAATCCAAAGAATTCAGCAAATTCTTCACCAGGATTTAAATATCTACCAAGAGCTTATGCGTCTGACACACGTGGATAAGGAGTTACTGCACTGGTATCTTCAGGACACAGTAGTTTGGGAGTGCACTGTACAAGTGGTATTTAGGCAAAAACATGTTCCATTAAAAGGTTTTACATTTAAAGCCTGGTGTCTTCAGGTCCTTTTAGAAGACTAGATTAATTAATAATCAAATTATATGAAATTTAGTCAAGCTAAATTTATTTGTTTTCACAATGAACACCATAAATTAAACTAATAACAAAATAAAAGTATTTTGTAGTGGTGCATGGTGCGTAAATATGCCTATATACCATTTCTGCAGTGTACAGAAGACCATCATCATCCAACAGTCATTAGCACAGTGTCTGACACAAACTCCTGCTTATAATGTCAATGGAGCAGTTTATTGCTGTACATTTGTCAAGAGCGCTTTAAAAATACCGTATTTGCTCGATTATAAGACAAGGTTTTTTTTCAGAGCAAATGCTCTGAAAAATACCCCTCGTCTTATAATCGGGGTCGTCTTATAATCAGACCTCAAATAGGTCTGACTATGAGACTAAGATTCAGATCCCCCGCAGCTGCAGGGGACCTGGATCCTCCTGTCCCCCCCGCCCCACTTACCGGTGCTTCTGCGTCCCCGGTGTGTAGCGTGCGCGGGGAATTCTCTCTGACAGTCGGGGAAGGTCTTCGCGATGGACGCAGACAACCCCCGCTGCTAGCCACACCTCCTTCTGGCTGCAGCGTAAATTGTCTACGCGAATCGCGTAGACATCTACACACTGCCCTGGCTACACACCGGGGACTCAGAAGCACCGGTAAGTTGGGGGGGGGGGTGTTAAATGGGGGGCAAAAGGCATTTCTGGAGGCAGAGTGTTCTATGAAATGCCTTTAAACCCCCTTAATGCCACTCTGCCTTTTTAACTCTATACGCCACTCCCTCCTGAAATGCCTTAAACCTCCCTATATGCCACTCTGCCTTTTAACCCCTTAATGCCAGAGTTACATATAGGGGTATAAGGCATTTCTGGAGGCAGAGTGGCACATAGGGGGTCAAAAGGCATATCATGGGGCACAGTGGCATATAGGGTTAAAAGGCATATCATGGGGCACAGTAGCATATAGGGGGTATAAGGCATTTCCGGGGCAGATGTGCATAACTGGGGGGACAGGTTGGAAAATAGAAGGAAATAAAACCAAAATATATTTTTCTCGATCATAGCTTTTATTAAAAAAAAAAAATAGTTTACATGAATTAACATTTACTGGTAAAACTTTTTTCCTATAGGGTTGTCTTATAGTCAGGCTTTTTCTTTTTTCCTAAATTAATATTCAGATTTGGGTGGTCGTCTTATAATCGAGCAAATACGGTATACTTTCCCAAAAGGCAGATCTCCAGCTGCGGTTAAACTGCACTTTTCATGATTGTTTGACTGGCTGTGAATTCTGAGAGTTGAGGTTCAAGAACAGGAGATGTACATTTTTGTCAGCACCCCAAACCCCCCCACAGACCCTCATATTTTAAAGATGGGTCACGATAAATATCGCAAGTCATCTTTAAGAATATCCTCTAGATCGTAAGCTCATTTGAGCAGGGCCCTCCTCACCGGTTTTTGTATGTCATCTTGTTATGTTATATACTCATCTGTATGTCCCGTCTACCCATTGTAAAGTGCTACGGAATATGATGGTGCTATATTAAACAATAATAATAATAATAATAATAATAATAAATATCCTGCATGGAGTCTCAAGAAAGCTCAAGGTTACAGGGAATGCCCTGTGGGAAATCAATCTATATGTATTAACATACAAGGCAAGCCGCCACTACATTTACAGTGGGCAACCAGTAAACCCAAAACGCTCTATAGCTTAGTAACATCTGGATTTGATATTCCTAGGCATATATATTTATTTGCAGCCACCAACACCAAATCATAAGAAGCAATCTTTTCAACAGCGAGCAGGGCCCTCTCCACCTAATGTATCGGTTTGTCTTAAGTCTGAAAATTCTAGTCTTCTCATACCCATTGAGTATAGGTATTGGAAGAAGCACTGCGTAAATTAATGCCGCTATATAAATAATAAATAATGCAGCTTCCTTGAGTCAACTATTCTCATTATTGGTGTATTGCTGGAGCTGTGACGTTTACAGACGTTTCTCAGGGAATGTTACCTAGTGATATAACAAGGTTTATTTAGTAAACCATAAAAGGTGCAGCAAGTAGAAATGTCTCCTCTTACCGACTTAAGTGTTGTAATCAAAAGGCTGTCTCCTCTTTATTAAAGGAACAGTCTAGGCCCTAAATCATAATTTAAAGTTGGACTCCATTTTACATGGTATTTCAATGCATTTTACTGTATGCAAATTGGAAGGTGCGTTCTTTACTGTCTCAGTAGACGCCTATTAGTATATAAACATCTAGCACACGCTCTGTATGAGTCCACTGGAGCAGCAGCCCACCATATGTATACTAGAAGAACATATGTGTTCAGAGACAATATATACTATATGGACATTATGGACTATATGACCATTACACCAATGTGGACTTTTATGACATTGTATTCTATATACACAGACATTAATTACAAGTTGCTAAAGGGGAAATACCAAGACCTTTTAGTAAATGTTATGCTTCCAACTTTGTGGGGACCGTTTTGGGAAGGGCCTTTTCCATTCCAGTATGACTGTGCCCCAGCAAGCAAAGCTAAGACATGGTTGAATGAGTTTGTTGTGGAAGAACTTGACTGATCCACAAGGAGCCCTAACCTCAACCCCGTTGAACACCTTTCGGAAGAACTGGAACAGAGATTGAGAGCCAGGCCTTCTCGACCAACATCAGTGCCTGACCTCACAAATCTTATGAAAAGCCTTGCCAGAAGAGTGATGCCGTTACAGCTGCAAAAGGGGACCAACTACATTATAATGTCTATGTATTTAGGATGTAATGTCACAAAAGCCCCTGTTGGTATATTGGTCAGGTGTATGTGTGTGAGATACAATACAAAAAAGCGGTGTATGGTCAAAGTAAGGTAACTTGAGATATTTCACAAAAATAATTTTAACAAACGAGAGATCTTATCTTGGATGCTCAAACTACATTAAATCTGAATGTGTTACATGCAGGCTAAAAAACTGCAGGGCCACTTTTTTTGTTTTGCTTGTTATTGGCTGCTGATACTGCCATTTATTCCAATATTATATGTAATAAGCATACTCTGTTTTCAGTAGAGGCAGATGGGAAAGAAGCTGAAAGACAAAAGTCTCCAATAACTAAAGAATCCCTGCATCAATTTACACTCAATAAATGTCATTAATTCCATCCAAAATGCACTCCAATATGCATTTAACATGAGAATAGAACTGGAGAGATCCCGGATTTCAGAACATACACACAGAAAAAAGGCATGTTGTCCAAAACAAATTTAAATTTTTTTAAAAAAAAATAAAAAAAAAATAGCTCCCACAGACGGGGTTTAATTGTTTAATTTAAGGTTACTAGATCTGCCCCATATCCAGGAGCATATGCTAAAGGGTTGCATTAAAAATCTTATGGTGCTTCTCTCAAAAAAAACAAGGACATTTCTAAGCAACCCAAAACTTTTTAGCGGTACTGTATGTGATTGTTTTGATCCTTAACGCCAGACAAAAAGGTAGATCTTTCCACCGCTGGTAGCAACTCAAATTGTAAATCCCAAGATTCTGAGCCAGCCAAGAGGAGTTAACTGTGGTTTAACAAGTTGGTATTAAACAAGTTCTCATAAAGAAGAGTTTTATTTAGTTTTGAGAACAGTTTGGGGGCGAGCAGCAACGCACCACAACCTTGTTCAAGTTACACATCCCGTGAGTGACGTACATGTGTGCGTGTGTATAATGTGTTTATGTACATACATCATTTTTTTCTCTTTATTTGTGGGAAATAAGAAAATGTGTCAAACGCTATGCAGATAGAGACTGTATTTTACCAGTGTGCAACTCCTTATAAAACTCAAGCACAAACTGGGCATTGAACTTACTTTTGCAAAGAAGCCTTTGAAGAACTTCCTTTCCTGGAGGAACAGGGGAGGGGACAAGTCGAGTACTATTATTGCTGGAAGCTACAAATCCCAAGGTTTTCAATCAACATGCATTGAACAGGTAGTCAAGTAAAGGGGTATTAGTAAGTTGAGCAGGTAAGGTGTCAAGCGGGTAAAGGGAAAGCCTAAGACCATGCACAGAAGGAGGTTACATGTGTGTTCAAGACAGGCCACAACTGCAACAGGCGTAAAAACAAGAGGGTAAAACAAGAACACAGCCCATCACCCTGTTTTATCCCATAAAAGAACCCCACTGAGGCTTAACATTTTCCTGTGTGGTATTCCTTCCTTTTTCATTGGGCACCCATTTCTTTATGGATTACCCAATAATCTTATGGTTGTGGATAACCCAACTTTCCAATACTATCATTTTATGAACTTCCACTTTGCCTACTAATACATGCCAAACCTGAGAAACCACCAAATCTATTACACTGCCATCACTTTCCCTAGCTTGGAGTAATGCGGACACAATGTTAACCTCTGTATGGTAATCTACATGTATGTTCTCTCGTATTATATAATGCAACCAGCCTAAAGATGCCAAAAAAGTATGACCAACACATAATGAAAAATAAATAATATCCTAAATATAATTCCAAAAGCTGAATGCCATATAGGACAAATCAGTGTAACATGGCAGCAGAAGGCCGGTCTGCTTTGACTATTCTTGTGTCCATCGGAAGTAATCATTCTAACAATGCACTGACTTAGGCGTTTGAACCCAGAATGGGTGCCACATTATTTCCTTAAATGTAGGCATTTTATTTAAACGCAGTAGGAACATAGGAGGAAAATGAGGAACCTAGGACTTTATAACAATATGCATATACGGTAAATCCTTTGAACAATCTTCACATTGTTATAATGATCATTTAAAATCACAACATGGAGCATAAAGGATTTGTGTCTCGCTTGTAAGCGTGGAAATGTATTGACTGTTCCCCTTTCTAAATTAATTAATATAGCTGAAATGTTGACACGGAATAGCTATAATGACAGTAGGGCTGCAACTAACAATTATTTTAATAATCGATTAGTTGGCCGATTATTTTTCTATTAATCGGATAAAAAAAAGCAATTTTTTAAAATTTAAAATAATGTAATAAAAAACGTACAATTTACACTTTCATGTCTTTATCACAATGGCCTCTCTCTCTCTATTCACCTTCTTATTTTACTGACATAATAAAAGCAACAAGAACCCAAACACAGTGTTTCTCAAACTAGGTTTTAATACAAAGTTATTAGTAAATATTAATTCATATTTTCATATTTAATAAAAACCGAGAAAAAAGCCTTGTTTATATTTTCTTTTATTTACCAAACTGCCCCCAGTTATGCACATCTGACCCCCAGCTTGCCACTCTGCCCCCATATATGCATTATACCTCTTATATACCAGATTCCACTGTGCCCCCTGGTATGCCACTGTGCCCCCGATATGCCTTATACTCCTTATATGCCAGTGATACGCAGCTGAGCCCCCTGATATACCTTTTACCCCCAGATGTTTTATGCCCCCCTGATATGCCTTATACCCCCTATATGCCCTGAAATTCATAATACCCCCCCATACACCACTATAACTGACCCATACACCACTCTGGCTCCTCCCCCTCCCATTCACTACTCTGGCTCCTCCCCCTCCCATTCACCACTCTGGCTCCTCCCCCTCCCATTCACCACTCTGGCTCCTCCCCCTCCCATTCACCACTCTGGCTCCTCCCCCCTCCCATACTCCACTCTGGCTCCTCCCCCCTCCCATACTCCACTCTGGCTCCTCCCATACTCCACTCTGCCTCCTCCCATACTCCACTCTGCCTCCTCCCATACTCCACTCTGCCTCCTCCCATACTCCACTCTGCCTCCTCCCATACTCCACTCTGCCTCCTCCCATACTCCACTCTGCCTCCTCCCATACTCCACTCTGCCTCCTGTGAGCAACGGAGGTTCACAAGACACCAGGGAGCCGGGTAGGGAGGCAGAGTGGCGTATGGGAGGGGGAGGAGCCAGAGTGGTGTATGGGAGGGGAGAGAGACGGAAGTGAGAGACCGGCCGACAGTGAGGGGAATCCAGGTCCCCTGCAGCGTTGCGGGGGATCTGGATTCTAGTGTTATAATCCGATCTCTGAGGTCGGATTATATAAGGAGAGGAGTTTTTCAGAGCTTTTTTTTTTTTTTTAATAATCGATAAAAATAGATTCGAATAATCGATAATGAAATCGTTGTTTCAGCCCTAAATGACAGTAAACATCAAATTAAAAGGGTTCTATGGGAACAATCTCCTCAAGCAGCATGTTAATTTAACTATATTATCCTGGAAACAAAGCTGTGTAATTTGTGCATTTCAAAGCAAAATCTGCTATTAATACACAGTTACTCTTGAGTATAACAAATTTCATTACACTACATGGTGCTAAATGTAATTTACGCTTGATGATTTAAAGGTGCGGTTCCACTAGCAGAACTGTCATTTTATTCTTATCTCAAGCTATAATCTATTAAAAACAAGCTTAATATGCTTTTTTGGTTGCTAACGCACCAACCTATTAGTGACAATTGGGTGTTGCCAGCACAAATTAGGAACAAGAGAACATTTTACTTGATTTAAAAAAAAAAAAAATACTTCAGAGAAGGGTTTGGCCATTTTTCAGTAGATCTATGAAACCAAAAACTGAAGTATGTATAACTAGTCAGGCAGAACGCTATTCCTTAATGTTCTACGTGTTAGGATTGTGTAGGTAAAGGGCCAAAGAATCTAATGCTAGGCTGCATTTAGAAATCTATTGTCGCAGTCCGGGTGAGATAATATAACACTACACCTGTGATTATGCCCATAGACAGGGGGTAGATGAGGAATCTACTAGTAACATACTGTATTGAACAGTAAGAGGAACGGAGGTATACACAGCACCCAGCATTTAGATGTAATTAGTATGTAATACATATGGGGCACTAAAACATCCACCTCTTGAGGCCTGTTCCTGGTTGAAGAGCACCTGTTGTGCACAACAATCGTACAAATTAACTATTCTATAAAAATATCTACCAGATGTGTCAATTAAAACACATGTAACCTACTGATAGACATGTCGCATCCCATCTCTCCAAGTGTAAATATTGTGTGTGGGAATTACTAATTCATTGCTTGAGATACTCGATACAGTAAGGAGAGAATTTGGATTAACTTGTTTTTATCTGTATGATGTTTACTTATTACAGGGAAGGAGAGCTGCAGTTTCAAATCACTATGTATCATAAATGGACAGATAAGGTGGTCTTCTCCAGGTTGGTCGGTACCGTAAAACACAAACACACGCTTTACCGAAAAAAGCCCTGCGTTTGTCTTCAGTTTGCAAAGCACGGTGAGGGTGATCCATTGTCTATACCAGGGGTTCTCAAACTGCGGCCCTCCAGCTGCTGCAGGACTACATCTCCCATAATGCTCCTTCAGCTAAGGGGCTGGCTGAGGAGTATGGGAGATGTAGTCCTGCAGCAGCTGGAGGGCCGCAGTTTGAGAACCCCTGGTCTATACAGAAAGGCAGACATGATATGCCGTATTGGCTCGGATATAGGCCGCCCCCGTATATAGGCCGCACCCTAAAAGTTTGGTGCTTTTTTAAAGAAAAAGTTTTTTTTAATAGACATGCTGCCACTCTGCCCCCCCCCGAGATATGCTGCCACTCTGCCCCCCCCGAGATATGCTGCCACTCTGCCCCCCCCCGAGATATGCTGCCACTGTACCCCCCCCCCGAGATATGCTGCCACTGTACCCCCCCCCGAGATATGCTGCCACTCTGCCCCCCCCGAGATATGCTGCCACTCTGCCCCCCCGAGATATGCTGCCACTGTCCTCCTCCCCCCCGAGATATGCTGCCACTGTACCCCCCCCGAGATATGCTGCCACTCTGCCCCCCCCGAGATATGCTGCCACTGTCCTCCTCCCCCCCGAGATATGCTGCCACTGTACCCCCCCGAGATATGCTGCCACTCTGCCCCGCCGAGATATGCTGCCACTCTGCCCCCCCCCGAGATATGCTGCCACTGTCCCCCCCCCCCCGAGATATGCTGCCACTCTGCCCCCCCCCCACTTACCAGAGCAGTCTCCCGGGAGTCTTGCGGGGCCGACGGGGGACATCTACGCAATACGCATATACAACTTCCGCTGCCGGCACTCAGCGGATGTGCCGGCACCGGAAGTTGTATATGCGTATTGCGTAGATGTCCCCCGTCGGCCCCGCAAGACTCCCGGGAGACTGCTCTGGTAAGTGGGGGGGGGGCAGAGTGGCAGCATCTATTGCTAGTGGTACGCGTATTGCGTAGATGTCCCCCGCCGGCCCCGCAAGACACCCTCGTGCAGACGTTCACCGACTGCGCCGATGCGCGTAAACAACCTTCGCTGCCGGCACGTCTGCACGATGTGCTTTAACAATCTCCCTTGCCGGGACTCCCCCAGTGGGAATTCCCAGCAAGGGAGATTGTTAACCCCTTCGTGACAAAGGCCGATTCTATTTTTTGTACCCTTCGTGACAATGGCTGTTTTATAGTTTCTGCGGTGTTTCTGTTTAGCTGTAATTTTCTCTTAACCCATTTACTGAACCCACACAAGTTATATATTGTTTTTTTCAGGACAAGAAGGGCTTTCTTCACCATAATTTTTTCCATATGATGTAATTTCCTATAATAAAAATAATAAAATATGACGAAAAATTAAAAAAAAAAAAACACATTTTCTCACTTTTATTTGAAAAATCTTTTATTCTTCATAAAAAACTGCTGAAAAAACCCGCTAAATAGATTCTACTATTTGTCCCGAGTTTAAAAATACCCAATGTTTTTATGTTTTTTTGCTTTCTTCTACACGTTATGGGGCAATAAGTACAAGTAGCGTTTTGCTAATTCAAAACCATTTTTCTCTGAATCTGGTAATTTTGTCTCCATGTGGTATTTGGGGCATCTTTGAAGCCAGCAAATTAAATTTACCCCACCAAACCATATATTTTTGAAAACTAGACACCCCAGGGTATTTTAGATGCTGATAGTTTAACCCTTTCCATGCACTAATCCTACCACCAACCCTTGTCAAAGTTTGTGATAGTAATTGTTTTTGCTGTTTTTTAAACATACTTTGTACTTCAGGTGTAAAATTACAGCTCCTGGTATATGTCACTGTCCCACAACACCCCGATATGTGTTCAGCAACATCTCCTGAGTACCTTGATACCCCACATGCATGGGTTTGTCAGATTGTTTGGGGGCAAAAGGGCCACATTTGGAACATGAGCAATTCAGTTTTTCAACTAGGAAGTTTTACATCTGGGTAAAGAAAAATGCTTGTACCCAACTATCAGTAGGGACAGGTTACAAGAAAGCCTATCTCCAAGAAGGGATTTGATCTAGCACCTTAAGCGGTCCCTCATGCCACGGAATTGACACAGGGTTCACTTGACAGTGCAAATAAAAACACTTTAAAAATGGTGGAGCAAATAAAAGCTAAAAAACAGTAAATGTAACAAAAAATGTAAAAAAAAAAATACAAAAATGGAGCAGGAACAAAAAAAAAATAAAAAAAAAAATGGGAAACTGTGTGATACAACTTGAAGCAGTCACCGACACAGAGTGCAGGTTTTCCAGGGCAATCTGGACAGTAAAATGTGGTGTCCTTTCTTTGCCCCCTGCTGTAGCATACCCTGCATCTCTTTTGGGGATTCTGCTTCTTTGCTGTAGGGGGGATTTTAAAAATAAAATGGGTAGCCCCAATCCTGCTGGTTCCCATCACCACTTGGGGACCAGGTGCATCACGGTACAAGATACTTGAAATTACCTGGAGCTGAAACTGCAAAAAAGACAGTTTCAGCCCAGTGTCTGCTTTTTTGTGCAACAAAAAAGCGTTATAGGTTGCAATTTGCATTAGGTAAATTGCAACCTTCTTGTACCAGGCCTTTGTCTTCCTATAATGAGGTAGGGCTGTAGGAGTTGATCTGACAGATCAACTCCACCCATGTTCTTATTATAGGCCCTGATGCACACTGGCTTTCTAGTGACCCCAGCTCTGCCACGGACAGAAACCTCCACGGTTCTCTCATCGTGGATGGTGCTCAGCATGCACACCTCTTTTCTGTCCCTGAACTTCAATGCCAAAAGCTCCTCTTGACGTAGAGCTGAGGTCTCCCCCTTTCCTAGCCGTGTTCGTGCCAGGTGTTGTGGGAAACCCAAGCGGTTCTTTTTTTATAGTACCGCAAGCTACTGTATCGAAACAATACAGCAGCTTTAACAAAGGGACGCTTGTATAGAAGTTATCTACATACAAGTGGTAGCCTTTGTTCATAAGGGGGAATATTAGGTCCCAAACAATCTTGGCACTGGTGCCCAGATGTTCTGGGCAACCTGGAGGGTCAAGGTAGCTATCCTTACCCTCGTATACCCGGAAGGCATGAGTATACCCTGTCTCGCTCTCGCAGAGCTTATACACCTTCACTCCATACCTAGAGCGCTTGGAAGGAATATACTGCTTGAATCCCAGCCTTCCTTTATATTTCATCAGGGATTCATCCACGCAGATATTCTTTCCAGGTGTATAAACCTCTGGAAACCTGGCAGCGAGATGGCTAATCAGGGGGCGGATTTTGTAGAGCCTATCAAACTGGGGGTGCTTCTTAGGGGGGCACAGGCTGTTGTCATTAAAATGCATGAAATGAAGAATCATTTCATACCTTTGCCTAGTTACAGTCTGGGCATAAATGGGGGTACTAAGGATGGGGCTGGTGCTGCAGTAGGAGCGGATGGAGGGCTTTTTTATAATGCCCATTAACATTGTGAGTGCCCAGAATTTAAGAAATTCTGGCACATCAATGGGAGTCCATGGCTGTTTTGCCCAAAAAGAATTAGGGCTAGCAGCACGGTGCTGCTGGGCATAAAGGTTAGTTTGTGTGACAATGTCTCCCAAGACATCATCTCCCAAAAAAACCTGCACAAATTGCAGTGGAGTGAATCCTGTAACATCAATATTGATGCCAGGAATTCCAGAAAAAGGAGGAATAGCTGGCTTGTACCTATTAGGCGCTACCCATGCCTCTGGTGCACTGCCACGACTACGTGTGGCAGGCCTCCTAACAGCCACAGATACATCACTAGATGTATCTGTGAACTGACCGTCAAAATCTGACGCTGTATCAGTGGCCTCAGAATCTGTGGCCAAAACGGCATACGCCTCCTCAGCCGTATACCTGCGCTGCATGGTTACAATTGCAGCAAAAATAGTGGGGAAGGAAAGGGTTAATGGCTCTAATAAAAATAAAAAAATTAAAAAAAAAACCTAAAAAAAAAAAAAGCAAAAAAGCAAAAAAAAAAAGTAAAAAAAAAAAAAGAACCCCAAAAACAATTGCCACTATGCAAGATCACTGTTTATGCAGTGATCAATGGCAATGAAGGGGTTAATATTGAATGGGTGGCTCTTATAAGAGCCTTTGGATCAATATATATATACTGAAGCAAGTGAAGGAGGGAGGCAGATCCAATACTGGTCAAAGGCAATGTTTAGAAAACATTGCCTTTGATTTATCAAATCATGATCACTCTTATGAGTGATCTGACCACTAGGGGTGTTATTCACTGGATGTCCATGACATCCAGCAACACCCCCCCCGATGATGACAGCAGGCTCCGCCCCCCGGCTTGATGGGCGCCGCCATCTTGAAACACCGCGTGTGTTTCGAAGACGCCGGTACCGGGAAGGTAAGTAAGCATTTAGGAAGCGATCGCGAGTCGCTTCCTTTGCTAAACAGGTGTTGCAAAGATGCCTCGCTACTGAGGCATCTTAGCAACACTAGCTAAGCAAAGGAAGCGACTCACGATCGCTTCCTAAACCCGTTTTTCGGCGGCGGGCGCCGCCATGTTTGAAAGACGTGCAGTCTTTCAAACATCCTTTTTTTTCGCCCCTAGGAGCGATCGTGGGGGGGGGGCAGAATGTTTTTTTGGTGTTGCTCAATGCCTCAATGTCGAGGCATAGAGCAATACCGTTTGAGTGGAAAAAAAAAAAAAAAAAAAAAAAAAAAAAAAAAAAAAAAAAAAAAAAAAAAAAAATCGATCACGGATCGATTTTTTCACCCGTTTTAACAAATGACTGTCCTGGCACGTCATTTGTCGTTAACGACATGTTTTTCCGTGACGTGCCCGGACCGGCAATTGTCATCAAGGGGTTAAAGCACATCGTGCAGACGTGCCGGCAGCGGAGGCTGTTTACGCGCATCGCTGCTGCCGGTGAACGTCTGCACGATGCGCTTAGACAACCTCCAGTGCCGGCACTCCCCCCGTGGAAAGTGCCGGCAGAGGAGGCTGTCTCAGCATATCAGAGAGTAGGATGCAGGTCCCCTGCACCGCTGCGGGGGATCTGTATCCTAACCCTGCTGCCTGCCCGGCGCCCGGAACTGCATGTCCCGGGTGTCGGGCGCTAGACCCCAAATATAGGCCGCACCCCCACTTTAAAGACTTAAGGGGGGGGGGGGAAGTGCGGCCTATATTCGAGCCAATACGGTATTTTAATAGAGATTAAATAGGCAGGCTGCAGTAGATCTCAGTAGGGCTGCAACTAACGATTATTTTAATAATTGATTAGTTGGCCGATTATTTTTTCGATTAATCGATTAATCGGATAAAAAAAATATTTTTTTTTCAATTTAAAATAATGTAATAAAAAACGTACAATTTACACTTTCATCTCTTTATCACAATGGCCTCTCTATTCACCTTCTTATTTTACTGACATAATAATAAAAGCTACAAGAACCCAAACACTGTTTCTCAAACTAGGTTTTAATACAAAGTTATTAGTAAATATCAATTCATATGTTAACTATTTTTCATATTTAATAAAAACTATGAGAAAAAAGCCTTGTTTACATTTTTTTTATTTACCAAACTGCCCCCGGTTATGCACATCTGACCCCCAGCTTGCCACTCTGCCCCCATATATGCCTTATACCTCTTATATGCCAGTGAAATGCAACTGAGCCCCCTGATATACCTTTCACCCCCAGATATGTTTTATGCCCCCCTGATATGCCTAATATCGATATGCCTTATACCCCCTATATGCCACTGAGCCCCCTGATATACCTTTTACCCCCAGATATGTTTTATGCCCCCTGATATGCCTAATATCGATATGCCTTATACCCCCTATATGCCCTGAAATTCATAATACCCCCCATACACCACTATAACTCACCCATACACCACTCTGGCTCCTCCCCCTCCCATACACCACCCTGGCTCCTCCCCTCCCATACACCACTCTGGCTCCTCCCCCCTCCCATACACCACTCTGGCTCCTCCTCCTCCCATACACCACTCTGCTTCCTCCCCCTCCCATACTCCACTCTGGCTCCTCCCCCTCCCATACACCACTCTGCTTCCTCCCCCTCCCATACTCCACTCTGGCTCCTCCCCCCTCCCATACACCACTCTGCCTCCTCCCCCTCCCATACATCCCTTTGGCTCCTCCCCCTCCCATACTCCACTTTGCCTCCCCCCCCCATACTCCACTCTTCCTCCTCCCCCCTCCCATACTCCACTCTGGCTCCACCCCCTCCCATACACCACTCTGCCTCCTCCCCCCTCCCATACTGCACTCTGCCTCCTCCCCCCTCCCATACTCCACTCTGCCTCCTCCCCCTCCCATACATCCCTTTGGCTCCTCCCCCTCCCATACTCCACTTTGCCTCCTCCCCCCCCATACTCCACTCTTCCTCCTCCCCCTCCCATACATCCCTTTGGCTCCTCCCCCTCCCATACTCCACTTTGCCTCCTCCCCCCCCCATACTCCACTCTTCCTCCTCCCCCCTCCCATACTCCACTCTGGCTCCACCCCCTCCCATACACCACTCTGCCTCCTCCCCCCTCCCATACTGCACTCTGCCTCCTCCCCCTCCCATACTCCACTCTGCCTCCTCCCCCCTCCCATACTCCACTCTGCCTCCTCCCCCCTCCCATACTCCACTCTGCCTCCTCCCCCCTCCCATACTCCACTCTGCCTCCTGTCAGCAACGGAGGTTCACAAGACACCAGGGAGCCGGGTAGAGAGGCAGAGTGCCGTATGGGAGGGGGAGAAGCCAGAGTGGTGTATGGGAGGGTGGCTCCCATAGACCCCTCTGACTCCTCCCCCCTCCCATACACCACTCTGCCTCTCTACCCGGCTCCGTTACTGACAGGAACTTTCACTGCAGCAGCTTCATAGAAGCCTCAGCGTAAGTGAAGGTGAGTAACGGAGGCTGTCTGTGCGATGCAGACCCCCACCGGCTGACAGAGGATGATCCTCTGTCAGCCGGTGGGGGTCTAAACGATGCGCACAGACAGCCTCCGTTACTGCCCTTCACTTACGCTGAGGCTTCTATGAAGTTAGTAATGGAGCCGGGTAGAGAGGCAGAGTGATGTATGGGAAGGAGTCAGAAGGGTGTATGTGAGGGGGAGAGAGACGGAAGTGAGAGACCGGCCGACAGTGAGGGGAATCCAGGTCCCCTGCAGCGTTGCAGGGGATCTGGATTCTAGTGTTATAATCCGATCTCTGTTTGAGGTTGGATTATAATTTTTATAATCGATAAAAATCGATTCGATTAATCGATTATGAAAATCGTTGACAACGATTTTCATTATAGATTATTATCGATTTTATCGATTAGTTGTTTCGGCCCTAGATCTCAGTATCTTGGAGGGCTCTTTTTGGTACCTAGAGGGCATGGCACGTGGATAGCTGCAGTTGTGAAGAGTTTAGCAATGACAGCAGTAAAACACACCTCGCACGCAGGGAATATAACGTGGGCATGTCATGAATCACTGGGAGAGAGCTAACTAATGAGAAAGGACAAGCCTTCTGCTGCCAAGATCAGCGACTCCATTTATCAAATGCTTCCGGAAGTCAGCCCTGCAGCTAGCAGAAGCTAAAGACATCCCCACAAAACCCTAATTCCAGGGAGACGGGTTGTTAAATTTTTCACCAAGGCCAGTATAGGTTAAACTAGGTTACACCTCCAGAAGATCCAGGTAGAGTTAAAAGAAAAAAGTACATGCAAGGCAGATTTTCTTAAACAAAAATAACTAGTGGTTAATTGTTTAAAATGTGTTTGTTTAATACAAGTTAAGTCTTTAATTAACCTGCTAAAACAAGAAAATATATCAAAATGTCAGACACATAACAGACAGCATCAAATATCACACAGTGGCAATAAACAGGGAGAATTGCAAATGATTGCATGAGATTTTACAATGACAATCATTCAGAACATATACTTATTCTTAAATCTTTTAATTTTAGAAAATGTTAATGTGGCGATGACATGTTTATGTATTTTAAAATAAGCCAAGTCGAATATCTGCTGCAGACCAATATTACATTTGCCCACAGTATATATTATTTAGTAAATTTTACTGCAAAAAGTGCATATGCACACAAGATCGCTACAGCAAAAAAAATTAGATTCAAATACTAGACAGACTGTCTGGATTAGGTGCAACAATGCAGTCAGGTTATCAAAATGGAAGGAAACAAAAACCAGAAACTAGGAGGCAGGATACAGCCCAAGTCTGCCATGATGTAATTTAACATTGGGTTATAAACGTGTAAGTGATGACTGTCTATATTATACATCACACAATTGTATGAGGTACACGCATAACTTCTATGGTTTGTCAGACCAGGAACTATAGGAAATGTTAACATTGGGTTTTTTTCTTTTCTAAGGTTCCTGGCAAAAAAAAAAAAAAGTTGATAGTACCAGAGTGGTAGTGATCTTAAAGACTATGCCTGCTCAGGTTTTCTTTTTATCGGTATGATAAAAAGAAAACCTGAGCAGGCATAGTCTTTAAGGAGGGAAAGCAAAACATTCCAATATTCCATTTTTTTTTTTTTTTTTTTATTTTTTTTTAAGGATTAGCTTGCTATAGTAGGAAGCCTTACCAAATACTGACTTACATTCACAGGCAAAAAAAGGTGTTTGTTGCTTTGCATATACTCATACCTGGGTCAACTGCCCGATCCTCCGGGTCGCAGGCTCTGCTCCCTGCCCATTTCCCTTTTAATGGGGGCGTTTCCTGTGATGTCAGCAGGAGTCGCCCACCGGCATCAGCCCTGGCTGCGTCCTGCAAGGGCAGACTCCGGGTAGACAGAGCGCAAATCTACCCAGAATTCCTTGCACTATAAGTACCACAAATCTTTAGGCTTGCCTGGTGGATGTCAGTGTTTGGCAATGCTTTCTTATATTTAAAAATATTTCCAAAGGGAGTTTTTTTTTTTTGCCAAAAAGGAATAATGTAAATTTTCCATTCTGGTGCTCTCTTCTTTTCATTAAGTGTTCTAAAAGCAAGTGTGAGCTTTGCAGTAAATTTTTTTAATAAATGTGTAAATTACATTAGCACACATTAGAAACATAAGAATAACACGACATGCAGGATTTAGCATTTTAAAGAAAAATTGGCATAATATGACGAAGATTTCGTTTCTTCACTATTTCACATTAGAAAACATTTGCACAGTAGGCTTAGTTGAAAATATTTAATACATACAGATTTTAATCTCTTCACTGCTTCTTCACAGATGTGCATTCCACGTGATTCATCCACTTCCACGTGACCAAGATACTGCGGGGGGAAATAAAAACAACGTGACTGAAGGATGAGTTCATAAGACTGTACATGTTGTACTGTCCTACTGTACAGAACCACTTCATATTCTAGAAATTGAAAAAGCAGGGGCTTTGCATGGCAATCATACCAAGAGTAGGTTCCCTCGGAAAACCAAGTGGCCATATAGCATATTTTGGATATATTTTGTTTA
This sequence comes from Sceloporus occidentalis, assembly GCA_023333645.1. Taxonomy (NCBI): domain Eukaryota; kingdom Metazoa; phylum Chordata; class Lepidosauria; order Squamata; family Phrynosomatidae; genus Sceloporus; species Sceloporus occidentalis. The sequence continues at coordinate 43,293 of JALMGF010000369.1, forward strand.
ATTCCAAGTTAAGGGAATACGGGACCCACATAAAAGTAATATTTGGTTTTGTCCTTGCACGATGACCGAGTTTCAATTTTGTAAGGAGTGCCGGCGTTCTTCTGTGACTTTATTCTGCAGGTGTATATGAGGAGTTCCACATTTAACGCATTTAGCCTTCATTGATTTACTCTTGAATCAATTATGGACAGAGCTTGCATATTGTTTATTCTATATTACAATAGGCACCGTCATTTGCCATATAACTGTATGTAGCTAAACAAAGATTATTTTTTTTATTATTTTTTTTTTTTTTTTTTTTTTTTTTTAAAACTGCCTCCAAGAAAAGTGGAACAACCGTTATGGAAGCCAAGATTGAACAGATGTGGCACTATTAAGGTTATAGTAGTAACATATCATTTGCTAATATGTGCCTGTGAAGGACAGATTGCATTTAATTTTTAAAGCTCTTGCAAATCCCATAGCTGTACTACAATAGGGAAGAATACAAAATTAACAATTACATTAAATCACAAATATGATGAGCACATAAAATATACTTGTACAGGAGAGCAAAAAGGCCCTACACTACTGCCAGCTTACAATGGAGGGGACTGAGACAGAATATACTTAATATATATATATATATATATATACACACACACCACTGTTCAAATGTTTATGGTCACTTAGAAATTTCCTGTGGATGAAAAGCAATCTTTGTCCATTAAAATAATGGATCAGAAATACAGCACAGACATTGTTAATGTTGTAAATGACTATTCTAGCTGGAATGGGATGGTGGCATCAGGAGCCATAGCGGAATGGAATGGTGGCATCAGGAGCCATAGCGGAGGCGAGTGTTACGGTCAGGTAGACGAGGGATCCAACAATGCAGGTAAGCACAGCTAAAGAAAGTCCAGAACACAGTCCGAGGTCTAGGGCAACAGCAGGCAGCAAGGTCAAAAACAATCCGAGGTCAGGGCAGGTAGATCAGGTGCAAAACGGTAAACAGGACCGGGTTCGTAGGCAGGCAGAGAAGAATCGTGGTCGTTTAAACAGGCAAGAGGTCGGTACACAAGGCAGAGATCAAATAGAACGAGAAATATAGCACACCCAACGCTAGAGAACGTTTAGAACGGGCAAAGACAAGGCAAACAAACGAGGTTTAAATAGAAAAGGAACCACTCACGTCATCAGCCGCGCCGTAGAGCGTGTCGCGCCCTAAATTGTTTTCAGGTGCGTTGGCTGGAACCACCACCAGATGGCGCACTTCCGCCGTTTTCCCGGCGTGTGCGCGTGGCGACGCACCTGGATCGTGAGCGGGTGCGCGCGCCCGATGAAGCAGGACCGCAAGCCTCCCGAGTGACCGCGGCAGTACTGGAGGTGGAGCCGCCGACGTCGGGGGACCCAGCGTGAGCGGCCAAGGTAAGTGCAGCAGCGGTGCGCGTTACCCGTCGGCAACCCGCGTGCGGGATGGAGGTGGGGTTGCCGGCGCCCGGCGAGCCGGCATTAGCAGCCGGAGAGGGAGCCGCGGCGGCGCGCATAACAGCGAGAGGGGCCTTCCGATCTGTGGATATTGCTCTAGGGTCTTATGTGGCATCATGGATGATTTTATGACTTGCTTAAATCAGGGCTGCATGCATATTCATGTCTTTAAAACACTAACTTTTTCACACCTGAAGATTGCATGTTTGTTTACCTAGAACATGAAAGAATAAAGAAAGCCCCAGAAGTCGGTGTTATCCCTGACTCCTAGTATATATTAATACAACACAAAATTAAATGTAAAAATTAGAGGGAAATTTTTTTCGTTTCATCCTCATCATTAAAACCAACTCACACGTGTTTCTTGCTGCCCCTCCATCTGCGTCAGTTAATAAATTAGTTACAATAAAAGTACAATCACTACCTTAACCTGAAAACTGCATTTCCCATTCCTGACCGATTCTTCATCTGTTTGCCACTGGTGGGGCCGGCTTGCCTCTGGGACATAGATATCTTTCTTCCTTCGAAAACTCTGACGTAGTTTATTCATTGTTGGTCTTCACAACCTGCAAATATATATATATAATTTCAACTGCAATTACTAATGAGGCTCTACACTACTTTCAACTAACCATAGTTACTCATTTTTAACTATTAGACTAAGACTTAAAGTAAAGCATTGGAGTTTTGGGGTAGCGCCATTCAGCATGCATGTAAGGCATCCGGTATGGCTAATAAAGATTTAAACTGAATCCACCTTGACCTGCTTAGTGCTAGCATTCTATAAATAAAATAACCGCCAAATTTACAGATCCTTTTAATGTTCAATTAACTCCAGAGTTAATCTATTAGTCACTGATTATTGAATTGTACGTGCAGTATTATAATAATAAGTATCAATTATTTAATTGTATTTGTTCTAGTTTTCAGCTATGCAAGACCATCTGATATGCTTTGTAGTCCTGGTTTACTGTACGAGATGACACTGTATCCAGCAGAGACGAGGAGCTACTGTACGAGATGAACACCAAATACACAGTCATGCTAACACCAACTCCTAATACATACATGCATGCATGCATGGTAACCCTATAAACTAACCCACACACTCCAACACCATACATACACATACTAACCATATACCAACACACTCAAATGCCATTTGCCAACGTCAACACGCACTCTAATCCCATAAAATTAGACATACTCTCAAAGATCTCTCACAAATGAATCCTCCCGTCTACCTCACACAGAGCCCTGTCCTCACTGCACCACTACCATGGGGTCACACAACAGGTTACATGACCCCGTTGAGGCATCTTGGTCATCCACCAGCAGCTCCTGCCTTAGCGCATCTATCAGATGAGTAATATTTTTATCATCTTTTATTTATATAGCACCAACAGTTTACTCAGCGCTTAATACAATACATATATTCAAGGGGTATCACAAGACGAGTATTGACAGACTAAGATAAACCGATATATTGGGTGGAGAGGGCCCTGCTCGCAACCTTACAATCTTGAGGGAATGGGGTGACAAACATAAGGCACAGAGAAAGGGTGAGAGGTAGTTTGGTGGTTGTATCAAAGATCTAAAATAAAAGTTATTACACCTCTATACAAAACATTCATTAGGTCTCATTTAGAACATGCAGACCAACTTTGGGTCCCATTTTTATGTGATTATATTGGAAAAAGCAGAGCTTTGGGGGATTTTAGCCACAAGGAGCACTTTCCAAAAACTGAATTACTTGCTCTAGAAGAAAAGGGCATCCAACCAAGTGACCTTATCACTGTGTACAAAAACCATTTGTGGGTCAAATGAGCATTTGCTGCGAAAATCTTCACCCCAGGACAGAGCTGATATAACATAATACTCTGTTAAGATAAGAAGAGCAAGTGTTCTTTTTTGTTTTTTTTAAAAAAATAAATAAATAAAAAAGAAAAAGGAGTTCTTCAGCAAAAAAAGCTGTAAAGCTCTGACATGCATGCGGTTAATTAATGGGGGGAAAAACCCTAACTTCATTCCAGTTTTGGGCAGGTAAGTTCTAGATAAACAGCATTTAAGGGGAATACTCCTTGAGTACTTAAAGATACATTCTTCTATAGTAGATATGTAAGGGACATTAAACTGTCCCTTAAAGCATCCCCATGAATACCCCTTCTTAAGCAATCTGGTTTATTCTTAAAGCCTTCACAGTTCACAGTACATATAGTAACCACATGCATTTCAGAGCTTTACAGCTTTTTTGCTGAATAACACCTTTTTCTTTAAAAAAAAAAAAAAAAAAAAAAAAAAAGAACCCTTGCTCTTCTTATCTTAACAGAGTATTATGTTATATCAGCTCTGTCTTGGGGTGAAGATTTTCACAGCAAATGCTCATTTGACCCACAAATTGTATTCAAATTAGAATACAATTACAAAATATCTTGGAAAACTAACGTGGAATCCATTTTTTTCTACCTACAAATGCCAGGCAACATTTGAGGACTATAATGCATATAATTAAAAAGTTGCACGAAGAAGCTCTTCTATGGACAAGCAGATAAAAGACTCTATACAATAGTTTCACAATTTTGGTATCCATCAGCGATATACATTATAATTTGAATGTTTTGAATTGTTATAAAATTGTGTTATAAAACAGTAAGTCATTAATCGAGCTGCAATACTTGTTATATAGTAGGCATTGTGACCTTGGGTTGCTTTAAAAACACAAACAGCGCAAATTTTTGGTTTTGTGATCATTAACTGGGTCGGTTATCTGCACCAATGGTTCTTTCATCCAATTACCATATCTAAACACAAAGCCTACAATCCCTCACACCCAGTGTTGTAAACATGTACGCCTCAAGTGCCTAAGGCGGATAAATTACTGTGCTACAACCAGTGGCGACTCTATAAACAATATATAGGGGGGCACACAAGATACCACAGTCAAACTGGGGGGGCATTCATAATTTCCAAAAGTAATGTGCTATGGAATTATACTTTTGTTATTGGGCTAAAATAATACTTGATCATTCAACATGGGAAGCCTGAAGCCACAATTGAGTGCGACTAATCCTTGAAATAAATATTATAACACAATAAATAACTTTTCAACTAAATGATTTCAGGGCCTTGAACGTTTTGTCCCCTGAAGTCACTACAACTTTAGGAGGGCATTTTATCTCTGGATAAATATAAATTAAATAATTCCTACTGTAAGTTAAGTGCCAGGAAACAGATGACCAAAAACACACACCAACACAGGCTCTGTCACACCGACACCCAGACACACACACCAGGACAGGCTCTGCCACACAGATACCCACACACATCAGGACAGGCTCTGCCACACCCACAAATAAACAGAATCAGACATACAAATCCTGTATTTGCAGGTATACAATAGTATATGAAACGTAGCATTGCAGGTATAGATCAAATAAATACATGGAAACAGCATTGCAGATATCAACTGAATAAGACATACAAACACTATTTGCAGGTATACATAAATAATGTATGGAAATATATAGATATGGATCTACAGAATAAACGCAAAAACCCAGCTTTGCAGGTATAGATCAATTGGAATTCCCATAAAAACACGTCATTAAAAGGTATATTTAAAAACCCCCTAAATTGCAGGCATAGATCACAGGTTGCACACCCCAAAGCCAGCCCTGGCGTCCACACTGCCCACACAGCAATCACACTCCTATCACACCCAGGCAACCAGTAAATGCTGGTACCAAGGCATGACGGGACTGTGCTTGCTGTGATTGCTGTTGCTGTTAGCAATCACACTCCTATCATGCCAGGTCAGCCAGTACATGCTGGTAGACCCCATACTGCTGGCAGCATCAATACACAAGGGGGGCAGCTAGCTAGGTTTCAGCATGTACTGGCTGACTTGGCATAATAGGAGTGTGATGGCTAACAGCAATCAAAGTCCCATCATGCCTAGGTTCCAGCACTTACACATCCAACCAGTAAATGCTGGAACCTAGGCTGTTAGCAATCACACTCCTATCATGCCAAGTCAGCCAGTACATGCTGGTACAGGGTGGCAGACCCCATACTGCTGGCAGCATTAATACACAAGGGGGGCAGCTAGCTAGGTTTCAGCATGTACTGGCTGACTTAGCAATCACACTCCTATCATGCCAACAGCAATCACAGTCCCATCATGCCTAGGTTCCAGCACTTACACATCCATGCTATCACACACACACTCATTCATTCATATACTCATTCATTCACAGATTCATTCCCTCAATCACGCATACTCATTCAAACACCCTCCCCACCCCCTTACCTGCACTGCAGCTCCTCAATGCCGCTCACAGACTTCAGCAGGGGGCGCGGCCTCCCTCTGCGTTCTCTGGTAAAGCACAGAGGAAGCAGGACTGGAGCAGAGTCATGTGATGTCACGTGAACTCTGCTAGGTTCTGCTTCCTCTATGCAGTACAGAAGACCCTCCCACAGGTAAGTAGCAGGGCTCGAGGTGCGGCCCGCGTAAGATCTGTTGCCCTGGCTGCCGATCTTACGCGGGCCGCACCCTCTCTCTCCTCGCATTAAAAAAATAATAATAATAATAATTGCGACTTTATTCCAAATTCGGCAGGGGGGCAGCAGGGGGGGCAAGGATTAACCTAGGGGGGGCAATTGCCGCCCCTTGCCCCCCTGTAGCGACGCCACTGGCTACAACACATATGATGACAATACCACTCATGTCCTTCATAAACATAGAAAGGCATCAAAATAAAACGTAATGGGTAAATTTTCCACACTGCTTGCTCAAAACCATATTCAGAGTTAGTGTCACATACACATACGCACACATACACACCCCAACCAGCCATAACATTACGACCACCGACAAGCAAAGTGAATAACACTGAGGGTCTTGGTATCGTGGCACGTGTCAGCGGGTGGGTTATGTTAGGCAGCAAGTGAATATTTTGTCCTCAAAGTTGATGTGTTAGGAGCAGGAAAAACGGGCAATCATAAGTGTGACGGAAGCCTCCATCACTGGGACCACTGGAGAAGCCTGACTGCCAGCCTCCTCCCTATTGACTATGGGCCCTGGGTTTGTAAAGGCTTCTGTGGCTACCCCCAGCAGTATCATCTCATCACTGGCTGAGGGGATTATCTCCAGCAGACAGCCAGGATCTGCCACCAGGGAGTGACCACCATTCTTTGATGTTTAATGTTGTATAAATCAGTCTCCCCCCACCTATTGTATTGTTAATCTCGTTACTGCCCCTGTTGTCTCTGAGAGGCAGATTAAGGGGGCGGTTTGTGTCCCAATATCTTGTTTTATGTTAATGTATGTTTTGCTGGATACATCCAGCTCTGTGTGTCTAAAATAAATCAGTCTTCGTTTGGTTTTACCCTACACTGAGTCTCGGCTAGTGACTGGGGAACCGGGGAAAGTGTGTTGTCCCAGGCTAAGGGAGCACAAGACAGCGGAGGCAGTCGGTCGGACTAGCCAGCTCCGTGACAATAAGGATCTGAGGGACTTTGACAAGTGGCCAAATTGTGATGGCTAGACCACTGGGTAAGAACTGCAGCTCTTGTGGGGTGTTCCCAGTCTTCAGTGGCTAGTAGTCAAAAGTGGCCCAAGGAAGGAAAAGTGGTGAACCGGCGACAGGGTCATATGGGGGGGGGGGGGTTCAAAGGCTGGCCTGTGTGGTCAAACCCAAAAGAGGAGCTACTGTAGCTCAAAGTGCTGAAAAAGTAAATGCTGGTTCCGATGGAAAGGTTTCAGAACACACAGTGCATCACAGTTTGTTGCATATGGGGCTGCGTAGCTGCAGACCAGTCAGGGTGCCCATGCTGACCCCTGTCCACTGCCGAAAGCGCCAACGGGCACGTGAGAACTTAACCACGCAGTAATGGAAGAAGGTGGCCTCATCTGATGAATTACATTTTGTTGTTAAACATCACGTGGATGGCCGGGTGCGTCACTTACCTGGAGAACAAAGGGCAAGCCAGTGGAGGCAGTGTGATGCTTTGGGCAATGCTCGGGTACTGCCATTCATGTGGATGTTACTTTGACACGCCAGCTACCCCAAGCATTATTGCAGACAATGCACACCCTTTCACGGACACGATATTCCCTGATGGCATTGGTCTCTTTCAGCAGGATAAAGCGCCCTGCCATAAATCACATGCAACGTGTTCAAGGTATCGACTTGGCCTCCAATTCCCCCAGATTGCAATCCAATAGAGCATCTGTGGGATGTGCTGGACAAACTAGTCCGACCCATGGAGGGCCCACCACACAACTTACAGGACTAAAGGGATCTGCTGTTAATGTACTGGTGCCAGATACCACAGCACACCTTCAGAGGTCTAGACGGGTTGGTAGCAAGTATCATCATATGATACTCAAATATCCTATATGGCTGCGATGGCGAATCTATGACACGCGTACCACAACAAAGGCGGCCATCCCATCACCAGGGCCGCGCCGAGTGCACAGCACGCAGGTAGCAGAGAGGGGCACCAAGCGATTGCCTCCAACCTTTTCATGTTGAGTGATGTCATATCTCAGGGCAGGTGACATGCAGAGTGATGTCATATCCCAGCGCTCACCAGTGAAGAAGCGCCCCCCCGGGGCAGAGAAACGAGACCGAGTAAGTGAACTACAAGGGGGGGGGTAGACGGTGAGAAGGGGGGGGGGGTTAGTAATGTTCTTGATCCTCATGAAGGAATTGTTAGGCTCCATTTGTTTTTATTATACACCGATGCAAATGCTAAAGTTATTTAATAAAATCCTTTTCATGAATAGACCCTCTTTTTATGTGTTTTTCTGCTTGGGCAGATGGATGGGCCAAATAGTTATCTGCTGACACATTCTATGTTTCTATGCTTCTATGCTTAAAAAAACAAACAAAAGTTATATGGTCAAATTGATGCACGCTGTTGTGTATATAAAAATGTTGTACCAAAAAAAACCCCCAAACCTTCCTTTCCATGTTTAATATGCAGTGGTGGCACTTTAAGGTCTGCAACTTGGTTTCACTCAGAAAATTGGCCAATCGGCCCCAAAGACATTCACCATCACTGCTATATGGCATCCCTGATGATTGCTGGTGCAGGACTCGACCAACCCCAGAGCCAGTAAGCCATGGCACTTAAACGTTCAGATCTGGTTCCGAACTGTCTGTCTAACTCCCCTAGAGATCGATATAAAGTAGCTCTTTCTAGTTCCATAAAAGCAGTCTCCCAGATTTGCCTGCATTGCTTCTGTCGACAGAAATGTAGTAGTCCTCTGCTACTTTTTCTTTTCGAGAGACTAGAAATGCACCGAATATTTGTGGGGGAAAAAAACCACAAGTTTTCAATAATAATAATAAAGAAACCCCCAAACAAAGCAGGATAAAGATTTGCTATCCGACTTTTGACACAGGGTTAATACACATTTGTAAACATGGGCTGAGATTCTAGCTACTCCTCATTATAGTATGACACTTGAGCAACTGCTTACAGTAATGAAATTCCTTCCTTATCAACACAGTCCATCAGAAATATAAGGGCCACATGGGTAAGAGCAGCCAAGATTCTTGTCTGGAAAGCACTCACTTGTTAAAATGGAGAAAGGGTATGTGTGGGATATATAAAAAACACACACACACACACTACTTTGCAAGTGCTTTAGGCTGTTAAAGTAAGAATGCTTTTAAGAAGAGACATGTTAATAGGTTATGTTATCATTTAACAAAATGTAAAGTGAGTGAACAGAAGTAACAGCCCTTTGCCTTCAACACAGAATCAACTCTTCTCACTTGCACAAAGTCAGGGATTTTGTAGGCATAATAGTTATGTATACGATTAAACAATTATGCTCATCAATTTACTATGTAGGGTTGTAGTTTGGGGTAGCCGTATTAGTCCAGTGTATAAGAATGCAAAAAAACAGAATGTTGCAGAATCTTGTAATACCTTTTTTATTGGACTAACAGTATTTAAAATCATAGACGAACATAGGGAGTCCTCCCTTTATCAAGTCAAAAGCATTTCTGACCAAGCAAGTGAAAAACACAGTTTAAAACTGACCAGTACATGTTCTGATACAGGGTTAAAAACAGGGGTTAAAACAACATGGTAGAGAATTTGCAGACAAAAAACTAAGAGGGTCGTAAATAGTAAATAGTGGCATATACTGCACAGATAAGGCTAGGGGGGGAGCAGGGGTAAGCGTGTAGGAGAGAGAGAAGAGAAAAAAAAAAAAAAAAAAAAAACACAGGTTATAGGAAGTTTTGATAGTGTGCTAAGAAGCTCAAATCCACATTAAGTCCTCTGTTTTTACAATCATAAAAATGTATCATTTTGGCTTCAAATGTCTTTCTTTCTTGGGTGTTTTTGAAATTACCTCTCTGTTTTGATTTTAAGGTCATATATGGAGTGACCTGTTTGGGTGAAGTGGTGCCCAACTGGAGTGCAAAGGTTTTCTTCATCATGATGGTTGATGGAGTATCTGTGCAGATTCATCCTTTTATTGAGTTACTGGCAGGTTTCACCGATGTAACACCCTATAGTACATTTGGTGCATTGAATCATGTATACAACATTTTGTGAAGTGCATGAGTTTGATCCTTTAATATTGTATGTCTTGTTGTTGTGGGTGGATGTGTTGCTGGTACAGATGTGTTGGCAAAGTTTGCATCTGGCTTTGTTGCATGGTTTGCTTCCATTATCTGTGTGTGTTGTTTCAGTATGTAGTTTGCTACTCACCAGCTTTTGTTTGAGATTAGCTGGTTGCAACAGGTGTTCACGTGGTGTTTGTAGAGCAGAGTTAATTTTCTTATTGATGATCCTAGGTTTGTATCCCTTTTGTTTGAGTGTCTCAGACAGTGTTTTAACCCTGTATCAGAACATGTACTGGTCAGTTTTAAACTGTGTTTTTCACTTGCTTGGTCAGAAATGCTTTTGACTTGATAAAGGGAGGACTCCCGAAAGCTCCTCTATTATTATTTTAAATACTGTTAGTCCAATAAAAAAGGTATTACAAGATTCTGCAACATTCTGTTTTTTTGCATTCTTTGTAGGGTTAAAGCACGATTATTGTGCAGGTGAACATATCCAACTGACGGCTGCACACTGTAGGACCCGATCTGACCACAGCAAGGGTAAGTATGGGGGGGCTATTGGCCAGTGGCCCACCAAGCATTTGCCCTTTTTGTCAGATGGTCTGTCCATGCTTACTGATCGCTGGTGGTAAAATACCTCCTAAGATTTTAATTGAAGATCTCCTCAGCCCTACAAGCAAAAGGTAGTTTAGATGAAGTGAACTTATCCACGCTACAGGTTGTGAAATTTCCCTTTAAGGGATCCAAGGAAAAAGCAATGTCGCCAATCCACCCACCTGTGCGGCTTATTTGCTGCAAAGGCAAGCGTCCAAGAAAAGCCCAATCCAATCAATAAGAAAAAGGTTGCTTGCCAACAGTGTTTCTATTAAATGATTGATTTGTCCTTGGTGATACTAGAGATGGTACACTACAACAAGAAATGACCACAACACAGAAACATACAGAGGAAAACAAAGCAGACAACCATAAAATAGTTACCATAAAATAATACCAATATAAACATTTGTATTATTGAGACATGCACATTTAGATACTTCTTTCCATCCATCTATTCTACATAATCAGCGATGGTGTCCAGAGAAGGGTCTAAATTGCTCGACTCTCTTGAGTTAATAAAACGCAGGAGAAGATTCTGCTCCTCATACATGTCATGAAAATTAGACAGAACTCGCCATGCTTGGGGTACTTTGACGTAGTGGTGGGTTAAGCAACATATGGCCATACAGTGTGATGGAACCCCAATATTTATGCTTTAGATAAGTTTTTTTGGGATTCGGGATTCATAGGGTATGCTCTGCATTCTTGCTTTGTTTTATTTATTTATAATGCCCTATTAAAAAAGGACAAGACGTTTCTGTTAAGCTCCCTGCCTATTACGGTTGTCAATGATGCTTTAATTTACTTACCTCCATGAACTATATCTTTCTACATACATTTTAAATACTTATCTTTTTTTATGAACAGTTGGCATGTCCACTTAAGGTGGAATGTCAACTTGATGGAAACACTTTTTGCCGGGAGAAAAAAAATTATAATTTTCAAGTATTAAATTGTGCAGAACGACATTATATACGATAAACTTCATAGAACTGTTCATCTGAGCACATTCAAACACTGATTCTCCATAAAACTGCTAATTTCAGATGTACTTTCTGATCCCAATGCAGATCTCTGCAGCAGTGTTTGATTTGAGAAGCAGAAAGGCACTTACTTCAAATTACAAAGATTTTTGTATAGTTCATCTGAAATCACACTTTTCCCAAGACTATGTAACTCACCATTTACCATTAAAAGAGCCATTTTAATAGCCATTCTTTATCCTTTTAATGGTAACAACTCTGACTCATAACAGACAAAAAAAACGGATTTAGAATGCCCAGCACTAAAAATGAGCAATGACATTAAAATGCATTCTTCTTTAACAGGGGTTTCGGTAACATTAAATTGTCACCACTAATACAACACAACATATATAAAGTTTTCCAAATAGCCATCACATTACACGGTTTCCTGGTATTTGACCTGGAAGTACTGCATTTGTTCAACCAAAAGGCAGCATCAATCTCTGGGTTACCATGGAAACTAAACCAATGAGCACAGAGCATAAAACTTCCCTGCATCTAACCTGCAACGGTGTAACCAACAGGCAACATGCATTTCTGTGTTACCATGAAAAATGATACATTTGTTTCATGTGTAAACATGTACAAAAGTAAAGAAAAAGATTAAAAAAGCCAGTCTTGCATACAAATGTAGCTAAGTCAGTAGAACATTAACAGTACCCAAGGGCATCTTTAAGAGGATGCCGCATGTCCTGCCCTGAGACACAGAACCTCATATTTTCGGCGGCTGAAAAATAAAAATAAAAAACATGGGGGGCAATAGAGTTATTAAACGTACAGGGTACCATAACATGACATTTTAAATATCCTGCAAGTGTTTGCTGCCAGAGTTTAAGACCCAACTCATTAAGAGTGCCGTAAAGTGCCTGTATCTGTGACAATGACACTAAGAATAAGCTGTGTTTTACAACATTTAAATTAGAGAAAGGTTGTGGCAGCGTTTTGTGATCCGTTTACTTCCCTTCGTCGCTAAAGTGGGAAGAATGATTCAAATAAAATCTATTGTGGACCTTTGAAAAGCCTCTTCAGTAGATTATGTACAATACACAAAAACTTACGCACACTTGTGTTACAGCTTCTGTAACTATTACTCAATAATAGTCTACTGCTCCCTAATTTAGGTATAAAACAAACCTCAATTGAGCAATGTCTATCATAGCAAAAACCCTGATATAATGTAACAAAACCCAGCTTTTGCTATTGAATAATTTTTGCTGGGAATCTTCACAGGACACTTCAGTCTCTTTTTGTATGGGTACTTTGCTAAGAAATGCATAAGAGCAAACATAGAGCTGACACATGGGGTCTGCTATGACATGCATGCTGTCTGGATATAGATCTAAAGTACAAACATAATGCTCTGCAGCATCACATAAAACTCTACACGCAGCACTTATGATCAGCGATGACAGCGGGTGCACACAGACCATCCAAGGAGGCCAGCAGTAGAACTATTATTTTGTTTAATGCCTACTTTTGTTTTATGTAGTCACCAGAATCAGGAATCAGCACTCACTCCCCACAGGAACTCAGGTGCTTAGCTGTGCCGGGAAGGGCCAGCTCCCCAGTAAATCAAAATAGAAAAAGGCTCCAGGCACTCAAGGATTCCATCAGACAGATTTATTGAAGGAAACGGACAACAACGTTTCGACCTCACAATGAGGTCTTTATCAAGTTGACCACACAAGTAAAAAGTAAAATTTTAAATAGCACATATCAATAAATGAATAGCCAATCAAAAGACCAATCTAATCTAACACCATGTGTAGTATAATTGATAATCATGTATTAACATAAGTAAATATTCAAAAGTATACATCGCATAATAAATTACTTGCAAATATTAAAAGAAACCAGTGAAAAATAAAGAAATATATTAAGATCCATATGTATTAAATAACCAAAGGGAATATATTAAGAAAATACCCATAAAGTATGTGCAATCAGTGTCTGTAATAGACACTTACAGCGATTTAACTAGTGCAGTTCCATGTAAACACTATCAGTGTTAATACTCCAAAAAAGAAGTGTGAATCAAATCAAACCAAACAACCAAATCGACAAAAGCAAATATGCTGATTAAAATAAGAAAAATAAGAAAAAAGGGCAAGCATTTGTCAGCACTAAAGCGTGGTGACGCTCTGCGCATGCGCAAGCTTACTCCATGCATGCGCAAGAGCATTATCTCTGATAAAATGGTGCAGGTGTATTCATAAAGTGCAATAGCATTACCAAGTGCATGTAACAGATCGCCATCTGTTATAAAGACCAGACAAATAGTAAAAACGATCTATTGTGAAGGAATAAATAGTTATATGACACATATTGTGAATAAAACAAATAAAAATCACTGGTTCTTATAATATAGATAAAAAACTTGAATATTTGCAAAAACCAAAAATGGCAAAATCACCATAAATTAAATTAATATACAATGGTATATTATAATGTAGCACAATCAAATAAAGTGCAAAGTAGATATAAAATGTAACCAATTTTAAGAAAGTTAATAAAGTGCATTGATAATAGAAGTCAGCAAAAAAGTGTAACACTTTCAGTGATGTATTTTAGAGAGGAAAAAGTTTTATTTTGCACAGAATCCCTTAAAGTGACACAGTGCTATTAAATTATCAATGAAATCATGTGAATTATGAGGGTCTGAAACTAATATAGGACGACATCAGCACATGTAAAACAGAGAGTAAAGAAGTTGAATCTAAAAAGAAAAAAGAGAATAGAAATTGATCATAAAAAATGAAAACTAAAGAAAAAACATAAATTTTAAATAAAATCAAATAAGAGGCATCAAGTCAAATTCATAATTAAGACCCCCTAGGAAAGATGGTATCCAATTCTTTAATCCAAAACGCCTCTCTATATAATAATTTTTTCACCCTATCTCCCCTTCTGATAGATTCGGGCACCATATCAATAATTTGAAATTTTAGTTGTGATATATTATGTCTCTTCTCTTTAAAATGTGCAGGAATGGGGAGATCAGTAAGTCCAGTGCGTATAGTGGATTTATGCTTTGAAAATCTATCTTTAAAACGCTGTGTAGTTTGTCCAACATATACTAAACCACAAGGACATTTTAAAATATATACCACAAAAGTGGAATTACAAATTACAATCTCTGTAAGTGTTTATTACAGACACTGATTGCACATACTTTATGGGTATTTTCTTAATATATTCCCTTTGGTTATTTAATACATATGGATCTTAATATATTTCTTTATTTTTCACTGGTTTCTTTTAATATTTGCAAGTATTATTTATTTATTATGCGATGTATACTTTTGAATATTTACTTATGTTAATACATGATTATCAATTATACTACACATGGTGTTAGATTAGATTGGTCTTTTGATTGGCTATTCATTTATTGATATGTGCTATTTAAACTTTTACTTTTTACTTGTGTGGTCAACTTGATAAAGACCTCATTGTGAGGTCGAAACGTTGTTGTCCGTTTCCTTCAATAAATCTGTCTGATGGAACCCTTGAGTGCCTTTTTCTACTTTTGTTTTATGTGACCAAGTTTATACAAACAAAATAAAAGAGGGGTATTAGCTCAAATGACCAAAGTAGAGGTCCCTCTCCACCCACAAAAAATGTTAGTGCTGGGAGTTAAGGTTAAACAAAACAACAAAAAAGGAGCTGGGAAAAGCATGCAAGAGAAGTTATAGTGCAAATGATTATTAAAGCCACAACAAAACTTTTTTTTTTTTGCAGGTTTCTTTTGATGACAGAAGTTAGTTTTAAAATGTACAGTGTTTTCTGTGTTGAAAAAGTCCTAATTTAGGTATTAAACAATTTTAGAAATTATGTTTATAATAAAAGTGTTATATTAAGCAGAGTACATTGAACACCTTGAAAGGGACACTCCATACACACCTTAACGCATATGATAGTTGCATGGCCCCTTTACAATTTTGGGTGTGTCTTGTATATGAGGGGATTCTACAAGCATTTGCCTTTTCTCTGCCCCCCAGCTACCTTCTGCACACATAAAATTAACAAATTATGATGCACTCTAAAGTTAAAACCAACATTTTCCACCTCTTTACTTAGAAATCGACATATCTTACATCATTGCTGGGTTGCAGTGAAAAAAAATCATGAATCAGCAAATGGAACCACAAACAGATACAGTGAAGTATGTTGGTTTCCTGTGCAGAGTCAAATTCAAGTCACGGTTTCCTTAAAATATGCCACAGACCGGGTACTGCCAAATACTTGACATTTCAGAGCGAGACACTTATCAGCCTGGAACTATAAGAAGCGTTACACTATTGTGTCAACCAGAAGCCAACATGCTGTAATCACGGAGATTCCAAAAAGGGCCCCTTGAAAATAAGTGAAAGGGAAATGCTGAATTCACTTAGCTTTTACTTAAATTTACATATGGAACCCATGTTTCTCTATTTCTGTAATCGCGTCGGATATTCTTAAAGGGGACTATTTCAACCCAGAAGCAAAACAAACAGAAGCAAATGGTGCCTGAAGACGGCAAATACACACTGCATTTAAAGCAGCGCCCAGAAATGAACACAGCAACAGCCATTGGAAAACTTCATTACCTTTTAGAATTTTTATAGGACACCGCTTACGCTACACACACCACAGATAAAAGATAAAATAGATTTATTTAACAGATTACCTAGCAATAGAACATCTTGGATATATCTATATTTATATTACACAAATGTATTTGACATGTTGAAGAGAAAGGTGGAAAATCATGACATTATGACAATGTTAGGCTAAACTTAAAGAGGACCTCTTATCTTAGCTGCAGATGTATAGTAAGGATTTTATATTACATTGTTGGCACAAATTGCAAACACTATATAAACAACGTCTTCTATGATGCAGGCACCGAAAGCATGAAAAAGGTGCTCTTGTTCGTGGTGCTAGCAATGGACAGCACGTAAAAGCCAAGGCTTGCTAGTCTTGCATCAATCTTACATAGTCAAAAATTCCTAGACATTTTATTGTCCGACATCCCCGCTAAGGAAAAATACATAAGGGTTTTCTCTGGGTACTTTAATATATGTTCCAAAACAGAATAAAAACTCCACGAATCTGAAGTAGAAACTGCAACTCTGCCACTGTCATCCTCTTCCATGGTACATTGATTCTTGCCACTGGTCGGCTGCTTGAAGCAACCAATGGCAAGAAGGCAAAGGTAATAGGAGCAGTATCCACACATGTACATGGGGACCCCCATCCAGAGCATTCATCAAGCCATCGCCCCCATGACATTTAGCTGAAAGGTGGGGAAAAAGGCAAATGCATATGGAGAGAACAGCAGAATCCTCCCATGCAATTGCATAATAGGACATAACAGACATTTAAAAAGGATCACACAGTTGGCATATGCATTAAAGTGTATATGATGGCTAGAATGTCCCTTTAGTTACTATTTAAAGAAATATGGTTATGTATAGAGGTGTTCTGGTTCACGCACTACAGCAGCAACTGCAATGCACTTACGCCACTTACCAGAATTGCAGTTTATATACAACCCCAATGTTTTTGCTAAAGGCATTATCTCAAATGCCGCAGGTGCACTTTAGAATTTTAAATTATTGCCTTTGAGTTAGCTTTGTGTTGTCTTGCAGCGAGACATGGCTATAAATATTTAACGTGTATCACTTAGCATTATGAACAGTGATCTGGCAGTATGCAAAGGGAGGTAAGATCATTCCACACTGCACCATCAGAGAGGACAAAAAAATGACATATTAAACCACATCAGTCATTCTATAAAAACCATGTGAGATCCTACCTACCAGTATGTTAGTGTGAGCGTGTGTCTGCGCACGCAAAGAAAGTATATAACATACACAGTGTGAAAGTATGTTACGGTGTGTAGAAAGCAAGAAAGAAGCTCTATAGTCTAGAATTACAAAAAAAATGTAAACTATTTAACAGCTTAGAATGTGGACTCTGGGGTAAAATGAACCTCCTGCCATTGGAGGAATAAATAGAACAAACACCTTAGGGTGCAAATAACTATGGGCTGCGACCTTCTCTTCTGTGTATGATTTAGACTATATCACCGGTTGTTTATCTAACACCAGTGCAAGATGGAGAATTGTCCCCAGGGTAAGTTCCCAAACATCAGTAACAAAAGAGGCATTACTGAATAAAACAGCAAACAAGTAGTGACCTGACAAGGCAGGTGAAAATACACTGTATAAGCCTCCCATATGGCTCCACATCACGATCCCCTAGGTGTAGGATGCAGTGATTCCTATACATCCTGGCATGTAGGAACATATGTTCATGGCCAGGTATTTCTGTGTCTCAGCAATTCCATGGGGTCCAAACTAAGAAATTCTCAGAAGTCTCAAATTATCTATATGCCAACATATCCTTACTAGTACCAATCAAATTTAGAAGAAAAAAAAAATAAAAAAAAAATCACAATGAGTGTGATTTGCTAGGAAAACCATTGAATATGCATTGGTTGAGAATTTAAATAAAATATTGTGAACGCATGAAGACATTTAGCAGAATCCCCTTTTCATAACTTTTTGAAGCACCTCGGCTTGCATGAGAAAAGTGCAGCCAAACATATCTCCAGTTTGCCAGTGTCCACGTGCGGCATACTCACCGCCAGCTGGCTCAAGTAAGAATTCCAGGTCTAACGAGATCCCCAGGGCGCATGCACAGAAAGCATCAGCAAAGTCTCTCCAAATTCCAATAATTAGAATATACTTCAATGTATGTTCTTCATTGGTGGGGGGCAAAGAGACACAGATAGATTGTATGCTCGTTTCAGCAGGGCCCTCTTCACCGGTTTCTGTAAGTCAAAATGTTATGTTCTATACTACTTATTATGTCCTGTCTACCCATTGTACAGCGTTACAGAATTTGATCGCGCTATATAAAACAATAATAAATATAAAGTACCCCTATAAGTATTTAAAAATCCTTTTTCACACCAGTGTCGATGTCCACCACATATTTGACTGCTTAAAACATATGCTCTAAATTTAAGCAAAGTATATATTTTTTTTTATTATTTTTTTTTTTTTTACTTTTTATAAAATGCATAGGGGTTAGTACACAGCTACTCTATGATTCCCCTGTAAGTCTGCTTTTTTGACCTGTCACATGAAAAACATATTTGGCAGGCACACTAAGTAGCCACGGCCGACGCATACACCTTGTCCAAATATACATATACCAGTCAAACGTAGCCATGGCTACATGTCCCTCTCCATAGCCTTGCGGCTATGCGTAGATAATTAAATAAAGAACTCAAGAAGACGACCTACATCTGTCTGCACGCTGGTTCTTGAAGAGATCGAAACCGGAACCCTTCAAGGATTGAAACAAACATATACCGTATTTGCTCAATTATAAGGCATAATATGCCTTTTAACCCCCTAAATGCGTGGCATATAGGGGTATAAACCAATTCTGGAGGCAGAGTGGCACATAGGGGGTCAAAAGGCATATCATGGGGCACAGTGGCATATAGGGGGTATAAGGCATTTCTGGGGCAGAGTGGTAAGCCAGGGGGCAGATGTGCATAACTGGGGGGGGGGCAGGTTGAAAAAAAAGGAAATAAAATTTTTCTCAATCATAGCTTTTATTAAAAAAAAAAAAAAATGTTCACATAGTTTACATGAATTAACATTTACTGGTAAAACTTTTTTTCCTATAGAATGTGAAGAACCCTGTCTGATCTCCACTGTTATTATTATTATTATTATATTTACGTGTACCCTGTTTGAATGTGGCTGCAGCTCCAGCCTTCAAAGAGACGATCCTATCTGGCTGGGGCTCTTAATCAGCCAGCACAACCCTGTCTGCCCAGACGGCACCCGCACTACAGGGGGGGATAACACAGGTGGGGGAAACCCATTGTATCGCTTAATCCCCTCACCTGATACATCCCCTGTATACTGATGGGATTTGTGAGGAGATGTGGCTGATGGGATTTGTGATGGGATGTGGCTGATGGGATTGGGTTCGGTGCACAGTGAATGGAGATTGTATATAAGTTCTGTGGGTTTGTAATAAAGAGAGTTCTGTTTTTAACCTCAAAGCATGAAGTCCTGTCTCATGATTGAGGGAAGTGCTGGTCTGTGACTGCTTTCTTCGGACAGCCACAGTGTGTCCGCTTACTGGGAGAGGGAAGGAGCTGACGGGCGGATGTGTCCAGTCTGGGGCACAGGACGATCCGTCACATTGGTGGCAGCGGTGGGATCTACTCCTTCCAGACCAGAGCGGACCAAAGCAACTAGCCGCAGAACAAAGTTATAACCTGGCGAGGAAGAGCCAAATGGATCCACAGATGGAGTGGATTGAACAGTCACCGGGATGCGGGGTGACTTGGAGGGGAGTCGAGACCCTCGAATTGGAGACTCCAGTATGGGAGTTTGAGAGACGGACCCGAGTCCGGCTCGTGAGATGGAGAGCGGCCCTAGAAAAGTGGAGCGCCCACCCTAGAACAACGAATCAGGGACCAGGTGAATGGGAGGCTCTACTTGTTCGGGGGACCTGCGTCTCCAGGTGAGGATGCAGAGCTAGAGAGGCTGGTCCGACAGGAGATTGGGCTCGAAGAGGAGTACCGAGCCATATACTGGGAAGCCCGAGGCCCGCAGCGAAAATCCAGAAAGCCCCATTCTCCGGAAGGGATTACTATTGGCGGGCCTGGCCTGTTGTGGAAGGCATTCGAGGAAAGGGGTGTCTTTGGCAATGGCAACATGGACAGATGGTGGGACATTAGTGACAAGCACCGGAGAGCCCTGCCGCCCACTACAACAAGTGAACTCAGCCAAGACCTTGAGAGACTAGTAGACAGAGAATGGTGCCTCGAGGCAGAATACTTGGCGCTGTTCGAGGGGAGCTACGCCCTGCAGTGTGAGCCGACAGATGTCACAGAGCGAGCTCCGGAGGCCGCTCACTGTAATTGGCAAGTGAGCCAGAGCCCGAAGAGGTGAAAGTGGGCAATCACTTTTGGGAGGAAGTCTTCCGGGCGATTATGGACCGCATGCAGTCGCCGGAATTTGAGGCAGCAGTCTATGGGTTTCCACTAGAGGCGGCAGAAGCGCCAACAACAGGGCAGAGGGACGCTGTTCTCTGCCCAGCACCATGCGCCCCTCCTACTCCGGCTGAAGTGCCGGCAGCGGGGCAGAGTGCCACTGGCCTCTGCCCGCCCCACAGTGAAAGGTCCCTGCCTGCTAGCAGGGACCCACCAGGGCAGTGCGACGCGATCCTCTGCCCAGCACCGCAAAATGCCAGACCAGCAGAAGAGCCGGCCACAGAGCAGAGTGCTGCTGGCCTCTGCTCATCCCCCAGCACAGTGTTCCCGCCGGCTAACGAGGACCAACCAGAAGTGCTGGCACCCGGAGAGAGAGTCGCTGACCTCTGTCCTGCACCAGCAATTCTCGGTCTGGCTGAAACGCCGGCAACATGGCAGAGTGCTGCTGGCCTCTGCCCGCCCCACAGCGAAGGGTCCCCACCTGCTAGCAGGGAATCACCAGTGGAAGAGCTGGCCACAGGGCAGAGTGACGCTGTTCTCTGCCCAGCACCATTCCCTGCACCAGCAGAAGCACTGGCAACCGCGTAGAGCGTCGCCGACCTCTGTCCTGCACCAGCAATCCTCGCTCTGGCTGAAATGCCGGCAACAGGGCAGAGTGCTGCTGGCCTCTGCCCACCCCACAGCGAAGGATCCCCACCTGCTAGCAGGGAACCACCAGCGGAAGAGCTGGCCACAGGGCAGAGTGACGCTGTTCTCTGCCCAGCACCGTTCCCTGCACCAGCAGAAGCACTGGCAACCAGGCAGAGAGTCGCTGACCTCTGTCCTGCACTGCTTACACCCCCATTATCTGGCTCTCCCCAGCACGAGCATCCGGGAGGGGGCGCAGGCGGCGACCCTCCCCAGCGGCTGTCACCAATTATGGGAGGAAGGGCAACAGGTACTCCTCCCCAGCGGCATGGTCCAGTGGGCAAAACGAGCCCCAGCTCGGAGAGCCAGGTAGGGGTAAGTGAAACTGCTGCTGCTTTGGAGTGGGCTCTTGTTGTTTGGGTGGGGGAATGTGGAGCTGACTCGGGACAAGCCCGTAGTCAGGGTAACCATGGGAGGGTTCCATCAGGTTGGGAGGGAGCCGAGTCTGGGCTGAGGACCCAGAGGGGAAAGGAAGCCCTGGAGAAAGGTCTCCCATGCCTGCAGAGGAGACCAAAGAGGGCTGCCCACTGGAGAGGGTTCTGGGCTGGCCTCTTACCCTTTGACTACGGGCCAGGCCTAGGAGCCTGGGTGACTGACATGGGGCTGCCAGGGTGCCCCAGAGGCCGCACGCCCGCTCTCCCTACCCCGCAGGACTAGAGACAGTAGAGGCCCGGTCATCCCGAAGCCGATCCCTTAGGGATCTGGCTGTGTCTGCTGGACGTTTGCACAAGAGGGGAGTAAAGTGAAGAACCCTGTCTGATCTTCACTGTTATTATATTTATGTGTACCCTGTGTGAATGTGGCTGCAGCTCCAGCCTTCAAAGAGACGATCCTATAATCTGGCTGGGGCTCTTAATCAGCCAGCACAACCCTGTCTGCACAGACAGCACCCGCACTACAGGGGGGGATAACACAGGTGGGGGAAACCCATTGTATCGCTTAATCCCCTCACCTGATACATCCCCTGTATACTGATGGGATTTGTGAGGGGATGTGGTTGATGGGATTGGGGGTTGGGTTCGGTGCACAGTGAATGGAGATTGTATATAAGTTCTGTGGGTTTGTAATAAAGAGAGTTCTGTTTTTAACCTCAAAGCATGAAGTCCTGTCTCATGATTGAGGGAAGTGCTGGTCTGTGACTGCTTTCTTCGGACAGCCACAGCATGTCCGCTTACTGGGAGAGGGAAGGAGCTGACGGGCGGATGTGTCCAGTCTGGGGCACAGGACGATCCGTCACAGGGTCGTCTTATATTCAGGCTTTTTTTCATAAATTAATATTCAGATTGTGGGGGGGTCGTCTTATAATCGAGCAAATACGGTAAATAAGATGTAACGTTTCTTTGTCTGTGTCATTCTAATTCTACTAGTAGACATAGCAATGTATTTTCCAATATTTTATACAGTGCACATGTTCTGGGTGAATGCGCGCAGTAGTGTGCACACGCAGGTACTCTCCATATGCCGGCTCCAGCACTGGCTTGCAAAAGAGCACCGCACACATGCGCAAATGCATTCCTAGCGATTTCAGTGTGGGGGCGGGAGTTTATGTCCTACTTTTGTTTTAATCAACCACTTTTTGTTACATATGTTGGTAGGCATTCTTCATTTATGGAGCTGTATGGGGCATTAGACAACCCTCCCTTGTCTTGGCAGGTTGGGGTGCCGCTGTGCGGCAGGTCAGCGGCATCCACCAGTAAACAAAGAAAGTAGCAATCAGAGCCGGCCTTAGGTGTTCTGGTGCCCTGTGCGGACTACTCCTCTGGCGCCCCCCCCCAAAAAAAAAGAAAGGAAAAAAAAATCTTGTAACAAACAAATAGCTTTCATTAAACAAAACAGCTAATCTGCTGTAACAAAAACATTTTTTTAAATATTGAAAAAACTGGACCCCAGAAAGCATTTCCTTGGGCTCTGCTCCACGCTCCCTAGCATGCAATCACTCCCTCCACTACCACACCAAAGACTGAAAATCACATGTTAACGCAGCATTGAAGGTATAGATCAAATAAACAGAATCAGACATACAAACCCTCTATTTGTAGGTATACGATAATATATGGAAACAGAGCGTACCAGATACAGATCAACAGAATAACACACCCAGCGTTGCAGCTATAAATCAATTCACATATGAACCTAGCATTAAAGGTATAGATAACCCCCCTAAATTACAGGCATAGATCACAGGTTGCACACCCCAAAGCCAGCCCTGGTGTCCACATTCCCCACATAGAACCTGATCAGCACCCAGATTACACACATATTACAGCCCAGCCTGAGCCAACGGAGAGTGAGGGGCGCCGAGCAGTTGTTGAAAACTTCATGATCGACCGGTCGGCGCCCCTGTTTCTCCTCCGCATTAAATAAAGTTTAAAAGAAAAAAAAACAAAAAAAACTTTCTATTCCCGACTCCCGGGCAGGCGCCTCGGCTGCCACAGCGCACAGGTGGCACGCCCCTAAGGCCGGCCCTGGTAGCAACGCTTGTTTAGGTTGTGAAGGGATACATTTTTATTTAACATGTGCTTGATACTATAATCTAAATATTAAGAATGAGCTACACAACACAGTAAGTTCATTATGCAGAGCACAGCAATACCGAGTGAACAGGTCCGCAGCAATCAGTACAATTATTCCACTCCAGTGACTTTCACCAAGAAATATACAGCGAGGTGATGAAAAAGAATGTGCTAGATTTGCAAACGAGGGAATTCTCTGCCCCATGCTGGAAGCCGCAGCATATATTCACATTTTAGTGCAGTGCTAATTCAGAAATTCC
Organism: Sceloporus occidentalis; assembly: GCA_023333645.1. Taxonomy (NCBI): domain Eukaryota; kingdom Metazoa; phylum Chordata; class Lepidosauria; order Squamata; family Phrynosomatidae; genus Sceloporus; species Sceloporus occidentalis. Next base: position 67,446 of record JALMGF010000369.1, read on the forward strand.
AAAAAGAGGTAAAATAAAGTAAATTCATTATAAAAGCAGACGGGGGACGATCCTCAGCGCATAAACAAAAATGTAGATTTATAGGGCCCGATATGTATACCTGTACCAAACGCCAAAAAGCAAACACTCGCAGGCAATAAACCGTACAGCCTTTAGCGTCCTGCCCAATAAACATCACACAAGGATTAAAGAGCACGAGAAGGTGTCACTTCCCAGGGATATCAAAGGATAAACCGTGTCGATCCAGAGGGCTGATTGAGTTTGAGCAGAAGTAGCTCACTTATAAACACACCCAGAGTATAATCCTCGGGGCATCAAGCAGGACGTTTAATTTGATAAAAACGAAATCTCATCTTTTTTTTTCTGCTTTTTTTTTTTTTTCCAGCCACTGTTTTAGTTTCAAGGATATTCAGTGATGAGGACGATTCATGACGTGGTCTAAAAAATGTAAAGAAAGCAAATATGTAGGCAGGCTTACAGTTCCTCTTTACCACAATCCCCAAAAGTAAAACAGTGCATCGATCTAATATTACAAAATGTACCTTAAATTCCAATGCAAAATCTGTACGGCGCGTGGCAAACAAGAACGTTGCTATTTAACAGAGGTCAGGATAGAAAGGAGAATACAGTATGGAAAACTATTTCAAAATGTTGCCTAGGGCGGGTGGTAGAGAGATATGATTCATGCGAGAATAATCATACAGCAGCACTTTGGTACAAAAAGTCATAGCCTGAGAACACTCAAGCAAAAAACAGAATGACTACAATCATTAGATTGTAAGCTCTGAGGAAAACGGTCTTCCGCATCTGCTTGCTGGTTTTAAAAAAAAAAAATTCTATCGACAACCGGATTGTATGACACCAAGGAATCTACCGGTGCTATTTAAAAAGACAATAGCCTACGGCGAATGGGGCACAGGTGATACACATGAGACACATCTAATCAACCCGCAAAGACGCCCGATCGGGAGAAGCGCAAAGGGAAGAGACAAAATACTGCGAGGATCACACTGTTCTATCATGGAAAGACGAGATGCATTTCAACTGCGCTACTGCACAAATTACACGCAAGAGGTTGCGCGTCACAGCGGATTCATGTAACCTATAACCACAGGCCATTTGTACAATACAAAGTGTTTAGCTACTGCCACATCACTGCTAACTGTGCAAACGCTGCTGAAAGCAAAGCCGATGACAAATTCAGCAGCCACGTCACATAGGAAAGAAACCTGCCCCACTTCCCAGCAGCGAGCCGCAGCGTGGCCGGCATTAGCATTGGCTACAACCACTCAACTGAATAAAACGAACATTAGCAGGAAAAGAACGAGAAATTCATATTGAAACATACTGAATAGCAAGGAGGGCCGTGTAGATGGGTTATTGACCGTGTTTTCTTTAGCCAAGCCGCCAGCAAGCCAGGGCAATGAAACTCAAGAACGCATTTCCTATTTATACTGAAACACCATCATCCTGCAAATTAACACTCGGTACAAATGCGATCCATGGCGGCTTTCACAGCAGGTGACGTGATGTCAGTTCAAGAATGCAGTACTATTAACATGTTCTTTCCCACAAAACACCCTCCTCCTACATCCACAGCAGCAGGTCTGGGACCATAAACAAAATCAATTAATGATAGACTGTTATATATATTATATATAAAGTATTACTATTCACTGTAAACAAGTTTATCTGAAGCCCTTGGTTGGAGAATGGTATAAGATATTAGTAACCATACCTTAAATCATTTAAACTACTATTAACCATACCTCCCTTTTTACGAGTGAAAGTCCCCCTTTGTCCTCTGTCCTTATTTTCTAGGATCTGAGGATGCTTTCTGAACTGATAAAAGGTCACACAAAATTACCCACATTAAGAATGCTGGAAAACACTATATTATCACTGTTACTCCTTTAGTGATATTAGCTCCTCGGCCTGACTACAGATGTTCATAGAAAACACAAGTAGCTCCTCACAGGGTTATTTTCTGGACCAAGCAAAAGTATAAGATGATGGTGCCATACAAAAATTAAACAAAACCATATTAATAATCATTGACTCCTGAGCCTAGACCCAAGATATAAAACGTCGATGTGAAGAAAGTAGATACCACACACTAATTTTTTCTCAATATGCACTAATGTCACCTGCATTTAATTAAGAGCATATACAATGGGGGGGGGGATCAAACATTGTGGGACTACATGTATCTTTCTTAATTTGCCAACTATACAGTAACACATTTTAAATAGCAACCCACCAAACTTAAAAAAAACAAAAACAAAAAAAAAGTATGCAGTCAGAACATATACACTGATTAGCCATAACATAATGACCACCTGCCTAATATTGTGTAGGTCCCCCTTTTGCTGTCAAAACACCCTGACCCATCGAGGCATCCACTAGACCTCTGAAGGTGTGCTAAGGTATCTGGTACCAAAATGTTAGCAGCAGGTACTTTAAGTCCTGTAAATTGTGAGGTGGGGTCCCCATGGATGCATCCTGGTGCCATGTGTTCACTAAGTAAGAGACAAACCTGGCCATCCACGTGATGTAAAGGAAAACGTGATTCATCAGACCAGGCCACCCTCTTGGATTGCTCCGTGGTCCAGTTCTTATGCTCACATGTCCATTATAGGCGGTGGACAGGTATCAGCATGGACACCCTGACTGGTCTATGGCTATGCAGCTACAGTTGTTAGTTTGTTGGATTTGACCATACAGGCAGGATGCCCCCCCCCCCCCCTCAACCCCCCGTGAATCAATGAGCCTTGGCCGCCCATTACAAGAAGTGCAGTTTTGGAGATGCTCTGACCCAGTTGTCTAGCCATGACAGATTTGGCCCGTATCAAAAGATGCTCAAATCCTTGCGCCTGACCATTTTTTTCTGCTTCTAACAAATCAATTGTGAGGATGAAATGTTTACTTGCTGCCTAATATATCCCACCCACTGCCAAAATATTATCAGCGTTATTCATTTCACCTGTTAGTGGTCAAAATGTTACAGCTGATCGGTGTACATGGATACGTACAAGAATTCATACTAAAAAACTATTCAAAAACAAAAATTTAACAGCATTTGTGGAACTACGAATAGGTAATTAAATTCTAGAGCAAGTTGTGGGCTAAATGACTCTCAGGAAGACTGAGGACATGATTCTTTAAATAGAAAACCCTGGTTGGAGTGCACCCAAAACATGGTCACTGAATTAATAACAAAGCCCTGAATAGAACACAGTATTATTTTACTAGATAAAAGAGCAAGCAATACCACTGCAAGCATAGCATAGCAACCATGAATAAGTGATGCTTGGTACTGGGCAGGAGGGCTTTCCCAAATCTAATATATACCTGCACACTGGAGAGGTTGCTTAGAATAAATGTCACAAAGCTCTGTTCTAGGTGACCCTGTATCTATAGAGCTGTTAAGGCATTCGTTGGTTTTATAAATGACAAATCCAGCCTCCAAATCTTGCGTTACCAGAGCTTTTTGCTGTGACTCAGTGTAGTAATAATACATAATAATATGACCCTATTTGTATTTTAAGGGTATCATATGCGTATGGAATAAAGTACCGTATTTGCTCGATTATAAGATGACCCTGATTATAAGACGACCACCCAAATCTGAATATTAATTTAGGAAAAAAGAAAAAGCCTGAATATAAGATGACCCTATAGGAAAAAAGTTTTACCAGTAAATGTTAATTCATCTAAACTATTTTTTTTTTATAAAAGCTATGATTTCCTTCTATTTTCCAACCTGCCCCCCAGTTATGCACATCTGCCCCAGAAATGCCTTATACCCCCTATATGCTACTGTGCCCCATGATATGCCTTTTAACCCTATATACCACTGTGCCCCATGATATGCCTTTTAACCCTATATGCCACTGTGCCCCATGATATGCCTTTTAACCCTATATGCCACTGTGCCCCATGATATGCCTTTTGACCACCTATGTGCCACTCTGCCTCCAGAAATGCCTTATACCCCTATATGCCACTCTGGCATTTAGAGGGTTAAAAGGCATATTATGGGGCAGAGTGGCATATAGGGGGGGTTTAAGGCATTCAGGAGGCAGAGTGGCATTAAGGGGGGTTAAAAGGCATTTCACAGAGCACTCTGCAGCTGCGGGGGATCTGGATCTTAGTCGTCTCATAGTCAGACCTATTTGAGGTCTGATTATAAGACGACCCCGATTATAAGACGAGGGGTATTTTTCAGAGCATTTGCTCTGAAAAAAACCTCGTCTTATAATCGAGCAAATACGGTATATGGGTAAAGGACCTAAAAAGGTTTTATAGAGTGACATCTGGGAATGTTTCACGCTTTTTACCATTAGTCTAAAATAGTGCACTTCAGGTTTTAATATGAAGAAAAGGGTAAATAAATAAATAAACCTATATAAAATGTCACAGGCAGACCAGCACTAACAAGTGGTTTTGTCTGCTCTCTTCCACTCCCATCTCTTAACTCTGGTAGCTGCTTCTTCATAGACACAGAGTTCCCGCTTGGGCATAGACACAGTCTGCATGCTGCAGACACAGGGTAGTTTTATTTCAAACATGTATTACAGCTAGAGTTAATACTCCACCTCTCATGACTCTCAAACAGTCTGGTATGTTAAGCATCAGAAGAGGAGTGGAACTAAAGTATCAAAAGTTAGTTTTTATATCATTATGGATTGCCGCCGCTGTTGCAATGGATTCTCAGCCATCCATTTAGGCTGATCATGACAATTCTCCAGGGGGCAGTCATGCTGGAATAGAAAAGGGACTTTCACAAACAACTGTGCCCCAGTGCACAACCATCAAGACATGGTTGGATGAGTTTGGTGTGGAAGAACTTGACCAGCCTCACAGAACCCAGACCTCAACCCCATGGAACACCTGTGGAAAGAACTGGAACAGAGATTCCAAGACAGGACTTCTCATTCAGCATCAGCACCTGACCTCAAAAATGCATCTACTAGATGAATGGGCAAAAAATCCTACATAAAACACTCCAAAATCTTGTGAAAAGCCTTCCCAGAAGAGTGGAAGATTTTTAGATGCAAAGGAAGGACGAACTACATATTAATCTCTATGTTTGTGTAATGATCAGGTGTGTGCGTGTGTGGATGTACAAAGAAACTGTATGCGCAAAGTAAGGTAACTTGTTTTTTTGGGGTTTTTTTAATAAACAAACGAGATCTTATCTTGGACGCTCAAACGGAATTACATTTCAATGTGCTAAATGCGGCCTCAAAACTGCAGGAACACTTTTTCCAATTAGTTAAAAATTCAGAAGATATGGAAAACTTAAATCACAGCAATTATGCCATCTTACATTAAAAGATTATTTTAGAGTTCATATACTAGGAACACATCTATACATTGCCTGGTTTAGTGCACAAAAGAAAACACTCTGTAAGCCCCCCTTGAGATAGATTCCATAACGCTGTCAGCATAAATAGAAAATATTTTAGAGGAAATATATTTTACTAAAACCCTTTTTGTTGTTTTAGTTACAAAGTGTAACCTGTAGAGCCACAGAAACCATGAATCAGCACCAGTTTACACTTATCCAGGAGCTAGTCTATATTTTTTCTGGGCCAAAGTTGGAAAGGGCAAAGTCTGTAAAAGTTTATAGAACACAGGCTTACTAAATGCAAAGGCATGCAATAAATCAGACCTGCTGATGTAAATGTATACTGTCCCTGGTTTGCCGTTTGTAAGTTTATTACTTACATAGCACCATGATTTCCTACGGCTAAATAACATACAATGGGCAAAAAGGACAAATAATACATACTAGTTTGGCTTACGAAGAGGTAGGAGGGCCTGCTCAAACAATCTAACAATCTACAAGCTATGTTAGCGGCCCTTATTAAAAGGCAGGCGTGTGGACTATTACTACAATAAAACACTTCCATGATTTCAGACTATGAGATAATTCTGCGTGAAGCCAATCTCCACTCCATGCACTTCTTTATAAGAGGAAGTATTCAGTGACGCAAAGTAATTTTAAGGCAAGACAGGAGGCTTCCTATTTTGCATATCTTCCTTTACTCTCACCAACAGCAGCAAAGAAAGAGTTAATAACACAAGTGAAAACAACCAATAGAAACAGTACACAGGTGGTATATAAACCCCTTAACTATCTTCCTCTTCCTTTGCTGCTCACCAAAGTTGCAGGTCAGTCCTCTTCCTATCTACAGTTATTGCCGATTTATTGAATAATATCCGTTTATTATTCATTACATATTGCTTTTTTCACCTAATTCTAGATAATTAGGTGGGTATGCACTTTTATATACAGTATAGATTTTTATATATATATATATATATATATATATATATGTATGTGTATATGTAGATTTTTTACTTGTCTTTCATTATTTATATTCATTATTTCTTTGCATCTGTGCATTTTGGGGGGGATTTTTCCCGTCTCTCTTCCCTATCCGGGACCCCCTTTTTCCTATGAGTTCTCTGTGCCTCACTGGAGTGGTTACAGGGTGAGCCCTGCATTATTTTCAATATTTGTTGGGAATTTTCTGGTTTTGCACATTTATATACAGGCTGAGTCCATGTGGTTTTTGCACATTTATATACAGGCTGAGTCGATGTGGTTTTGCACATTTATATACAGGCTGAGTCCATGTGGTTTTTGCACATTATATACAGGCTGAGTCCATGTGGTTTTTGCACATTATATACAGGCTGAGTCCCTGTGGCCTTGCACATTATATACAGGCTGTGTGTCCCTGTGGCCTTGCACATTATATACAGGCTGTGTGTCCCTGTGGCCTTGCACATTATATACAGGCTGTGGCCTTGCACATTATATACTGGCTGTGTCCCTGTGGTCTTGCACATTATATACAGGCTGTGTCCCTGTGGCCTTGCACAATATATACAGGCTGAGCCCCTGTGGCCTTGCACAATATATACAGGCTGAGCCCCTGTGGCCTTGCACAATATATACAGGCTGAGCCCCTGTGGCCTTGCACTATATATACAGGCTGAGTCCCTGTGGCCTTGCACAATATATACAGGCTGAGTCCCTGTGGCCTTGCACAATATATACAGGCTGAGTCCCTGTGGCCTTGCACAATATATACAGGCTGCGTCCCTGTGGCCGTGCACAATATACGGGCTGCGTCCCTGTGGCCGTGCACAATATATACAGGCTGAGTCCCTGTGGCCGTGCACAATATATACAGGCTGAGTCCCTGTGGCCGTGCACAATATATACAGGCTGCGTCCCTGTGGCCGTGCACAATATATACAGGCTGCGTCCCTGTGGCCGTGCACAATATATACAGGCTGCGTCCCTGTGGCCGTGCACAATATATACAGGCTGCGTCCCTGTGGCCGTGCACAATATATACAGGCTGCGTCCCTGTGGCCGTGCACAATATATACAGGCTGCGTCCCTGTGGCCGTGCACAATATACGGGCTGCGTCCCTGTGGCCGTGCACAATATACGGGCTGCGCCTCTGTTCTCATCACCTACCTTATACAGACATAATGTCTCAGGATACTGTGCCATCCCAGGATGCCTTTATGGCCTGGTTAGGGGCAAAGTTTTTCTAACTCAGTGGAATCCTTTTTCTCTAAAATGTCTGCCAATTTGCCCCAAGGGCAGCCTCCTGCTCCCTCCAGACCAGAGGCAATACCATCGGAGTCAGAATCAGAGAAATCTGAAGGAGAGGCGTCCGGCTCCAAACGGCCTTGGAAGGGCAGTAGTGTTTCAGTCGGCAAGGGTAAGGTGCATGACCCATTATCTATAGTGGGCGTATGGCACGCGGATTCATCTAGTGAATCAGAGGCTTCAGCAAATCTGGTCCCGCCCAGAGATTTCGACTCGCGCTTCGTCCGTGAGTATTTGGTGGATGAGCCCCACCTAGACGATCCCCAGCAGAACTTGGGAGCAGTCACCCAAATCCTATCCCTGGCAGACAGAGCAGTTCTATAGGAGACACCCCTTTATCCCAAGACTATCTGAGATTGGGCACTTTGTGTGGTATGCCTGTTGGGAAATGCAACAGTTTCAATCTCTTCTGTACGTTGCAAAGGCTACTCCTCATGGATCCCAGGTTGGCGGAATGGGGCCCTAAAGACCTAGGTGCAGCCGCTTACTGTTTGGAGACACATTTGTCAAGGAATCAAACCGCCACGTACCCTAGATGACATCATGGAATAAGGCCAAACTGTCAATGAGGAAGGTCTTTCAGACTGGCCCTCGTTTTTCTGGGAGGGCTGGTCGACCGCCGGGCCACCAGCCGTTCATCCCGAGGCTCCCGGTACTTCCCTCAGAACCAGATGTCCTACAGGACTCCGTTCCAACAGAGGGCCTTCAACCCACGTGGAGACAGTAGAGGCGCTTCCGGATTTCCCAGGGGACGCTCCGTTTTCGGTAAGCCCGAATGTTTCTTGTCCTTCTTTCCCTTCCCTGGGTTACGGGCCATATATCATCTTTTTCCACGACTGGGTGTGGATTTCGTTGGATCCCCCTAACGGTACAGGTTTTCCAGATAGTTTTTCAGCTCTCCCCCCTTTTCAGGTACGCTGACTGCCCACATCTCGGAGGGCATTACAGATCAGGCCTTAATGGAAGCAGAACTCCGCACCTTACCTGACAAGGGGGCTATCCAGTGGGCAAAAGGATCAATCGGTCTCCTCAACTCCTTTTTCCTAGTACGCTAATGCACCGGGGACTTCTGCCCAGTGATCAATCTACGGGCTCTCAATGCTTTCGTTTATCGCCACTTCAAAATGGAAGGGATCCGTCTCTTCTGAGACCTTATGTTGGAAGGCGATTGGTTTACACGGTTAGACCTCTCAGACACTTTCTCTCCGTCCCGATTCACCCAGATTCCGGGCGATTTCTTCAGTTTCTCTGGGGCAGGCAGGTATGGCAGTTCAAGGCCCTTCCCTTCGGCCTAAGTTCAGCCCCTTGGTGCCTTACAAAGCTCCTGAAGCCGGTTATGGCTCTCTTCAGGTCCAGGGGTATCAGGTGTATAGTCTATCTAGGCATTCTGCTCTTCTCTAGCTGCCGGGAGACCCTGCTCGTTCAGACCGCTTTCGTGGTGCAGATCCTTCACCAACTAGGGTTTCTAGTCAATTCTCTCAAATCCGACCTGGTCCCAAGCCGCTTTCTCTTCTTAGGCTTCTTAGACAACATGTCGGCGGTTCGGTATATCAACCGCTTAGGGGGTTCTCAGTCCAAGTACCTCAGAGGTAACAAAGGACGTTTTTCGACTTTTGCCTTGCGTGCAGCATACTCTGCAGGCAGGATACCTCCCGGGTGCCGCGGTTCTCTTGGCGGACGGGTTCTCCAGACACTGGCGGGATGCGAGCGACTGGAGACTTCTCAGTCAGGTCTTGCACCTGGACCTATTTGCATCCAGGACGAATCGCCTGACGGTCATTTCGAGGGTCATCCATCACCTGTGTTGGGACGGGGGGTCTTTGGTTCTGGTGACCCCCCCCCCCCGTGGCATGCTCAGCCGTGGTTTCCAGCCCTGCTGCGGGTATCTGCCCAGGATCCTCTGGAGATCCCATCTCTGTACTATCCCCTGACGGGCCCGGAGGTCCAGGTTCATCCGCACATCCTGGAAAGACATCTCCTCCTGGTGGTATGGACGATTTCAGGGGACCCCGAACAGTCTTGGGCCTATTGGAGGCGGCTCAGTCCTTGCTCCGCAAATCTTAGGCTCCAGGTACCAGTATGTCATACCGGACAGCTTGGCGAGGCTGGGCTCCTTGGAGTTTGGGATGGCACATGGATCCCCTTGGCTCCCTTAGTCTGCCACCTTTTGCGTGGTATTCGTTTATCCCGTCCTCCGGCGCCACGCTACGGTTCTCTGTGGGAAGTAGCTGTCGTGTTAGATTTCCTTCGGGATGGCCAGACAACGATTCGCTCTCCCTCCGACAGTTGTCGGCGAAACTTACCCTTCTGTTGTCTCATCATTTTGCAGGGTTTTGGATGTTAGCGCTTTGGATGCTCATGCTGTCTCTATTTCTTCCCTGAGTTGTTCTCATCTGTATCCTAGCCATTTTTTCTAGGCGACCCAAATATGTGTCGCCAGGTTTGTCAGGACTTATCTGTCGCGCACAACGTCGATCTGTCCGGTCTTGACATCTCAACTCCTTTGTGAAACCTTTCAAGGCTGTTTTCTTCTCCTACAAGAGCATCGGTGCTCTTTCCGTCAGGGGAGCTGCGGCCTCCTGTGCCCTTCGGGCTGGTGGAGCTTTAGTGGATATTCTGCGAGCGGCAGATTGGTCCCGTGCCTCCACCGTTTTATTTCGCCTGGTTTCTTCAGGGGCAATGGCGTTTGGTTTCCGGCGTTAAAAATGCAAAATAGGAAGCCTCCTGTCTTGCCTTAAAATTTGAAATTATTCTAGCCTTGGTGCCCGAATAATTATAATTTTAATAAAGACAGGAGGCGAGTATTTTCCCTCCCTGCCCTCCCGATGGTTAGGTGTACACTCTGGGTAAGTAGGCCAGGTTTGAATTCGTTTTTTGGGGGGTTTTGTCTGCTCCGTTGCGTTTGCTAATTTGTGGTGACTCGTTCTACTGTGTGTTACCATGTTTGTGAAGAATTTGGTTCTGTTATGTCTCTCTCTTTGTTTCAGGTTGATACCATCTCCGTGTCAGCGGTTCTGTTTCCCAGTTGGAGTGCATTGTCGCCTTGCTCTTGACTTTGGTTCCAGTTCGGGTGTTGGGTTCGGTTTTACATTGCTAGACGGTTTGCTGCGTTCTTCAGTTCCGGTTCACAGCGGACGAAAGAGGAAGAGGAAGATAGTTAAGGGGTTTATATACCACCTGTGTACTGTTTCTATTGGTTGTTTTCACTTGTGTTATTAACTATTTCTTTGCTGCTGTTGGTGAGAGTAAAGGAAGATATGCAAAATACTCGCCTCCTGTCTTTATTAAAATTATAATTATTCGGGCACCAAGGCTAGAATAATTTCAAATTTCTTCACCAATTCTGCAGGGGGGGGGGTGAAGAAAAAAAAAGAAGTTTTACAAAATGTTTAATCTATTGGCACTTTGCATTTTCCTAGACACTTTAACATTGAATATGAGTGGATGCTAGTGGCAAGCTTTCAGAGTGCCTTATAGCAGTGGAAGTTTTTGGAAGATAGAAAGGAATGCAGAATGGGCTGTGTAACCTTTGAGCTGGAGGCAGGCTGTGTTACAGGCACATCTCTTCTAAAATGCTAAGTAAACAAACCGCTCGCAAATCATCCTCCCCAACATAGCGCCTGGCAAGCATTACATCCAGAGAAACCCTCAACCAACAGACTGATATAGTCAGTGAAATCTGAAATGACAACTGTCCCTTTTCACAAGTCAAGTACCCACACATTCCTGAGTCAGATACATCATACACATATGACAACATAATGATAACCTTATAGACCTACAAAGCAGGTCTTTGTGAGATTGTGAGATCTAGCTGCTAACTTCCTGTGCCATTTTATATTGATCTATATGGCATCCATCTTTTTTTGGCTCCCAGATTTGTCTATCTGGCTCCAAACACTTACAACAACTGCCAGGCCCTGCAATAGCGGTACACAACAGAAAAGATGGAGAGGGTGGCATGGGACTGGGGAATACCTGGGAACATACCCACCATAAGTGTTTCGCAACACACATACATGTAAGAGCAGCGGTATTAAGACTGAAATATACACAATAGTAGGGCTGCAACTAACGATTATTTTAATAATCGATTAGTTGGCCGATTATTTTTTCAATTAATCAGATAAAAAAAAATGCAATTTTTTTAAATTTAAAATAATGTAATAAAAAACGTACAATTTACACTTTCATCTCTTTATTGCAATGGCCTCTCGCTATTCACCTTCTTATTTTACTGACATAATAAAAGCTACAAGAACCCAAACAGTGTAGAAAGTTATTAGTAAATATTAATTCATATGTTAACTATTTTTCATATTTAATAAAAACTGAGAAAAAAGCCTTGTTTATATTTTCTTTTATTTACCAAACTGTTATGCACATCTGACCCCCAGCTTGCCACTCTGCCTTATACCTCTTATATGCCAGAGATTCCACTGTGCCCCTGATATGCCTTATACTCCTCATATGCCAGTGATATCCATCTGAGCCCCCTGATATACCTTTTACCCCCGATATGCCTTATAACTTCCAATATGCCACTCGCCCCCATTTATGCCTTATACCTCCCTATATGCCACTGTGCACCCTGATATGCCACTCCGCTCCACATAAATGCCTTGCACCACCCTGAAATTCTCCCCGATTCACCACTCTGCCTCACCCAGATATGCCACTCTGAAATTCATTATACCCCCCATACACCACTCTACCTCCCCTATACACCACTCTAACTCCCCCAGATATGCCATTCTGCCTCCCTGAAATTCATTATACCCCCCATACACCACTATAACTCACCCATACACCACTATGCCTCCTCTCCCTCCCATACTCCACTCTGCCTCCTCCCCCCTCCCATACTCCACTCTGCCTCCTGTCAGCAACGGAGGTTCACAAGACACAAGGGAGCCGGGTAGAGAGGCAGAGTGGCGTATGGGAGGGGGAGGAGCCAGAGTGGTGTATGGGAGGGTGGCTCCCATACACCCCTCTGACTCCTCCCCCCTCCATACACCACTCTGCCTCTCTCCCGACTCCCTGGTATTATGTGAACCTCCGTTGCCGACAGGCACTTTCACTGCAGCTTCATAGAAGCCTCAGCGTAAGTGAAGGGCAGTAACGGAGGCTGTCTGTGTGATGCAGACCCCCACCAGCTGACAGAGAAGATGATCCTCTGCAGGAGACCTCTATTCTCTGTCAGCCGGTGGGGGTCTGCACGATGCGCACAGACAGCCTCCGTTACTGCCCTTCACTTACGCTGAGGCTTCTATGAAGCTGCAGTGAAAGTGCCTGTCAGCAACGGAGGTTCACAAAATACCAGGGAGTCGGGAGAGAGGCAGAGCAGTGTATGGGAGGGGGGAGGAGTCAGAGGGGTGTATGGGAGGGGGGAGAGAGACGGAAGTGAGAGACCGGCCGACAGCGAGGGGAATCCAGGTCCCCTGCAGCGTTGCGGGGGATCTGGATTCTAGTGTTATAATCCGATTTCTGTTTGAGGTCGGATTATATAAGGATAAAATCGATAAAAATCGATTCGACTAATAGATAATGAAAATCGTTGACAACGATTTTCATTATCGATTAGTTTTTTCAGCCCTACACAATAGTTTTATTAATGAGCACATAGAAGGGTTTCACAAACACATCTTACATTAAAAAGACAATAATGGTCCATAGGTCCTATGACTTCCAACATTACAAAGCAGTGTCACTAAATCAGATTTATTTATCACACAAAAATAATTTCCGCTAAGCATACATTCCCAAGAAATGTAAAACTGCATAACTAATAGATTATCGATTATAAAAACAAATTCCACGTTTGACTCATTTTACCGTCTGTTAAGTTTCAGAATAAAAACTCAGTCGATGGCTCAATGGTCAGGTTGAAGGAAAACACAGACCAAGTAGCATTCCACAAAAGTTACAGATCAATTAATACAGATAGATCAGTAAGAGGGTACTAAACAAAATTCATGTTCGTATATCCTAGTGAGCACGAGAAAAATAATCAGAAAGCAAAACCTAACTTAGTAAATGGAAAAGAGATGCCAGCCTCCAAAACAAAGACTCAAACTAAGAAGGTAAAAGCCAAAGTAAGACCATCAATCAATACGAAGGAGCTACAAAGTTCAGTGATTGGGAATGGGGTGATGGGGCACCAGACACAAATTATTTTTGTGTCTAGAGCAAGGACTTCCAGACAATGACGGCAAGAAAGCAGTTATCACCCAAAAAGTACTTCTAGAATGACAGCACTTCTAGAATCTGGAATATGATATGCAAAAATGGCCATGTCATCAGAGGAGACCAAGTCATAGTTTCTCTCTAAACTCAATGTTCATATTGTTTACAACCTAGAGTGAGCCAAAGTCCCAATCTCAATGTCATTGAAATCTATCTTTCACAAGCAATTTCCGTCCAATATGAGCAACCTGGAGCAGATCTGCCAAGAACTGGTCGAGATTACCGACGCCTTGTTTAAAAGACTTTAGTGAATAAAGTCCACTTTAAGGGAACACTGACAGGAAAGGTTACAGGAGAGTTGTGGCTCAGCTCCTTCACTATGGCAATCCCCAAAATAAATTCTTGGCCCTGTATAATGCATGGTAAATCAGTGGGATTGCTTAGAACTTCCTCCAAAATGACACCGCTTTGGTGGCGTCCTCCCAGATCCTCCAATTGGGTTATATCCGGAGATGCGGGCGAAGAAGGAAGATACAAGATTGTATATGGAAGAAGACGTGGAAGCAGTCGGCAGAGACAGTAGGGAAACATTTAGAGTAAGAGAGAGTGGACGAGAGTGAGTGACAGCGTGAGAGTGACAGCAACAAAATTCGTCCCGAATTAAAAATGCCCCAAAATTTTTGGTCGAGCAGAGAAGGAAATTCGTTGCCTGAAAATGAATGGGCCAAAAATAAACTGAAAAATTTGTCCGATTCACTTTTAGCCCACTTGCTCATGTAATCACCGCTTTCAAACCCACTGAAAAACACATTTTATTTAACCTGTAGCTGCTTTTGGGAAGCCTTAAAATGCCCTGTAACCACCTAAATAGCTTAGTAACTCCTCGGTTTACAGCTTCTGATTTGTTTTCAACTGAAATATACCTTAGGGACCAATTACAAACCAAAGCAGAGGAAATCACAACCACCACAAATAAAACTGCCTACATAACCACTGCTAAAAATGTAGCATAGACAAATACACTGTAACTTGCATAAGATTAGATGAGGCTTTAAAGTGCCACCTAAATAGAATTACCAGGGAGAGAAAGGTTAATGAGTAATAATAATGCAGATCCAGAGAACACAAAGTTAGGACTACAGCTGCCATTGTATGAGCACAAGGAAGGTTTTTAGTCTATATTGGCTTTCATGATCTTTCAAACACTGCATGGATGTATTAATTAGGGCTGAAACAACTAATCGATAAAATTGATAATCGATAATGAAAATCGTTGTCAACGATTTTCATTATCTATTAATCGAATCGATTTTTATCGATTATAAAAATTATAATCCGACCTCAAACAGAGATCGGATTATAACACTAGAATCCAGATCCCCCTGCAGGGGACCTGGATTCCCCTCACTCTCCCCCTTCCATACACCCCTCTGACTCCTCCCCCCTCCCATACATCACCCTGCCTCTCTACCCGGCTCCGTTACTGACTTCATAGAAGCCTCAGCGTAAGTGAAGGGCAGTAACGGAGGCTGTCTGTGCGCATCGTTTAGACCCCCACCGGCTGACAGAGGATCATCCTCTCTCTCAGCCGGTGGGGGTCTGCATCGCACAGACAGCCTCCGTTACTTCACTTACGCTGAGGCTTCTATGAGGCTGCAGTGAAAGTTCCTGTCAGAAACGGAGCCGGGTAGAGAGGCAGAGCGGTGTATGGGAGGGGGGAGGAGTCAGACGGGTGTATGGGAGCCACCCTCCCACACACCACTCTGGCTCCTCCCCCTCCCATACGGCACTCTGCCTCTCTACCCGGCTCCCTGGTGTCTTGTGAACCTCCGTGGCTGACAGAAGGCAGAGTGGAGTATGGGAGGGGGGGAGGAGGCAAAGTGATGAATGGGAGGGGGAGGAGGCAGAGTGGTGTATGGGAGGGGGGAGGAGCCAGAGTGGTGTATGGGAGGGGGAGGAGCCAAAGTGATGTATGGGAGGGGGAGGAGGCAGAGTGGTGTATGGGAGGGGGAGGAGGCAGAGTGGTGTATGGGAGGGGGCAAAGTGGTATATGGGAGGGGGCAAAGTGGTATATCGGAGGGGGAGGAGCCAGAGTGGAGTATGGGAGGGGGAGGAGCCAGAGTGGAGTATGGGAGGGGGAGGAGCCAGAGTGGTGTATGGGAGGGGGAGGAGCCAGAGTGGTGTATGGGTGAGTTATAGTGGTGTATGGGGGGTATTATGAATTATAAGGCATATCAATATTGGGCATATAAGGGGGGCGTAAAACATATCTGGGGGTAAAAGGTATATCAGGGGGCTCAGGGGCATATAGGGGGTATAAGGCGTATCGATATTAGGCATATCACGGGGGCATAAAACATATCTGTCGGTAAAAGGTATATAAGGGGGCTCAGTTGCATATCACTGGCATATAAGAGGTATAAGGCATATATGGGGACAGAGTGGCAAGCTGGGGGTCAGATGTGCATAACCGGGGGCAGTTTGGTAAATAAAAAAAAATTTAAACAAGGCTTTTTTCTCATAGTTTTTATTAAATATGAAAAATAGTTAACATATGAATTAATATTTACTAATAACTTTGCATTAAAACCTAGTTTTAGAAACACTGTGTTTGGGTTCTTGTAGCTTTTATTATGTCAGTAAAATAAGAAGGTGAATAGAGAGAGGCCATTGCAATCAAGAGATGAAAGTGTAAATTGTACGTTTTTTATTACATTATTTTAAATTGAAAAAAAAATTAATTTTTTTATCCGATTAATCGAAAAAATAATCGGCCAACTAATCGATTATTAAAATAATGGTTAGTTGCAGCCCTAGTATTAATGTATCTTACGGTGTATGATGACCCCAAAACTATCAATGTGACCCTACCTTCACTGCAGACAACTTACGTGTCAGTTTCTGTTTCCGCATTTCTGCATCTCTTTCTCTACTAATCCGTCAGCGATATCCTGGCATCTTGGAGCAGTACTTCTCCGGAAGGGCGGGGCCAAGGCACGCACTGCAGGGACCGCCTCTGCCATGTTTCTCCAATCGGGGGAGAGGGTGTGCGCGGAGGACTCCGCCCTTTTTGTGGAAGTATCTGGATAACTGAGCTGATACCAGGGAGAATCGGACAAAGAGAAGAGGAACGAGAAGACGCAAGAGAAGAAGCGGAGCTGCAGATAAGGGGGACACGGTAGCGGATGAGAGAGAATAAGAGCACCAATAGCAAGCCCCCCCAGGCTTATACGGTAGTGCGACAGTGCCATGGATCTGGATAAAAGGATGATCCCAATTATAAGACAAGGCCATTTTACTATTACCGTAATTACAGTCGTCAACTATAGCAAGCTTGCCAGCAGGGCCCTCCTTAACTAATATATCAGTTTGTCAATTCTAGTTTTGTCATATGCCTTTAATACATGTAGCGTATGAAGTTCTGTGTAGATTGTTGGCGCTATATAAACTATTATCATTTGGGGAAGTGACATGTATAGTTAAAAGTAACTTCCGTCTCAAATGAAAACTTTCTTCTTTGAGAATAAATAATAATATCTCATTAAACTCTGTTTAAGCAGCAAACTAAGCTAACTGATT
Source organism: Sceloporus occidentalis (assembly GCA_023333645.1). Lineage (NCBI taxonomy): Eukaryota > Metazoa > Chordata > Lepidosauria > Squamata > Phrynosomatidae > Sceloporus > Sceloporus occidentalis. The sequence goes on from JALMGF010000369.1 coordinate 84,854, forward strand.
AACATGTATAATATTAATAGCGATGCATGCAGCTTTTGCTAATAGCTAATTATGGATTGCAGAAGGAGAACAAAAAGAACAGGATAGATGTTTTCACACTATCCATAATTACCGGGTGATCAGATAGCACCTGTCAGGTGTGAAATACCAAAATGACTGCAAAAAAAAAATTTACAAAATGTAAATACATTCTGCTTACAGCGAACTGGAAGAACTTTTGTTTATTTTCTGATAACGCTTTCACAGAGGAGAAAACAATTACAGAATACACATTGTCCATTCTGAACTAAATTTGCTACACTGTAATATATTGTTTATAAATAAACATGGCAAATCTGCCACCGGAGAGTGGAAAATTCAAATCTGTGCCACTGCTTTGACACTTCGATTTTCCACTACAAAAACGCCTATGAGATGGTGAAGCTTTTTCTTGGTAGAATGCAGATTAAAAGGGCAAAATTCTTAATTTTTGGTTTCCTTCAAAATATGTGCATGAAACACGATGCAGAACCTAAAGCACTTATACTAAAAGCGTTAACTGAGACACTTACAGAAAAGCCAGAATTAGTCTCGGAGCATCATAAGAAGCCCTCGGAGCACCAGTTCCATCTACTGGCTCAATACTTTCTTATGAATGAGAAGGTGTAAGTTGCAAAAAGCACTTAAAAGGAACAGACACCATAGATCATAAATATACTATTAAAATATACAAATAAATAAGGAAAATCCCATTCTGTATAAAAGTAAACATCTCATTAATTAAAGACCATGATTGGTGTAATTTTCAGTAAATAATCGTCTTATCCATTACCATAGGAAAACTTAAAGGGGACATCACCTTGAATAATGCCGGTTAATTCCATACAAAACAGCATCAGTCATCATGACATTTTATTTACTCAACAAAAATGTAAATGTATCTGTCACAACAATAAGCAAGAGACGCAAAGTTTGTGTTTAGGGAAACCACAACTGTATTCTCCGTTACAAAGCCAAGATATTCGAATGGCAGTTAATTAAAAGGAAAAATATTTACAGTTAAAGTCACATTTACGCTTCCTTTCAGGTAAAGCCTCGGAGCACCAGCGTTTTCCTGCTGTATCCCTCTCACATAAAACGGAGGTTCTGCTTTTTAGCTTGGGTGCTCATTACTTCTTCATTCTGTAAGAAACTACAGTACGGCTTAAAGAGAGGCTCATTTTCCCTAAGTGTGCTATCTGGCTTTCACCAAGTGGAGTTCGGCTGCCAACTGTTTCACACAAAAACCAAGTCATTCGTTAGCATACACAAAAGGAAAGGTTGGAATACAACACTCAGTTGTGAGGTGGAGCAAGAGCCAGGGTACCACCCTTCAATTTATAAAAATAAAAAAGCAGAGGCTCAGCACTCAAATGGTAAGGTGAGTTTATTTCACACAGGTAACGTTTCGACACACAGGTCTTTCTCAAGTAATTTGTTAGGCCGCACAAGTGAAGAAGCAGAACAAAACACCTTATAATGACAACAGCAAGGAAATGGTCCTTTTTTCATTCAAACATAGAATTTGACGGCAGATAAGGACCAACCATTCGGCCCATCTAGTCTCCCCATTTTACATGTTTTAAAGACTTGGTCCTTAGCCAGGCCTTGATCTTGTCTTAGATTCAGGACTGCTTTATGCCTATCCCACGCATGTTTAAATCCCATCACCGTGTTAGTCTCTACCATACTTTAACATTACGCAAGGGAGCATTTTCTATGTTCATCCATAAGAAAAGTCCAGTTTTTAAAATGTTCCACTGAAAGTAAATTAGATTCCTTCACACGCACTTCTCCCACGAGTTCTTGATAACCGCATCAGTGATTACCCCTACACCATCCCCAAAAATTCAGATCTGGAAATATTCACTTAAAAGGCAGGTCATGAATGGAATCTGTCAACTACACATAATGATAAATTAGTGTGAGACAGTTTGAATAATTTTTGGCATAAAAAAGTAAAAAAAAACGCAAGTTAACATAACGCACACAGGTTGTCGATGTGCTGTGTGCACGACAAAGACTGTAAAGCGGGACTAAGCACGGTCATGAAGGGATAAACCACCCAATGCCCTGTTGGTATCCGGTTGTCTTCTGATTTAGAGTGGAGGGGAGCAACTTCTTTCCAAAGTGTACGTCTGGTGAATCCTCCTTCTCTCACCTAACCGACCACTTGCCACTGATCAGCCTCAACTAACCAGAGACGCAAAATGAAGGTATAAGGATGGATGAGCTGGGGGGGGGTAGTGGCAGGTGATGCTCCTATATAAAAGACAGGATATTATGTTGCAGAAACACATGAAAATGGGAAGTAGATGGTAGAGCCAAGCAGCCGTTCCATGTAGAACATCCATTTTCCACTGATCCATACAGTACATGAAATGGTTTAACATTTCAGTAATCAATTCGCATACAATCTAACGTCATTCTGTTCCTGTAGTAAAGGTCAAATTATACAAGCAAGGTTGCTCACATTAAAAAAAATCCAATATCCTAAAAGATTTTGCCCAAAATAAATTCATAGTATAGTAAAAAGACAGTTTTACAGATATTACCAAACTAATATGCAGCTTCTCTACGTAACCACCAAGGGCCTTAAACATGGCACACCATACACTGGGCTTTCCCATTCTTATTTTGGTTCACTTGAGTAGAATATCCAGATCACACACCCAATGTTAACAAATCAGGATGTTTTGGCTTCAACTCCAATTTGGAGCTTATTACTAAAAATTTGTGCACAAATTGCAAAATATACAGAAAAAAAAAGTTACGAAACTCTTTAGTCTAGTTCAAGTATAGTTAAGGATTGTTATCCAGTTGTCTCTACGAGTCCAAAAAATCCAAATGATTCTATTTACAAGAACTAGAAATCTTATGATCGTTTGCCACTTTGGCCAATGTCACAATCCAGAATAAGTAAACAGAATTAAACAATGCTGTATTGTATGAAAACCCAACACATTGTCCAAAGTTTAGGAACTTTCAACAAAATTAGCACTCTAAAGAGATTAAACAGAGGTGGTGACAATTCTGATTGTTTTAGGAGGCACTGCTTGCTGGTCCCAACAAAATGGAAAGAGATCATAAAGCAGAATTACAAAATGTGGTTTAGCAAAAGTAACACTCCTGCAGTCATATGCTCTTCGATGCAGATGAAAGCAGAGTGTCTGCTTTTTACATAGCATTTTCTCCCTTCTCAAATGCATGGAAGGTTTCAGAGTAGTTCCCCACCACCACCACCACCACATATGTGTTTGTCTTTTTCCGTACCCCCCCCCCCAACTCCTAGGCTTGCCTAACATACCTCCTGCTTGTGTGCATTCACACCGTACACCTGCTGTCAGCCATTCCAGATCTAACAAGATCCACGGCATGCACAAAATGTGCTCCGCTGTTTCCAATAACAGTGTTTTGCCAGAGAGCTACACCCAGCAGCAAAGTAAGCTGCAACTTATCTGACATAAGCAGATTTTACTTTTTCCCCCTATAGGGTTTAATAAATGCCTAATAAGGTACTTATACAGTCTGCACAGGTGAGGGTGAATAATGGCACTAGAGGGTCCCTAACAGAAAAACATCCTCACATAGTATACAGAAGGCCTAAGAAAACCCATTGTTAGCATTTTGGTGGTTCCTGGGTCCCCAGACACAAAAGGTTTGAGAGCCATTTATATAAGTTGTGTTCTAGCCTCCAAAGTAGAGGTTTTCAACCTTTCATTTAATGAACTGTACACGGAACATGGAGAACTACTTTTGAAACTGTACATTGAAAACGTACTGAAAAATAAATTAGGCATTTTTTTGGTAATATCTTTTTGACTATATTTCTTTGTCATGGTTAGTTGCTGTAGACAACAGATATCTGCCCTTCTTTTCTCCAGCCATGGGGTATCAGCAGAGCTAGCAAGTTGGAGACCTCTGCTCTATGGAGTTGCTGTTGGTGGACATTACCCTTTAAAATAGTTTTCTTGCTGAGTTTCCAGCTCATCTTGTCCACAAGAAGCTACATTTCTAGATCTATTAATGCCAATCCAGTTGATTCGCGTCAACAAGGATGCCCTTAAAGTTGTCCAGGTTCAGAGAGGTTCTCCAAGTCTGAGCCCAGTCAACTTTGAGGTTAATTAGGACTCTTCTTCGAAGAACTATTAATTAGGCATCAAAAGTAAGCCATATGGCTATACGATTTGTCGAGCCCTGGTCATTTACACAAAAAAAGTTATATACACACATACATTGCACTGTGAAGACAAACCTTAACACTTGGTATTATTTTAGCACTTTTAGGAACAGGCCTTCAACATTTTTGTCGCAATATGAAGAATAAGATGAAAATACTCAGGGGTTCAAAAATGGTTTAACAGCATTATATAACGTGTCTATACCACATGTACAAAAACAAACGTGTTTCACAAAGGAGGTTTAAGTCCTTTAGAAACATTGCATACAAAATCCTACCCCCAAAATCTAGCACCAAGTAAATTAAACAAAGTACGGATTCCTAAACATGGACCATGCCTTGAATTCAAGAAAGGGTGCTTACTCAGCACCAGGTCTCCATGAGATTGACACGTGTCCTTTAGAGGTTGAAGTCCAAGAGTTATAAAAATGTAATCCCATAAAATTCTAACTCTTCAGCGTAATTCAAGAGGGCAAAAAAGGTTCAAGAGACGGTAGGTCCTTAAGACATAACAAAGACAAATAAAAAAAGTTTCTGCCCTTAAGACATGAAACCAATAGCACCAAGATCACTCATGCAGGCATACTGTGCAAGCGTTGGTCACGCTATGTCCAACAGATACCACCACAAGAGAAGGAACGCAGTGGCTACCCCAACACAGAGGTGCAAGTCCAGCGGGAGAGTTAACACAATACTCCAAACACAGTACACTATAGAACTCTTGGGACAGATCACTTTAACCGTTTCATCTTTCATTTTTAGTTTTTTTTTTTACCCCAATAATGAGCTTTGAGGTCCGAGCCAAGGAGTTTTCACTTCTGCCGGTTATTTTATTTTCAATGTTCCCAAATTTTGAGAAGGCAGGATCACTGCTCTGGCAAAGGGTGGTGCAAATTTGCCTAGATTGATAGGTGCCATTTTCAAGGGATACTCCAGCCATCATCTGAAATTGCATTCGACACCGGAATGTCATCTTTAATTTAAGTTCCCCACCTTCTAAACACTCAAACTGCGTGGGGGCAATGTGCTGCATTATTTTAGAAAGGTAAGTAGTTAATTTCCCATGAAATACTCATTCCTCATCGGTGGCGCTGTAAGGGACGTTACATTGTTCTCCACTACTGCTGCTTCCGAGCCACAATGTGTGATTCTATGTCACACCATCAGGCCCAGCTGATTGGCTGAAATATGTGCCGACGTGATCAGCATGCACCTGTGGCCCGTTAGCCAACAGTTGGTCAATCATGGAAAAAGATATATCTTATTAGGGACACCTATGTTTCCGAAAATTCCTCAAAGAGGTTTAAGAATGCAAAAAAACAGAATGTTGCAGAATCTTGTAATACCTTTTTTATTGGACTAACAGTATTTAAAATAATAGACGAGCTTTCGGGAGTCCTCCCTTTATCAAGTCAAAAGCATTTCTGACCAAGCAAGTGAAAAATACAGTTTAAAACTGACCAGTACATGTTCTGATACAGGGTTAAAACAGGGGTTAAAACAACACGGTAGAGAATTTGCAGACAAAAAACTAAGAGGGTCGTAAATAGTAAATAGTGGCATATACTGCACAGATAAGGCTAGGGGGGGAGCAGGGGTAAGCGTTTAGGAGAGAGAGAAGAAGAGAAAAAAAAAAAAAAAAAAAAAAAACAGGTTATAGGAAGTTTTGATAGTGTGCTAAGAAGCTCAAATCCACATTAAGTCCTCTGTTTTTACAATCATAAAAATGTATCATTTTGGCTTCAAATGTCTTTCTTTCTTGGGTGTTTTTGAAATTACCTCTCTGTTTTGATTTTAAGGTCATATATGGAGTGACCTGTTTGGGTGAAGTGGTGCCCAACTGGAGTGCAAAGGTTTTCTTCATCATGATGGTTGATGGAGTATCTGTGCAGATTCATCCTTTTATTGAGTTACTGGCAGGTTTCACCGATGTAACACCCTATAGTACATTTGGTGCATTGAATCATGTATACAACATTTTGTGAAGTGCATGAGTTTGATCCTTTAATATTGTATGTCTTGTTGTTGTGGGTGGCTGTGTTGCTGGTACAGATGTGTTGGCAAAGTTTGCATCTGGCTTTGTTGCATGGTTTGCTTCCATTATCTGTGTGTGTTGTTTCAGTATGTAGTTTGCTACTCACCAGCTTTTGTTTGAGATTAGCTGGTTGTCTGAAGGCCAAGATGGGGGTTCAGGGAAAATTTCTTTTAACACCACATCCTCTGCTAGCATTGGCTGCAGATCCTTGATGATTTTTCGGATTTCTTCTAGGGCAGGATTGTATGTGGCTACTAGAGGTATGCGTGAGGATGTTTGTTTGTCTGTGTATTGCAACAGGTGTTCACGTGGTGTTTGTAGAGCAGAGTTAATTTTCTTATTGATGATCCTAGGTTTGTATCCCTTTTGTTTGAGTGTCTCATACAGGGTTTTCAGTGTTGGAGCAGATGCGGTGGTACCTGGTGGCTTGGCTATGGATGATGCCTTGCTTTGTGTGGGATGGATGGAAGCTGGATTTGTGCAGGTAGTTGGATCGGTCTGTGGGTTTTCTGTATAGGGATGTATGTAGTGTGTCCTTGTTTATTGTGACAGTTGTATCCAAGAAGTTTACACTTTCTGTGGAGAAGTCCATTTTGAGTTTAATAGATGGGTGAAATGTATTAAATGCGTTATGGAACTCTCTGAGGTTTTCTTTTCCGTCCAGACAATGAAAATATCATCAATGTAGCAATAATATTTGTAGGGTTTGTGAAGTTGTGTTTCCAAGAATCGTTGTTCCAGGTCAGCCATAAATAGATTGGCATATTGTGGTGCCATTCTTGTCCCCATGGCAGTGCCCATGGTTTGCAGATATATATTGTTGTTGAAACTGAAGTAGTTGTGTGTGAGGATGAATTCTATGAGTTTAGTAATGGTTTGAGGACTGTATTTCTGGTTATGAGTATGTTCTGAGAGGAACAGAGAGCAGGCCTCAATTCCATCTACGTGTGGGATGTTGGTGTATAGAGATATCACATCCATGGTTACAAGTATAGATTTGGCAGGCAAGTTTGTAATTTTACCGAGTTTGTTAAGGAAGTCAGTGGTGTCTTGTATGAAGCTCTTGGTGTTTTTAACAAAGGGTTTTAAAATATTTTCCACTAAGCCTGAAATTGGTTCGGTTAGTGTGTCCATACCTGTTATTATAGGTCTGCCTGGGTTCCCTGGTTTGTGGATTTTTGGAAGCATGTAGAATGTCCCTATGTTAGGATTGGTGGGTATGCACGTTTCCAATCCTTTTTGCTGTTCCTCTGGGACAGATCTGATCAGCTTCCTCAGTTTGGTAATGTATTCCTTGGTGGGGTCTTTGATCAGTTTCTTATAGTATGTGCTGTCTGATAATTGTCTGTTTCCCTCTTCTATATACTATTTACGACCCTCTTAGTTTTTGTCTGCAAATTCTCTACCGTGTTGTTTTAACCCTGTATCAGAACATGTACTGGTCAGTTTTAAACTGTGTTTTTCACTTGCTTGGTCAGAAATGCTTTTGACTTGATAAAGGGAGGACTCCCGAAAGCTCGTCTATTATTTTAAATACTGTTAGTCCAATAAAAAAGGTATTACAAGATTCTGCAACATTGTTTTTTTGCATTCTTATACACTGAACTAATACAGCTACCCCAAACTACAGTACAAAGAGGTTTAAAAATAACTTTTATGAGAAAAACACAGCTGCCAGAAGTGATCGCTTCTATTTCATTCTGTTCAAGGTATAGGGGGCAGAAATCACTGAACACCACCCTGACATAAAATCCAACAGCCCATCCCATAAATGAAAGCAGGACAGGCCCAATACACAGCACAACTCCTATTAATATGGGCAACAATCCTCTACAAGGAAAACAAAAACATTCAGCCTCCAAGCCTTAAACACCCACAGAACTTCATAAGGAGCCTTTCTTTGATTTAATGCTTAGAGTGGTGCGGTCATCATAGCAACATCATTTCAGATTGCTTCTCACTTAGCCCCACGATAGGCTTTAAATAATACATAAATAGGGGCTGTAAGTTGTTTATATAAAAAAAAAAAACTTTTAAGTTGTTGTAAATTGTGTCTGCCTGTGTCCCAGATCACCTACCAGGAAACACTTTCCCCCTGGCAAAAAACCCCACTGTGTGTGCGTGTGTAATATATATATATTATATATACACACACATATATATATACACACATACATACACGCACATAGGTGGTGCTGATGGCTGGGTGGGTCACTGCTTTCCCAAGCATTCCACCCCTGTATGCCAACAGCTTTGATAAGGACAGTCACTTCCTATAAACGATAAGAGCGTTTCACTGCTTTAACGTAGAAAATAAGCCTTGGGGATAAGGGATGCTCAGCCATCTGTTGCCGGCATATTTGTACAACTACGGTAGTTTCGCAGTCAGATCACATGACAGTCTTGCAGGTAACCTTCTTTCTAAAGTGCGTTGCTGCCCCTAAACCACCAGCCACATCTCTTCTCCTCAACACATCGTCAGTCTTCCGCCTCCAGCTACTCGCGGTACAGGCGTATAACGCCCGGTACATGTGCTTACCTGAGGAGCGGTAACAACTCCGTCCTCCCAGCTCCAGTCTATGATGATACTTCCCAGATCCTCCTCACCTGCCCGGCCACAACCTAACCCAACAGCTCGTACTGGAGGCTAACACCGAAGCACCACCCAATCACAGCACCGCCTCCTTCATGGTCAACTTCTCCGTTAGCCTAGCGCGCTGTCCATCAGGCAATCCGCTCCGCCTACTCCACGACGCTTTGCTATTACCCGCCCTCCATGTAGCCGCGCCCACGTACTGCCGTTTCTGCTATCTGGTTGGTCAGTCTCTTTGGGTAGCGCGGTAGATTGGGTGTTGATCGCTCTTAGCAATGCTCTCATTGGGCACGAGGGCGGCCACTCAAAAGTTCGAGGAGGAGGGCATTTCCGCTGTGTGATGTGTGGTTTGGTTGATCTGTGGCTCTTGGTACACCCCCATGAGGGCGGAGTCTCAGGCTGAGCGGTTACTGCCGGATCAGCTTTCGGGGAGGTTTGCATCGATTTTGTAAATTGCGTAATCCCAGTTTCACTATCGTCATCACATTGTCCCGGGTTGTAGTGATGGAAAGTTCGGATCATTAAAGTGAATCGGATCATTTCGATTCGTTCACTGAAATGATCCGATTCATGATCCGATTCATGATCCGGATCTTCGGATCACTCAGTGTGCCTGCACGGAGTTACTGTTTTCCAGTAACTCCGTGCAGGCACACTAACGATTGGCCCCGCCCCTTTCATTATGAATCCTCCCCCCTGCCTCCAGTGATGTCAATGAAGGCAGAGAGTCGTTCAAAGATTCGGATCTTACAGGGATCCGAATCTTACAGTGATCCTGATCACTGTAAGATCCGGATCATTGTAAGATCCGGATCTTTGAACTACTCTCTGCCTTCATTGGCATTCTAATCATTCAGAGAATGTCACCATACTGTTATAAATAATACATTAATAATCACTGCCCCCAGGATTTACATTCCCCTTTACCTGCAACTGCACCTTAAGCTAACTTTATTAAATTAATTAAATTAACCCTCACCATTAAATTAACCCTAAACACCCCATCAACCATGACTGCCCCTAAAATTAACCCTTAACACCCCATCAACCATGACTGCCCCTAAAATTAACCCTTAACACCCCATTAACCATAACTGCCCCCAAATTAACCCTAAACACCCCATTAAGCATAACTGCCCCCAAAATAACCCTAAACACCTCATTAAGCATAACTGCCCCCAAATTAACACTAAAGACCCCATTAAGCATTACTGCCCCCAAATTAACCCTAAACACCCCATTAAGCATAACTGCCCCCAAATTAACCCTAAACACCTCATTAAGCATAACTGCCCCTAAATTAACACTAAAGACCCAATTAAGCATAACTGCCCCTAAATTAACCCTAAACACCCCATTAAGCATAACTGCCCCTAAATTAACACTAAAGACCCCATCAACCATACCAATTTATTAGGTAATTTATCTGGAGTACATGCAATTAATTTAGGGGCAGTTATGGTTAATGGAGTATTTAGGGTTAATTTCAGGGGCCGTTATGGTTAATGGGATCTTTACGGTTAATTTCAGGGGCAGTTATGGTTGATGGGGTATAAGGGTTAATTTTATGCTGATGACCGAGGGTTAATTTAATTAATTTAATAAAGTTAACTGTAGGTGCAGTTATAGGTAAAGGGGGGCAAACTCAGGGGAATCTAAATCCTGGGGGCAGTGTGAACATTATTAATGTATTTATTTATAAAAGTATGGTATCAGTAATATTCTCTGAATGATTCGAATCTCTGTAAGATTAGGATCCTTGTAAGATCCAGATCCCTGTAAGATTCGAATCATTTGAATCTTCGGATCATTCGACTCTTCGGATCATTCGAATCTTTGAACGACTCTCTGACTCTATGAGTCATCGTTCCTCTGTGAATTAATGAGCTGTAACCTGACCCCAGAGTCTGTGTCTGAGTGGTCTGCAGATGACTCACAGCTCTAGGATCAGGCTACAGCTGCATGATTCACAGACTGAACCGCTACAAATGAATCGTTCAGTCTACTGAACCGATTCATCCGGATCACTAAAAAGAATCAGATCAAATGAACGATTCGTTCATGATCCGGACATCACTAACCAGGGGGTAAACTGGCCGCTGCTCAATGGTCCAGTTACAGGGTAGATCTATGGTCTCCCCAGTCGGCCCATTTACACTATGGATGCTTAAGACATTTTGTACTGGGGTATGATGTCATATCCTGGTATTTCGTTGGAGAACGCAAAGTGGGTGACTGAGGGCTCTGCTCTGGTCCGACTGGCCCACTGGGATACCGGGAAATTTCCCAGGAGGTCGGCAGACCAACAGTCAAAGCGTCCGCAAAGTTCAAAGCGGCTGCGAGCGGGGTTGAAAGCAGCTGTCAGCCGATGGCCCCTAATGAAATTAAAGCGGCCGGCTTGTATCTGGGATGAGGTATTCATTGGATGATGCAGTGCTAGAACGGTTGTGGTGGTATTAATAGCCAAAAGTTTCTTACAGGAATATCGTAATGAATAATGTGATCACTGTTTTGTTCCACTGAATAAAATAGAACTTTTTTATCTAAAAATGTTTGCAGTAGCAAATGTTTTGATTCCATTATGTGTAATGGATTTAATTTATTAGGGTTTTTTAACACTTTTGCTTTTTGGCATTTCAATACAAATGTGATAAAAAGAATGTTTTATAGTTATTTGTATGGCAAATAGTGTGACTCGGGCATGTATAAGGGGCGCGGGCGGGTGGGGGGGAATTGCCCCCCAGGCCGCCCGAAATCTAATCTAAAGGACCGCTGGGTGCTGATGCCGCCGGCCGGGGCTACTATAATATATATATATTTTTTTATTTAATATGACAATTTATACCGTATTTGCTCGATTATAAGACGACCCTGATTATAAGACGACCCCCCAAAATCAAAATATTAATTTAGGAAAAAAACAAAAAGCCTGAATATAAGACGACCCTATAGGAAAAAAGTTTGGTTTTTTTCCAAGTCTCAGTTTATTGAAAAAGATAGTAAAAACAGTACAATACAAACACCAATAATAAAAAGGTGTAATACACAATAGGCCATTTAGTGGTGTGAGCCACATGACAAGTAATAACACAATCATCAGGCACAGTAGTAGTAACGCCATAATGAGAGGGTAAGTCATACACATCGCAATAACCTATACAGGTAAAGTCCTCTCGAATGACATTCGGCTTAAGTAACAGAGGAAATCATGGTCAGGAGAGCCGATGAACGAGCGACTCAGACGAAGCCGAGACAGGCTAAGGAACATAGAACAGGTTAACAAATAAATGGACGTGATGTAAACATGAAAAGGTACCAAGCAAAATGTAAGTGGAGCTGGAGAGCGAACATATTCGCCGCGTAAAACAAACCAAGGTGACCACAGCAGGGTTCCGTAGAAACTGGCTATATAGGAGCCGAAGCCGGGGGAGCCCCGGGAACAGGGCCGGCCTTTGGGGTGTGCGACCTGTGCGACCGCACAGGGCGCCACAGTCCAGGGGGCGCCGCCGCCACCGTAGCGTACCTCTGCCGCCAGCAGCGTACCTAGCGGCGGGGGGGGGGCGAGCGGCACCCGGTGCTGCTCATCAGGGGGGCACCCGGCACCCCTCCAGAGACGGACAGTAATGTCCGCCGCTGGAGGAGCAGGCTCACAAGGGAGCGGTATCGGAGGTCTTTAACAGACCTCCGGCTCCCTTGAGTGATTTTAAGCCGGTTCAAGGATCTCCCTTGAACCCGGCTTAACATCACTCAAGGGAGCCGGAGGTCTGTTAAAGACCTCCGATACCGCTCCCTTGTGATCCGCGCGGCAACAGCTGCTGTGCGCCGGGGTTTGTTGTCAGATCCCGGCGCACAGCACTGAAGCCGCGCCCACCGCTGTCCGTGCCCTCTGACCCGGAAGAAGACAGAAGAACTGAAGAAGAAGAACGAAGAGGAGGAAAAGGAGCTGTAAGGAGAAAAGAGGAAAGGTAGGAAAGCATTCAGTGAGAGTGGATTGGTATGTGTGTGGATTAGTGTATATATGTGTGGATTGGTATATATGTGTGGATTGGTATATATGTGTGGATTGGTATATATGTGTGGATTGGTATATATGTGTGGATTGGTATACATGTGGATTGGTATACGCCTGGATTGGTATGTGTGTGGATTGGTATATATGTGTGGATTGGTATACGTGTGGATTGGTATACATGTGTGGATTGGTATACATGTGTGGATTGGTAAGTGTGGATTGGTATATATGTGTGGATTAGTGTATACGTGTGGATTAGTGTATACGTGTGGATTGGTATACGTGTGGATTGGTATACGTGTGGATTGGTATACGTGTGGATTGGTATACGTGTGGATTGGTATGCGTGTGGATTGGTATGCGTGTGGATTGGTATGCGTGTGGATTGGTATGCGTGTGGATTGGTATGCGTGTGGATTGGTATGCGTGTGGATTGGTATATGTGTGGATTGGTAAGTGTGTGAGAGTGATGGGTGTTATGCTGTACCATTTCCAATGTCTTTTTCATCATCTAATTATGCTCTAAAAGTACATCATAACTCCCATCACTCTATACTGTTCCATACAGTGGCAGAGCTGGGAGGCAGAGGCCTTGCACCCCCACCGCAGGACTCCTGAAAGGTAAGTGAACTTCAAAGAGGGAAAGGGTAGATAGTTAGGAGGGCGTATATAGGGAGAAGGGAGTGAGACAGGGGAAAGGGGGTAGATAGGGAGAAGGGAGTGAGAAGGGGTAGATACGGCAGAAGAGAGTGAGAAGGGGTAGATAGGGCAATCATACTCCTATCATGCCAAGTCTGCGAGTAAATCCTGGAATCTGGGTATGCCTGGGCATGATAGGAATGTGATTGCTGTTAATCATATATATATATGATATATATAGACTTGAAAACCGAAGTTGTTTGTGTGGTTATTTGGAAAGTCCCTGGAGTGCCGGTAACTATTTTTGGACTTTATATATATATATATATATATATATATATATATATATATATATATAATATTATTTAATTGTTTTCTCCTATTTTGGTGTGTTACTTACTTTAAATAAAAGTGTTAGATTTTTTATGGTGTTGGGGGGGTCATATTCGGTTTTGGCCAGGTAAATGCTGCACTTTCGGTTTCAGTCCAGAATTCGTTTCGGTGCATCCCTACTACTAAGCCAGACAATTAAGTGGTAGGCCTAGACCACATCAATGTTTGGCGTAGTATATAGTGATTGGGGTTTTGTTACAAGTTTTTATTCCTTTCTTTTTTTGGGATGGGGGGGCGCCAGAGGAGTAGTCCGCACAGGGCGCCAGAACACCTAAGGCCGGCTCTGCCCGGGAAGGCCCGGCAAGACCCTCTGAAAGGCAGGGGATCCGAGGAAGGCTTGCCAGGGCAACCATTTCAAATAATTGGCACAACCAGAGCCCCTAGAGGACATCACCAAATCCTCCATTTGACAGAGGAAGTTAACGTATGATAGCCAAGCAGAGATCGGAGGAGTGAGGGGTTGTTTCCAAAACCTAGGGACAGTGGCTCTGGCGGCGTTAAGGAGCTCAATGACCAGAGAGCGTTTATAGGATCCCAAGCTCGACTCCGTGTGTCATGATTAACTCATATAACGTAGTGGATGCATGGAAGGGTAACCCAGCAGAGGTGGTTAGTTTCTTTGTTTAAGCATTCAATGAGTTAATCTGAGGTCGATTTAAATGTGTTTCTTTGTGCATGCCCTCTGTATCTGTTCTGGCTAGAGGTGTCATCTTCCCAAAGGACCCCTGTGGTGATTCATGGCCTAACAGATAAGGACCCTGAGTTATAGGAATTCCATTCCTATCTTAAGTGGAGGGGTTTCCATCACCTTTACCCCACCATAACTTATTGGCACATCAAAGATGGGACCCAATTCTTGGGGATGGTGTCATATAATCAGTCATGTGGTCAGAGGGGCGTTTGCTTGCAAAAGTCTGATTTAGGGACAATGCAGCGACCTCAAAGCAGAACTCCATGATATACTCTGATCGGAACAACATCGTAAGAATCCATCTGGACTTAAGGAGTTCCCACAGGCCTACTTATTGGAGAAACTCGTGAGTGAGGGTCCTGTGTTTAAGTCCTATTGTTTTTAAGAACTGTTTGCCGTTTTATTTTTCTTTTGTATGTCTTGTTTTTTGTAATTCTGGCACTGTGTAATCTTTGGGCTCTAGTATCGATATCCACAAACCCTAAGAGAGGATAACACGTTACCATATTGTTATTAAGTTCTACAGGGTATATATATATGTTGGTTGCCCAGGGGGGTTGATATATAAATATAGAGATAAAGGTTCTAATTCGGATCTCTCACGAATCCGGTATCAAAATCGTGAGTGGTGGCAGACTACCTGGGGGGATACAGGCAGGATTTGGGGGTTAATTTGGTATAACTTATGCCTTGTTAAGGGGTCAAGTTAGTAAATCCAGAGGCCTGGTGCTATTAACCCCTTCATGCCCACGCCCTCCACACAGTCACGGCTTGGCAAGTAGTCCTGACCGTGACAGCGTGATATTAAGGAGGGCTCCCCCAGAAGTGAGACGAAAAACGGGATCTACAACCTCCCTGAGCACCGCTTCTACAACATCCCAGAAGGGCCGTATCAGAGGGCATGCCCACCAGATATGGAGATAGGAGCCAACGCCCGCGTCGCATCTCCAGCATCGCGGGGAAACATGAGGAAGGAAGTGGTGAAGCTCCGCTGGGACCTTGTACCACCTAGTAAGTAATTTATAGGACGTTTCCTGCAGTTTAGAAGAGGTGGCCCCCTTATGGGTGAGAAGAATGGCTTTAGACCAATCCTCATCAGCTAGAGAGAGACCCAAGTCCCTCTCCCACAGTCCGAGGAAGTATGACTTAGCCTGAGACCGGTGCGAAACATATAAATTATACATGGTGGATAAAAGGTGGGTATGACAGTCCCCGTCCGAACAAATAATTTCAAAAGGGGTATACGGAAGCGCCGGATCGTAGACAGGGGAAAGCGCCGACAGAAAATGTTTTATTTGATGATGCAAAAAAATTAAGCTAAAAGGCATCGGAGCAGACTGGGACAGGGAGGAGACCGGTTGGAGCGCACCATCCAGGAAAAGATGGTGAAGCCGAAGAACCCGCACACCGTCAGGCAGCAAGTGACGAATGACACCATCACCCAAACCTGGAGGGAAGGCCGGGTTGGAGAATCCCAGCCAACCCAACCGCGAAAGATGTGTTCGAAGTACCTGCAACGTGGGGAGCAAAGTCGGATAATTATGAATCACAGGACGGAGATGGACGTCTGCCAGCCAGGGCACAGCCAAGATATCCACCCCGAAGGAGGATTCCTCAATGTGTACCCGCTGCTTAGGGGCGCGGGCCGCCCACTCCACCACCCGACGTGCATGGGAGGCGATCCAATACCCCTCGACATCTGGGAGGCCCAAGCCACCCCGCTCCTTAGGACGGGTCAGGTAAGAGAAGCCAAGTCTGGGGGAACGACCAGACCACACATATTTGGTAAACACTCTACGTCACGCCCTCAGATATGACCCAGGGAGATATACCGGAAGGGACTGAACCAGATATAAAAACCTCGGGAGGACGTTCATCTTCAGAATCCCAACCCGACCGAACCAAGAAATATGCGGGAAAGACCATCGCCTAAGGTCAACAGTGGGTCAAAATTAACCTTAACCAGGGCGGACAGGTCAGCAGGTATACAAACCCCAAGGTAGGTCAAATACTCGTCCACCCAGCGAAAGGGGAAGAGCGAGTGAATAGAAGCCTTTAGGGACGGAGGAATGTGTGAGCCCAGGATCTCCGATTTTTGGATGTTTATCTTATACTGAGAAACCGTTTGAAACCGCTGAAGCTCGGCCGTGACGTGTGAAAGGGACGACAACGGGTCAGAGAGCATGCAGAGCATATCATCCGCGTAAATCGAAAGCTTATACTCGACCCCAGCCACCCTAAGGCCACTGATATCAGGGTTCGAGCGGAGAGCGTTACCGAGGGGTTCCAACATTAAAATAAACAATAAGGGGGACAAAGGGCAACCCTGTCTCGTACCATTGGCCAATATGAAGCGTTCAGATAAAACTCCATTTACCTTCACACAAGCCGAGGGCATGGCATAGAGTGCCCGCACCTGCTGTATGAAGCGGGAGCCGAGCCCCAATCTCTCCAGGACACGGAACAGGAAGGCCCACGAGACCCTATCGAAGGCCTTCTCCGCGTCAAAGGAAACTAGCAGGAAGGGAGTCTGCCTATGTTGCGCCTGCGCCAGGAGGTCCAGAACCTTAATCGTGTTGTCCCTAGCTTCCCGTCCAGGGACAAATCCCACCTGATCACTATGAACCAGGTCGGGGATAAGTGGCGAGAGCCTGAGAGCTAAAACTTTTGCAAACACCTTAAGATCAGTATTGATCAATGAAATAGGGCGATAGCTGCCACATAACTCTGCGTCTTTGCCAGGTTTCGGTATTACAGTAATATGCGCTACATTAGAGAGGGGGTCAAGGGAACCGCCCATAGCGAGCGAATTAAAAAGAGTGACCATATGTGGACCTAGTACTGAGAAAAACTTTCTATAGTATACGGGGGTCAACCCGTCCGGGCCCGGGCTTTTACCCTGAGGGGAGGATTTAATAGCTCTCTCAACCTCCTCCAAAGTGATCGGGGAATTTAAAACCTCTCTATCCGCGCTCGGAATATGTTTACGTAGATGCTTAAACAAATATTCATCCATGAGCGACGTGGTGCGGGAATCAGGAGAGTGACCCTGAGAGATGTTATAAAGCTCCCGATAAAAAGACGCGAAGCAGGCGGCTATGTCCTTCGTGGTGTGACGCAAAGTGCCCCCAGCGTCCCTAATCTTGGGGATAAATGAAGCAGCTCTTTTAGCGTGCAGCGCACGGGCCAGCAACTTCCCAGGCTTATCACCCAATTCATAGAAATGTTTTCAGGGGAGGAGATAGTTTCTCCGCAATTTAGAATCCAGAAGGGTCGCAAGCCGGGACCTAAGCGCCTGAAGCTGTTCCAAGACCTCAGCGGACAACGAGAGCTTATGCTGCAGCTCAAGTTCCGCTATGCGACGCGACAAAGAGGATAGCTCAGCCTGATTAAGTTTCTTACGGTGCAAGCCCAACCTAATAAGGTGTCCCCGAATAACGGCTTTATGGGCCTCCCAGATCGTCGAGAAAGGGGTGTCAGGTGTCACGGACTGGGTCCAAACAGATGACTGAAAGGACCCAGTGCGCCCGAAGATTGTATGCAGGATTCACAGTGCAGTAGTGGAGTTAGACAGGGCCTGGTTGCAGGGCGACCACACTCACCCAGGTGTTGAGCACCTAGGGTTGTGCAGCCAAACACCAGCGCCCTGATATGGCAGCGGATGTAGTCCAGAACAAAGTGAAATCCTGCAGGACACCCTGGAACAGGCATGAGACATCACACAAGAATCACGTGCAGGATGCTGCAGGCTGGGAGTATGGAAGCTAAGCAAAGGGTATAGCAGAAACATAACAAGCAAGGGACAGGGAGACCAGGCACGAAACATAACCAGACAAGGCATACATGTTACAGTGAACCAGACAAGGAATAAACATTACTAGACAAGATATACATGATACAGGGCACAACAAAGGACAGGGAACAAGGCAAAGAACACAGGGGAAGGAGTGAGGAGCCGGAATCCTCGGACGCTTCTCCTTTAAGCAAGGATAGGCCATATTGACTAGGACAAAGGGAGAGGAGAGAGGAACCAGAATCCTCAGATTATACAAGGGAGAAGGGCAAAGGTACATAAGAGACAAACAAACATGAATACAGAAACTAGCCTAAGACTGTTTGATAACAATTGGAGATTCCGTCACATGATATGGCCATAGTATGCTTAGCCCACCACTACGCCAAAGTACTCCAATGATGGTGGGTCCTAACGCTAATCCCTGCTGACAGTGGTACGAAACAAACCAAACATGTAAACCAAACACATAGCACTGAGACATACCTTAGACTGCAGACTGAGACAAACAGAACACACAGGTGGGGCACACCTTATAAAGGAAACAGAGCTGAAGCAAAGAGCTGAAGCAGAAGCAAGGAATGGAAGATCAGAACAGAGCAAAAGGAAATCCAGGAATGGATCGAAGCAAAGCAGTGAAAAACTGAAACAAGACAGATATGCAGCTCCGCAGCCTGGGCAGAACGTGACATCGGGAAGGTGATTTTCCTCAAATGCGATGTGAGATCCGCAACACCTTCAGGGGCATCTAGCAAATTTTCATTGAGACACCAGCACCAAACCCGCAGGGGAAGCAGAGGCAGGCGTAAGGTGAGGTGTACAGGGGCGTGATCGCTGAGAGTCTGAGACCCGATATCAGCGGAGTGGAGGTAGGAGAGATGATGGTGGGAAAGGAAGAGAGAATCAATGCGGGAATATCGATTATGAGGGGGGGAAAAGAAGGTGTAGTCCAATGTAGAGGGGTGGAGGACCTGCCATATGTCAACCAACTGATTGAGAAGAAGCATACGCTTGACCCGCTTAATTTTCACAAACGGGATATGGGAAGACCCCGCAGAGCAATCGAGCCTGGGATCCAAGACCATATTGAGGTCTCCACCAAAAACAGTAATGCCCTCCTGAAATTCCGCCAGTCTAGAAAGAAATTTCACTAAAAAGGGGACTTGATCCCTATTTGGAGCGTAAACTAGACTTGGGCACCAGGGGGCTCTTCGTGTTCGTCTTCGTGCTCGTCTTCGGGGAAAAAAAAATCTTCGTATTCCGGGAATATTCGCCCGTTCCTGTCTTCTCTTCGGGCGAATATTCGCGGACATTCTTCGTGCTCGTTTAATCTTCGTTTTCCTCCTGGTTGCCTAGCAGGGGTTAATACGGGGTTAATAACACATCACAGCAGCAGCAGCTGCCGTGAAGGTACGTGTGTGCAGCTCTATTGGTCGTTTCGGCAGGGGGCTGGTCTGGCATCAACGAGTGAATTGCAGAACTGCAGAATGCACTTCATTCGTTGATGGCAGGCGAGCCCCCTGCCGAAACGACCAATAGAGTTGCACACACATACCGAGGTGTACTGTCCATAGATGTTTAATAAAAGAATAGGGAATATTTTACATTTTTAAATTGATTTTGGACCACTTTACATGCCTAACATTTGCTACCTATTTACAATGGCATACTTTGCAACAACCCAACTTACTTATTGGACAGGACTGGAAAATAGCAGGACTGTCCACCAAAATCTTGGGTGTGTTGGCAGGTATGCTGATGGAAAAATGTTGGACAAGAACTAAAAAATAGCTTAGGGTTAATGTACGGTTATGTTTAAGATTAGTAGCAGTGCACTGGTTTGGTTAAAGATGGATTATGTCTAAATAATAATAATTTAATTTTAATGTTTTTTTTAAAAAAAAAATAGGGGTTTATTTAAATGTATTTTAAAGTTAGATTTATTATTTAGTACTTGATTATATTTATTAAATGTTTATAGTAGCGTTACCTACCGAGCTATAACTACCTATGTGTATTTGCATTTTGCATACCTAGTTTAGCTAAATTAGATGGGACAGGACTGGAAAAAAGCAGGACTGTCCCTGAAAAAGTTGGGTCTGTTGGCAGGTATGTGGATGGAAAAATGTTATAGGGTGAAGTGTGAGTTATAGTGTTAATGTAATGCTATTAGTGAGTGAAGGCCAGGGCAAATAACAAGGAAAAGGTCCTTGTGTTTTGTGCATTGTAAGTGTGTGTGTATGTGTGTTATGTGTGATGTCACTGTGTGTTATATGTGTTATATGTGTTATTGTGTGTGTTATGTTTGGTTGGTTGTGTATCAGAAGGAAAATAATGAAATGGAAAAGGAAATGGGAAAGGCAAATGAGTGGGCAATTGGCGACCCGCTCACCTGTTTCACCCCAGGGCAAAGCACCCAAACACTGTCAGTCTTAGACGTTTGGCAGCAGACTTCCAGAGCTCAGACACAAGGCCCTAGCGTAAGCTGGCCACTCCGGCGGAGGTAGCAGGCGTTGCCACACCGCAAACAGAGGCAGCCAGGGGGGAGAAACTGCCCTTACCATTAGGGACATTTTGGGCATGACTCTAGCCAGGAAGCGAACTGGCAGAGAAGAGATGCTGGCACCACCACCAGCAGCAGCATTGAAAAGGCGAATGAGTGGGCAATTGGCGACCCACTCACCTGTTTCACCCCAGGGCAAAGCACCCAAACACTGTCAGTCTTAGACGTTTGGCAGCAGACTTCCAGAGCTCAGACACAAGGCCCTAGCGTAAGCTGGCCACTCCGGCGGAGGTAGCAGGCGTTGCCACACCGCAGACAGAGGCAGCCAGGGGGGAGAAACTGCCCTTACAATTAGGGACATTTTGGGCATGACTCTAGCCAGGAAGCGAACTGGCAGAGAAGAGATGCTGGCACCACCACCACCACCACCACCACCACCACCAGCAGCATTGAAAAATTGGAAAGGCGAATGAGAGGGCAATTGGCGACCCGCTCACCTGTTTCACCCCAGGGCAAAGCACCCAAACACTGTCAGTCTTAGACGTTTGGCAGCAGACTTCCAGAGCTCAGACACAAGGCCCTAGCGTAAGCTGGCCACTCCGGCGGAGGTAGCAGGCGTTGCCACACCGCAGACAGAGGCAGCCAGGGGGGAGAAACTGCCCTTACAATTAGGGACATTTGAGGCATGACACTAGCCAGGAAGCGAACTGGCAGAGAAGAGATGCTGGCACCACCACCACCAGCAGCATTGAAAAGGCGAATGAGTGGGCAATTGGCGACCCACTCACCTGTTTCACCCCAGGGCAAAGCACCCAAACACTGTCAGTCTTAGACGTTTGGCAGCAGACTTCCAGAGCTCAGACACAAGGCCCTAGCGTAAGCTGGCCACTCCGGCGGAGGTAGCAGGCGTTGCCACACCGCAAACAGAGGCAGCCAGGGGGGAGAAACTGCCCTTACCATTAGGGACATTTTGGGCATGACTCTAGCCAGGAAGCGAACTGGCAGAGAAGAGATGCTGGCACCACCACCAGCAGCAGCATTGAAAAGGCGAATGAGTGGGCAATTGGCGACCCACTCACCTGTTTCACCCCAGGGCAAAGCACCCAAACACTGTCAGTCTTAGACGTTTGGCAGCAGACTTCCAGAGCTCAGACACAAGGCCCTAGCGTAAGCTGGCCACTCCGGCGGAGGTAGCAGGCGTTGCCACACCGCAGACAGAGGCAGCCAGGGGGGAGAAACTGCCCTTACAATTAGGGACATTTTGGGCATGACTCTAGCCAGGAAGCGAACTGGCAGAGAAGAGATGCTGGCACCACCACCACCACCAGCAGCAGCATTGAAAATGGGAAAGGCGAATGAGTGGGCAATTGGCGACCCACTCACCTGTTTCACCCCAGGGCAAAGCACCCAAACACTGTCAGTCTTAGACGTTTGGCAGCAGACTTCCAGAGCTCAGACACAAGGCCCTAGCGTAAGCTGGCCACTCCGGCGGAGGTAGCAGGCGTTGCCACACCGCAGACAGAGGCAGCCAGGGGGGAGAAACTGCCCTTACCATTAGGGACATTTGATTCATGACACTAGCCAGGAAGCGAACTGGCATCGAAGAGACACTGGCACCACCACCAGCAGCAGCAGCAGAATTGGGAAAGGCGAATGAGTGGGCAATTGGCGACCCACTCACCTGTTTCACCCCAGGGCAAAGCACCCAAACACTGTCAGTCTTAGACGTTTGGCAGCAGACTTCCAGAGCTCAGACACAAGGCCCTAGCGTAAGCTGGCCACTCCGGCGGAGGTAGCAGGCGTTGCCACACCGCAGACAGAGGCAGCCAGGGGGGAGAAACTGCCCTTACCATTAGGGACATTTGATTCATGACACTAGCCAGGAAGCGAACTGGCATCGAAGAGACACTGGCACCACCACCAGCAGCAGCAGCAGCAGAATTGGGAAAGGCGAATGAGTGGGCAATTGGCGACCCACTCACCTGTTTCACCCCAGAGCAAAGCATCCAAACACTGTCAGTCCTTGGCGTTTGGGAGCGGACTTCCAGAGCTCAGACACAAGGCCCTAGCGTAAGCTGGCTACATTGGCGGAGGTAGCAGGCGTTGCCACACCGCAGCAAGTGCAACCAGGGGGGAGAAACTGCCCTTACCATAAGGGACATTTGAGGCATGACACTAGCCAGGAAGCGAACTGGCAGAGAAGAGACACTGGCACCACCACCAGCAGCAGCAGCAGCAGCATTGGAAAAGGCGAATGAGTGGGCAATTGACGACCCGCTCACCTGTTTCACCCCAGGGCAAAGCATCCAAAAACTGTCAGTCCTTGGCGTTTGGGAGCGGACTTCCAGAACTCAGACACAAGGCCCTAGCGTAAGCTGGCTACACCGGCGGAGGTAGCAGGCGTTGCCACACCGCAGCAAGTGCAACCAGGGGGGAGAAACTACCCTTTCCATTAGGGACATCTGAGGCATGATTTCAGCCAGGAAGCGAACTGGCAAAAGATACTGGCACCACCACCAGCAGCAGCGTTGGAAACGGAAAAAGGTGAATGAGTGGGCAATTGACGACCCACTCACCTGTTTCACCCCAGGGCAAAGCATCCAAAGACTGTCAGTCCTAGGTGTTTGGGAGCGGACTTACAGAGCTCAGACACTAGGCCCTAGCGTAAATTGGCTACACCAGCGGAGGTAGCAGGCATTGCCACACCGCAGCAAGTGCAACCAGGGGGAGAAACTACCTTAAACATTAGAGAGAAAAAATTTAACTTTCCAAGCTAAGAGCTGGGTAACCCAATTTGGGCAGATTGAATTTAAGAAAGGCAATCTGCTCCATCAGATGAGGTGCCATGCGTGAGCGCTGTGGACTCAGTATGTTTCCAGTCATAGAAAACACGCGCTCACTTTGAACAGTGGTTGGCGGACATGATAGAAGCTGCTGCGCAACCCATGAGAGTGCAGGCCACACACTCTTCTTTTCATCCCAGTAGCTAAGAGGATCAACATTAGGAGCAGAAGGAACTTCACAGAGGTAAAGTTTGACCATTTCAGCAGCACTACTCTCCTTTCTGCTGCTAGCTCTGTCAGATGGTCCAACTATACTGCCAAGTGCCTCTTCCCAAAACGCAGCTGCTCCACTCAGCTGTGTTGTGCTGCTTGTGGCACTGCTGCTGATGCTGCTGCTAGGGGTAGCAGACCACATCATCTCTTCCTCCTCCTGCACCTCACCCTCCTCGGACAGCATTCCCATTTTACGCTGCCAGTCACGCACCTTGTTGACCAATTGCTCCCGGTAGCTACTGAGAACATTGAATTTCAAAGCTAGCTTTCCCTTAATTCTTGGATCACAAAGGCACGCTAGCATCATTTCGGGACTCTCTTCCATTCGCTTGCGAAGGTGTACTTTTAGCAGATCCTTCAGCTTCCTGACTATGGCTGCTACGTCAGGATGTAGAGTGCCACCTTGAACAGCCTCACGGTTTCCAAGGAACACATCCATCTTGCTGCCTAGATGGGAGAACACTGGGATTACCTGGGCCAGACTGGCAGTGTTTGAGCTTAAATTTTCTGTGGCATCCCTGAATGGTTTAAGGACTGCCACTAGCTGGGCGATCACTGTCCAATCCTCCCTATTCAATGGAGAGGTAATCCCAATATTGTGCTCTGAGGCAAGATTATGGATTGCCCTCTGCTGCTCCAAAATCCTCTCTAGCATGTCTAACGTGGAGTTCCACCGTGTACTGACATCCTGACGTAGGCAGTGTACGGGAAGACCTGACCTCTCTTGCTCTTCCCTCAAAAGTTGGCTAGCCTTAACACTATGGTGAAAGTGCCCAGCGATCTTTCTGCAGCGGGACAGAACTACTGCTGCCACATTAGTTCCTTCTGACATTGCTGCCTTCACTACAAGATGGATGATGTGGGCTGCACAGCGCACACCAACAATATGACCATCTCGCAGCGCTTTCACCATATTGGCACCTCCGTCAGTTACCACAAAACCAACTTCAACATTGGTGCCCGCCTCTGCTCCCACCCAAAGGCTAAACATTTTCCTAATCGCATGCAGAATATTTTGGGAAGTGTGCTTTTCATCCATCACTTCTGCATGGAGAAGGAATGATCGGTAGCCTGCTGCAGCAACTTCCTTAGACACACCGGGCTGCCACCAGTGTGCTGTCAAAGAAAGAAAGGCATGCTGGGCGCTAGGTGCACTCCACAAATCTGTAGTGAAATGAACACACTGACCAGCAGCCTTGGAAAGCTCCTCTTTCACTGCTGCAACACAGGACCGATACAGCGAGGGGACAATGTTCCTGCTGAAAGTGGAACGTGACGGAACTGTGTATTGTGGAGCCACAGCCGCCATCAATTGTTTGAAAGGCTCCCCTTCAATCATGGAGAAGGATGCCCCTCCAACAGCAATGAACTGACCAATAAGTCGCGTTACTTTATTGGCCTGCTGTTTGGGCATCGTTCTCTTGGAGTGGAATGCCCCAAATTCTTCCAGGGTGGGCTGGGCATGCAGTGCTCCAACCTGCCTTGGTCTCTGGCTGCCAGCACTAGTTGCTGCTGCTGCTGCTGCTGCTGCTATTGGCTCAGAAGAAGAAGCTGTTGGGGTTTTTCCACGGCCACCAGCTATGCTGCCTGCACTAAGTTTTACCTCTGCATCTTTCCCCAATAGCACAGCGTTGTGTTGAGTGCTGAGGTGATGCTTCATGCTAGCACTGGTAAAATGGCCAGACACTTTCCCTCTGCTTATTAGCTTCCCACAATGTTTGCACTTTCCATAGCGCCCTTCTTCAACATTTTCAAAGTGCTCCCAAATTGGGGCGCGCATAGCCTTGGAGTGTGCCTTGGGTGCTGCTCTTACTGCTCGGGGTGGATGAACAGAGGCAGAACTAGTGGTGGTGGGACTGGTGGTAACAGTACTGGCCATAGTGGGACTGCTAATTGCTTTAGATTTGCTAGGTTTTGCTGCTGCTGGTGGTGGTGATGGTGATGATCGTAGCGGAGAAGGTGGAGGCTCAGGGGAAAATTGTGCACTAGTCATTTGGACACTGCTCCCTGAGGAATCTGATTCCTGACCACTCATCTCCTCTACTTCCTCTGGCTCATAGTCTAGCTCTTCATTAGCCAGATCGAATGGAATTCCTGCTAGGCTGGAGCTAAGACTGATATCGTCGTGAGACTCGTGACTAGTAGTAGTGCGAGCAGGAAGAATAGACTCTGCACTTGGCCTCTCAGTCTCAGGCTCCTCTGCTACCTCGCTAGGTGGAGTTCCACTATGTGTAGTCCTCTCTCTAACTGTCTTTACAAAAATTTTGTAAGGACTTGGTGGCTTGCTAGAGGTACTAGGAGGACATGGCGTGGCGGTACCAGTGGGAACAGTAGGCGCAGCACTAGTGGTGGTAGAGGCGGGGGTGGTGGTGGTGGTGGTTTTCCCTACAAAGGAATGAGATCGCTTTGGTTTGGGACCCCTCTGAGTCTTGCTGCTAATTTGGCTCTGCTTGGTACCTTGCATGCTGCTGGTGGATGGGGAAGATGCTGCTTGGGGCAAAAGGCACTTCTTTTTAGTCACTGGGCTGGTACTACTTGTGCTACCCTTTAACGTTGAACGTGCTTCTGGTGCTTTAGGCTTTCCGTAAAAAACCATAGAGCTTGTGGGCCTAGCCGCACTACTACTGCCTGCTTTTGGTGCCTTTCCTTTACTTGATGATCCTTCAAGCAATGCTTCCCCAAATGATAAGCGAGAGCTTGGCCTACTTGGCCGACTAGACTGACGCAAAGGCTGCATCTTAGAGCTGGTGGTGGTGCTGGTGGTGGTGCTGGTGGTGGTGGTGGTGGTAGATGGAGCTTGTCCCTCCTTAGTCCCAAAAGGAGGATCCATTTCAAATTTTGTGTTGTGTGTGTAGTGTAGTGTAGTGTAGTGTAGTGTAGTGTTTAAAAAACTATAAAAAAAAAAATAAAAAAATAAAAATAAAAAAAAGGAAAAACGAATTAAAGACAAAAAAATTAGAGGAAGTTCTCTTCAGTGCTACTGCTTAAAAAGTAAAACTATGCACTACTGCACTGTGCTGTGTGCAATCTGCCAAAATCCTAAAGTTATTGAAATTATTAACTCAAGATTAACTATTTAATAACTAGCAGTATTTTATTTTTAATTTGAATTTACACGGGCCTAAGAGCTTAGCCTACCACTATGCTAGCCTAAAGCTATATTTCCTTACTATAAGTCTACCTCTAGGCAGACGCTCTCAAACCCACTAAGCTAAAGTGAGGTTAAATCAGATTCAGTATATGATTTATTAATTAATATTAAGTTATATAATATTAATAGATTAGAACTAATTTACTTATATATTATGTATTATAGATAGAAGAATATAGATTATGAATTAGAATTTAGAATTAGAATTACTTATATTATAGATTATGAATTAGAATATTATTATTTATAATATATTATAGATTAAGATTAAAGAAGATTAGAATTATTTTAGTACTACAGCTAGTAGCTTGAAGCTTTGCTTAGTACAGCTCGTCACAGTCAATTTTTCTTGAAAAGAATTAGAAATAAAATAAAATGTCACAGCAAAACAGTTATCTTCACTGCTTGCTGCACTCACTAGCCCAACAAGTTCACTTCACTGATGGACTGAGGTGAGCAAAACACTAAGGGTACTTTTAATAAAATTGAAATAAAATGTAAAATAAATGAGAAAATCTTTGCAAAACAGTTAACGTCACTGCTTGCTGATCAAAAAAAAACACAGCACTTATGCGGCTGCACTCACTAGCCCAACAAGTTCACTTCACTGATGGACTGAGGTGAGCAAAACAAATGAAATAAAATGAAAGATTAATTAAGAAAAATTGACTTGGTCTCTTACTGTTGCTAAAACAAAGCACAAACTATAGAGCTGCAGCACCAGTACTAATAAGATTAGCTGAACTATACGCTAGTAGTAATTAATTAATATTATTACTTTTATTTATAGCTAATTTAATTAACTATTAAGATAAGAAAGAATTAGAGAATTATTGATATTACTGATTTTAGATTAGACACTAGTAGATGTTCTGAATGTCTACAGTACACTCTACACTAGTATACTATTACTAACTATAACTGACAAATATATATATAATTTTATAATGAATTCAATTATTAATTATATTAATTAATATTACTGATTTTAAATTAGACACTAGTAGATGAATGTCTACAGTACACTCTACACTAGTATACTATAGTATATATATATATATGACTGACAAATATATATATATATATAATATTATAATGAACTATTAAATTATAGATTCTATTAAATTGTAATTTATAAATTCTATTTAATTTATTTAAGCAGGACAGGCAATAGGCACTAGTGCCAGCCCAGGGCAAGGGCACCCCAGTGCCACTGAGGCACTGGGTGCACTGTCAACTCAACAGCACTTACACTAAAGTTGATGACAAATTAATTTTAAAAAAATTAAATTAATCAAATTATTATTATTAAATATATTAATTAAGTAGCACTGAAGTGAGGATGAAGTACACAGTGAGAAATGGCAGGCTAAGGCTTACCAGTCTCACACAGAACAGAACAATCTCTCTCTGTAACGCTCGGATGCAGCACAGCAGTGTTGCCAAAGCAGTCACAGCGAAAAATGAATGGATCTCTCAGGCAAGCTCTGGTCTTATAAAGGCGCCTTCAGAATTCAAAAAACAGCAGCACAGGCATTGGACGAGACCCTTAGCGTTACGTCACAAGAGTGAGCTGATTGGACAGACGAGGATCAGCTCACTCCTGTTTGAAATTTTGGCGGTTGCGCGGCAAAAACGAAGACGATCACGAAGAATCTTCGATTCTTCGTGATTGTGAGTCTTCGTCTTCGCCTACGGTTTGCCGGCACTGTATTCTGTTCTACGTTCCTTCGGAACGAACAAAAAAACGGCCTCTTCGTGCTCGTTTTCATGTTCGCCCGAAGACGAATGCACAAGTCTAGCGTAAACCGTAGCCAACGAAATTTTGTGAGCCCCCAAATAACCCTTAACCATTAAACCTCTACCCTCCTCATCCCTCCAGACATCGAGAAGGCGGAACGGAAGGGCCTTATGCAGCAAAATAACGACGCCCTTGGTCTTGGAATGGGGGGAGCTGGAAAAGAACGCAGTTTGGAAGTATCTGTCCTGGAGTTTAACCTCCCTAGCGCGAAGAAAATGGGTTTCTTGTAAAAAGGCAATTTTGGTACGAAATGAATATAGAACATGAAGCACTCTAGATCTCTGCTGTGGCTTGTTTAATCCCCTCACATTGAGGGAAGTACATTTAACAAAAGTGTCAGACATATGAACCCAGCATTAATGAGATGAACAGCCGTGGGTAAGGTACATACACGTCCAGTAAGGCAAATAAACAGAAAACAAACAATGAACAAAAAGAACAAAAAAGGGCAAACATGTGCCCAATGAAGTCACATCGAATCGTGAGCCAAGCGACCATGCTAGTGGTCAAAAACCCTAGGACCCTGTCCCAAAGGGCAAGGCGGGTAGGCTCTTGTGGGGGAGAATATGCAATAGGTAGTGTAGGTGTGTAATATCAAAAGAAGTGGAGAAAAATGTGTAAGGAGGTGCAGGAGCACCCTCTCCGTATTTAAAAAAAAAAAAAAAAAAAGGAAATACCACGACGCAAAACGCAAAACTGAAAGGCATTGAAACATGGGAGTGTGTGCTGGAGCAACGTCCAAAGGACCAAACCTCGGACAAGGAGGCAGGTGGAAGGCCCCCAAATATCTGCAGGGAGAAGTGTAAGACCTCATAGGGTAAGGGGCCTAGGACATGAAGAGAAGAGATCCCCTAAGGCCGCTATGTGTGTGAGTGTAAATGTGAGATAACCGAGAGGGGCGCAATCAAACCATAAAGGTGCAGACCATCAAATACAAATAATGAAGGTGAGGCGACTGCCCTCACATGCATTCAGCACACGGGCATCGAGTACCATGCAGGAGACCGCTGTAGTAGAACCGCGGGACAAAACTACGACGACGGGAACGCAAAAGAAAAACAAATCAAAAGTAAAAAACAATAAAATACGGCGACCGCGAACAAAAAAACCAATAAAAAAAACAAAAAGGCAGCGTCCCGGCAAGTAACAAATAAAGTCCCTCCATACAGGTAATACAGGTAAGTGTGCCCCATGGCAGTCATACCTGGTGGCCGAACGGGGAAGACAAAAATAAGGAGCATGAGGTGGAAACCAGGATCCAAGTCCGTGAAGATGGACGGGCCGAGGCACGAAAGCGAGTAGGGTCGAAAGACAACTGTGGCCGAAACCACACAGCCAGGAGCCATTCAGGTGCAGGACGATGCGAAGAGCAGGGGCCGGAAGGCAATCTGTCGAATGCGAAGAGGGAGTTCAGGCGTCCGGTATCTTCTGCCTCTTGGTGCGACGAGGCCTAGGAGACCAATCCTTCGCGGGATCTCGGAGCGGAGCGAGGGCCGGAAAGGAGACTTCCCAGTCAGGGATAGTGAGGTGCGGGAGGCCGAGGTCCCGCAGAAATTGTGGAACGTCGGACGCCTGGCGAATGACGAAAGTATCCCCATCTTGACGAACGATCAGTGCAAAGGGGAAACCCCATTGGTAAGGTATAGAGGCATCTCGGAGAGCAGTGGTAAGGGGTTTCAAAATGCGCCGAGTCTGCAGGGTAGACGGGGAGAGATCCGGGAGGATAGAAATGTAGTTACCTTCCCAGGTAAGGCTCAGTCACTGCCTACAGGCCCGCAAGATGTTTTCTTTCAGAGGGTAGTCCTGCAGTCAGCAGATGACGTCCTGCGGTGGAGCGTTGGCATCCCCTCTGGATCTCAGTGCCCTGTGTGCCCTATCGAAGAGAATTTGCATGTCGACGGGTCTCTGCAAGGCGTCATTAAATATCGCTTGAAGCGTAGAAGGGATGTCCGACTGGGGTACGGATTCCGGGATCCCTCTCACCCGCAGGTTGTTGCGGCGTCCACGATGTCGAGGTCCTCGACCTTGCGTGCCAGGAGTCGCAGCACGGTAGTCTGGTCGGACATCTGCGAGGAGAGGGAATCCACTGTGGCAACAATCTGTACGTTGTCGCGTTCGACGGCGGCCACGCGGTCACCTAGCTGATGAACATCCGCCTTAATATTGGCCAGCGCATCGCGAATACTCTGAGTGGCTTGCTCGATTAAAGGCACCATTTCTGCCCTCGTAGGCAAGAGGCGTAGCGCATCTTGTAGCGTGAGTTGCTCAGGAAGTGGCGGGTCCGAACAGGGATCCTCACCCCCATCATCATGTGAGCTGGCGGGAGACGGCGCCATCTTGGCGAAAGAGTCCCGGGAGTCGTGGTCCTGGGCAGCGTGAAAAAACGCCCGCACTGAGGTGGTAGCTTGCTTGTCTTTGCTCCCCTGAGATCTCGGGGTCCCAGGGACCTTGTTATGTTTGCCCATGGTGCAAAAAGTCGTCGTAGGCGCATAAAAGACGGAGAGGGTCCTGCAGAGCTCCAAGATTATGCGGCCATCTTGTTAGGCTGCTAGCCACGCCCCCCAGGAAAAAAGTTTTACCAGTAAATGTTAATTCATGTAAACTATTTTTTTATATTTAATAAAAGCTATGATTGAGAAAAATATATATATTTTTTTTTTTTTTTAAAACAATTTATTCAAAGAGGAAATTGTACAAACAAAGTACAAAAAAAGTAAGAGGGCAAATCAAAACACCCCAGAAATGCCTTATACCCCCTATTTGCCACTCTGCCCCATGATATGCCTTATACCCCTATATGCCACTCTGGCATATAGGGGGTTAAAAGGCATATCATGGGGCTGAGTGGCATATAGGGGTTTAAAATGCATTTCTGGATATATATATAAAACGGCTAACAGCTATCACACTCCTATCAAGCCAAGGCAGCCAGTACATGCTGGAACCTGGGGATGATAGTAGTGTGATTACAGCCTTCCTATGCCATGCTACCACCACCCCCCCCTTACACATCCATGCTATCACACACACACTCATTCACAAACATTTAAATACTCATTCATAACATTAATCACACATACTTGCTCAAAAACCCTCCCCCACCCCTTACCTGAACTGCAGGTACCAGAGGACGGAGGCCTAGACGAACCCCCCCAAGTGGAAGAAGTAGAAGGTTAGTAAACCAATTTATTTTTGTACAAACTATATATTTTTTTGTATTCATTAAAAACAAAAAGAAATAGGTATGTGTGTATATGTAAGTGTGTCCGTGGGGGACAAACAACATAGTTCAGCTCCCCATTGTCATCTCTGTCCCCAATCAGCCCCTCCCAGTGTAACCTCTGTCCCCAATCAGCCCCTCCATGTCATTGCTGTCCCCAATCAGCCCCTCCCAGTGTCACCTCTGTCCCCTTTCAGCCCCCATGTCATTGCTGTCCCCATTCAGCTCCCCAGTATCCCCTCTGTCCCCAATCAGCCCCTTCCAGTGTCACCTCTGTCCCCAATCAGCCCCCCATGTCATTGCTGTCCCCAATCAGCCCCTCCCAGTGTCACCTCTGTCCCCTTTCAGCCCCCCATGTCATTGCTGTCCCCATTCACCTCCCCAATGTCACCTCTGTCCCCAATCAGCCCCTCCCAGTGTTACCTCTGTCCCCTTCCAGCCCCCCATGTCATTGCTGTCCCCATTCAGCTCCCCAGTGTCAGCTCTGTCCCCAATCAGCCCACTTTAGGGTATGATCCTGGTAGGGTACTAATATTAGTGGAAATGTTTCCAGGGCTGCTTTTCATTCCCAGTCCGGCCCTGGTGACACAAATCAGGGCATGCCACTTATTGCCACAGAAAATGTATGTATTTGCGACAATAATCTGGCCTCATGTAACGAGGCTTTTGATGTCAGAGTGGAAGCTAATTTGTTGGCTGTCTTTGCAGTTGGACGAAGGTGGACGAAGAGAGATTGAGGGCAAGAAATTCTTTGCTTACAACTATCTGCCAGTGCAGTCAAATAATCTCTTGTTTTTAATATAGTATATGAAATCCATATTTAGGAACATGTACACAAAGACAATTCCACGAAGTAGTATGTGCTTCAACAGGGTCAGGGGAACAATGCTGCGGTCTCTGGTACCATGTAAAAAAGTGAAATACTCTGCCCAAGCCAAAGTGCTTAATAAATCATTAGATAAACAGTTAATTCATGATGCGTGTTTTAGGGCTGCAACAACTAATCAATAATGAAAATCGTTTCCATTATGTAATTATCGATTAGTTGAATCGATAATTTTTTTTCTATTGCCACAGAATACGTGCAACAGAGAAGACTGTGGAGGCGGTATTGAAAGCTGACTTAAATTAATTTCGTTGTTTGGTGAAAAATAGGTGTTCTCTATCTGAATCTCTGTATATAGGGATGATGTGGAGTGTAAATTCTGGGAAAAGATCACTCTGGCTATGATTCAAAATCAATTGAGAGGGAATATAAAACAGGCCTGGTGATCTTCTCCATGTGGAATGTACTAAGTGAAACCCAGGCTGCAAAGAGACTAAGAGAATGTGAGAGGATAGAATATGACAGGCTGAAATAGATGAAATGCCAATACATCTCAAGATGTAGAATTCCCATAGTTACAATAATAATATGTTGTATAGATACAGTTTTATCCCTTATCCTCACAAGTACAGAAAAATGAATTGCTTGTTACGGGTTCCCTATTTTGAGTAAAAGTTAAGAACGGAAGTGATTATCCATTTCATTTATGAAACAAATGCCATCTCTTATAATTGCTGCACTGGTGAAAGCCATAGCTGGGAAGTATCCTGAGATGGCTGTCCAGAGCTCCCCTTCTTCTGGGGATACGGCTGCAATCAGGGCATGGGGCTAGCCCCAGTTAGACGTTAAAGGGGCTAGAAGTGTATAAAGACTAGGCAGAAGTCAGGCAAGCAGGACATAGGTGGCAGGTGGACATAACCAGACAGTGCTTCCCTGCCCATAGATTGAAAATACTTACCCAGGTGAAGCCCAAAGTATTGATTGTTAGATGTTAGTCCTGAAAGCCTACAGCAAATGTCCTCTTCCTGTACATACGTACGCACATAATTATTTATTCTTAATGTTTAAATGTCTAATGATCATTATAGACTTCATTAAACGGACTGGAAATCGTGAGTCTACTATTTTTGGTTATCAAATATTACATAGATTACTGCAAAATACCAGCTATAAGGCTAAAGATACCACTTCTGCATAATATGTAAATATGTGTTTATGTTGCAGCATGACCTAGTTACAGGTGCTGCCTATAAATCCAACCCAAACACCAGCCTACTCTTTTTTTTTGCACCCCCCCCACCATATACTTACAGTGGCGTGATTTCCTGCTTTTTGCGTGGGAAAACCAGTTGCAGTAAACCAAACTAGTTTCACAATACCTCGTACAGCACTGTATTATTCACGCTGCCATTCATAACATGTTGCTTCTCTGTGGCCTCGCTAGCGCTGCTTCCTTATCGGAAACTTTTAATCGGCTGGCAGGTGTTGTTGCTGGAATAAAAAGCACGTTCCTCACTGGCAGGTGTTGTTGCTGGAATAAAAAGCACGTTCCTCCTATACAGTACAGTTGCTCCCACAATAATATTCCTTCCTGAAACTAGATTCCCATTTTATTGATTTTTTTGCAAATATGATTTAATGAGAAACGATGATAAAACAAATGTGTGTTTCCTAGGACCTCTCGGTCTGCTGTATTAATACCCATTACAAGTGCCACTCATCAGAAGCCTGGAATTTATTGTAACTTGCACCTGTGTTCCTGCCAACATACAGGGAACAAAAGAGAATTCTTTGCTGATGGTTTCTACCCAGATCACCACAAACATCTAAGTTATGGACAATTGCCCCAGGACCAAGCTTACTTTAGGGTTCCCCTGTTGTTGTGTGCATAAGTAACACATGCACATTGCCTGAAGAAGGGAGGATCATCAATGGTATTGGCATTAGACTGGGCTAGTGGCAGCTAGGGTGACAGTGCTTGTGAACGCAATAAGGGAGGCTTGCCTAAGCCCCGTTTACATTAAAGGCGGCCCTGTCCCTATGCATATTTATGGCAATTACGTAGCTGTATAACAAGAGACAAGTGTAGATCTGCCAGAACAAGTTGCCCAAGTGTTTTGAATCATTCTGATGAAAGAGAATGCAAGGTATTCTTAAGACATTAAAAAAAATCTCACCCAGGATTCAACTACAGAGGATGTGGTTGTGAGGGTAGGTTCGTCTGCATATGGTGGGCTTGCACCAGAGACTCTCCAAATGACGAGATCTCCCCAAAAGCCTACGATCCTGTATCATATGGACTACAATTATGTTCCACACAAGCCCAGCAAGCCCAGAGCTACTGCACAGATTGCGCACAGCAAAGGCTTTTCCCTTCTCTATCTCTCATTATAGTTTCATATATGACTTGTTATCGTGGAAATAAAAACATATTAAGACATAGTCATCTTAAAAAGGAAATACTTTGGTGGCCTGCATGGCGACCTGACCGGACGCAGGGAGAGAGTGCTCTTCTGACCCAGAACTTTTCTGCACGCCATCTACACCCGTGGTGATACTTCCACGCCTTTCACTCTTACACGATCCCTGTATGATGGCTAACTCTCGCTCTCGTAAATCTTCCACTATGCCCGGTTACTTCGAACCAAAATCTCGAAAAAAAATTCTGACTCTGGCCTACCTTGTGCCACTCAGACGCCTCCACTGGCCTACCTTCAGTGCCACGATCCAACGCTTCGTCTCCACGTCAATCCTCACCACTGGCTTTGCTTGAGCATCAAACTGAGCAACACCTTACCTCGCACATGATGAAATCCCTTTTACAGGAGATGAGGATGCCGTTGAAACAAGATCTCCAAGACATTGTCACCTCTCTCCGCCATGATATCGATGCCCTAGGTGAACGCACTGACCGGTTGGAAAGAGAAATGGATGACTTTACAGACTCAAATAATACTCTTACAGAAGAAAATACCACTGTTCACACAGAATTGGAACTTCTCCGCACCAAAATTATGGACCTAGAAGATCGGTCCCGCCAAAACAATATCCGTCTCAGAGGCATCCCAGAGGAAGTGTCTAAATCTGATCTACCAGACTTTGTTCAACAACTATTCAAAGCCCTCTTGGTAGACGACAATGCACAGGAGATCCGCTTGGATCGCCTCTAGAGGGTCGCCAGACCACAATCAGTCAGATTCAAAGTCCCAAGGGACGTGCTTACCAGGATCCACTACTTCGACGTCAAGGAAAGGATCATGCAAGCAGCGCGCCGCAAACCACATTTACCTCCATGGTTCCGGGACGTGATGCTCCTCACCGATCTCTCTCAACTCACACTACAACGCAGGCGTCTGTTTTCTCCAATCACAACGCTTCTTTGATCGCATCAAATCCCGTACCGATGGGGCTATACTGTACTTCTCTATGTTTCCAGAGAGGGCTCTACAACTGCTATCTCCACATCTGAGGAAGGTATGCATCTCCTCCAAGCCTGGGGCTTCACTACCGACCAACATTCCATCGATCCCACTGATATACACTGATCAGCCATAAAATTCCGCAGACCAGTGTTTGCAGTCAGACCCTTTCTTGGTCATATTGGTGAGAGGAGTCACGATTTTAGAAAAATGTTTAATAAATTTGCAAAACCCAAAAATCTCTGAAGAGGGCTTAATGCTTGAGGTTGGGGCCATTCTGAGATGGCAGAAAGTTTCATAGGATCCATCTCAAATCCAGAGGCTGAAATTATGAATCCCAGAAAAGAGACGCGAGGAACTTCAAATAGGCTTTTCTCAAGTTTGGCATATAATCTATTTTGACAAAGACGTTGCAGAACAATCCGAACATGAGTACGACGCGCCTGGAGATTCGGGGAATGAATCAGGATATCCAGATCCAGATAGACTATGACGAATTGAAAAGATATATCACGGAAAATGTCATTAATGAATTCCTGAAACACCGCGGGGGCGTTACATAACCCAAATGACATGACGGTATATTCATAATGTCCCATCCTAGTATTGAAAGCAGTCTTCCACTCATCCCCCTTACGAATACAAAGTAGATTGTAGGCTCCCCGGAGATCTAACTTAGTAAAAACGGTAGAACCCATTAAGTGATCAAACAATTTGGGAATGAGTGGGAGCGGATACTTGTTCTTAACAGTGATACTATTCAAACCCCTATAGTCAATGCACTCAATAGTCTCAAACCACCATCCTTCTTTTCGACAAAAAAAAATCCTGCTCCAGCAGGGGAGGTCGATTTGCAAATGAACCTCCGTTTTAAATGATTCTTGATGTAATCTTCTAGAACTCAGGATTCAGGTAAGGACAATGGATATGTACGCCCTCGAGGGGTTAATGTGCCAGGTAAGAGTTCGATAGGACAGTCATAGGGTCTGTGGGGAGGTAAAACCTCCGCTTGCTTTTTATCAAAAACATCCCAGTATTCTTGATATGCCCAGGGTATCAACGAAGCGGAAACAGAGGGTTGCAACAGATGATCATCAATGGCAGAAATGGGAATCGGGGGTGAAACTTGAAAAAGAGGTAACTTATGCAGGAGAGCAAAGGACTTGTCGATGAAGGAGCCAGCAGCTCCAGAATCCAACATAGCAGACGAGGAGATCTTTTTTCCACTCCATTCCAACGAAACAGGAACAATCAAATTATTTTCAAAGTTAGGAGCTGAATGATGTTCTCCCAGGCAAGGCTCCCTTACTTGGACTGGGAGTGGGCATTTCCCGGTTTATTGGTGCAAGAACATATAAAATGACCCTTCTGCCCACAGTATAAACAAAGTCCTTGTGACCTGCGACGAGATTTCTCTGCTAGCGACAGTTTAGTAGCTCCCAGTTGCATGGGTTCCTCTGGAGGCGAAACAGTAGAAGACGGACTCTGAGGAGAAAGGGAGCGGCGTTGATGATAAAAAGTACGTTCATTTCTTTCCGCCTTGTAATGTCAAGGAGACAAATTCCTCAAGGTCAGCAGGTTGGTCACGGGTTGATAACTCATCCTTCAGACGTTGGGATAACCTATCGTAGAAAACTGCAATAAGGGCTTCATCCGACCAGTTTCCTTCGACTGCCAAGGTTTTAAATTCAATTGCGTAGTCAGCAACCGAGCAACAGCCTTGGACGGTGTGTAGCAAAGACAGAGAAGCTGTGGTGGCTTTCCCAGGGACATCAAAAGTTTTCCAAAACGCCGAAATGAAGGAAGCACAGTTGTAAATCAAATGAGAGTCCTTTTCCCACAAAGGTGATGCCCAGGCTAAGGCTTTACCGGACAATAGTGAAATAAGATAACCCACTTTGGCCTTCTCAGATGGAAATTGGTGAGGAGAGAGCTCAAATTTAATTGAACACTGATTGAGAAAACCACAACAGGACTCAGGTTCACCACTGTAACGGGCAGGGGCCGGAAGCTTAACAGGAGCAGACATGGAAGTAGATCCAGAAGCCACGGCCGGAGGAGAAGGATTGGATGCTGATGAGGGGCCGGACGCCGAAACAGAACTCCCGGTCCTAGGATCTGATCTGGTTACCATGATTGAATGGCTCTGGCCATTTGGTCCAGGGTGTCTTGCATATCCTTAAATCGGTTTTCATGGGAGTCCAACAGCTGTCCATGTGTTGAAAGTACCTTGTTTAACTCAGTAGGATCCATGACCCTGTTGTAATGTCGCATCTGTATCACTAGAGGTACTCACCGCAGGAGTTATTCTGCCCAGAAAACTGCTGTATAGGGAGAAGCCCCAACAGCGGTAATCCAGGACTTACATGATCCCAACAGTGAGACAGCCTCCGTGAACACATGTAGCAGGTAAGTACTGAGTATGAAAAACAGGTACACATGAGCTGGTAGACAGACAAGCCGGGTCAGTACACAGGAGCAGGTAGTCAGACAAGCCGGGTCGGTACACAGGAGCAGGTAGTCAGACAAGTCGAGTCGGTACACAGGAGCACGGGCAAAAGTACAGAATCACTAGGCAAATGGCAGGTCAGGCAGGCAAGGGTCAGAATCAGGAATCGGCAGCAATCTCAGATACTCAGGTAGCAGACCACAACAGGGTGCCTGTGAAAGCTTAGCAAGGATTTTTAAATCTGGCGCCAAACAGAAAACCCTGCCTCCAAGCAGAGTCAAGACCACGTCTCCAGACGTCCATCACGTCCACGGCACCAGCCAGAAGAATTAGCTGCGCCCCCAGTGGACGGACCGGAGACCGGACGACAGGTAAGGGAGCTCTTCCGGGAACTCCTGCATTGACGGGCAGCCTTAGGTCTGCCCGTCGAGGAGTTCCCGGGACCGACCTTCCTTCTCCCGTGTCGGCGGTCGGTCTGCCCACTGCCGGCACAGAGAGAACGAGATGAGAGAGGGGACCTACACAATATAAGCAGGTGGTCATAATGTTATGGCTGATCAGTGTATTTATTCCACTCTATGTGTTCCACCCTAAGGCGCTATTAGCTCTGACTGTTCCCGCTGATATAAGAGCCAGTATTGGACAACAGCCTTTTCTAAGGGGGCCTACTGTTTGGATATCCTGTTTTGAAAAATAAACTCAACAGAGATCAGCCTATGTCTCAGCTCGCAGGTTCACTCCCATCACAGTTGGTGAAAGTGGGTTATGCCATGAGAGGACAATAGGTATGCCTCTTGGGTATGAAGAAGAAAAGAAAAATATGATACACCACACCAATTTCCAAAGTGACAACAAAATGAGGCACAGGATCAGTCAGGGAACATTTTACAGCTAATAAGATTACAAAATCCAGTTACCCTAAAATGTTTTTAGAAGCATTTTCGGGAAGATTATAAGTATAAAATTAAGAGAAGATACACTTACTGGCCACTTTATTAGGTGCACCTGTTCAATTGCTTGTTATCATAAATAGCTAATCAACCAATTACATGGCAGCAACTCAATGCATTTAGGCATGAAGACATAGTCAAGACAACTTGCTGAAATTCAAATCGAGCATCGGAATGGGGAAGAAAAGGGGATTTAAGGGACTTTCTATGTTGCATGGTTATTGGTGCCAGGCGGGCTTGTCTGAGTCTACTGGGATTTTCACGCACAACCATCGCTAGGGTTTACGGAGAATGGTCTAAAAAAGAGAAAATATCCAGTGAGCTGCAGTTGTGTGGACGAAAATGCCTTGTTGATGTCAGAGGTCTTAAGAGAATGGACAAACTGGTTCAAGATGACAGAAACACTAACTCAAATAACCACTTGTTACAACCAAGGTATGCTGAATATCATCTCTGAACATGTCAAACCTTGAAGCAGACGGGCTACAGCAGCAGAAGACCACATCGGGTGCCACTCCTGTCAGCTAAGAACAGGAAACTGAGGCTACAATCCCCACAGGGTCACCAAAATTGGACAATGGAAGACTGGAAGAACATTGCCTGGTCTGATGAGTCTCGATTCCAGCTGCGACATTCAGATGGCAGGGTCAGAATTTGCTTCTCTGTTATTATCAAACGCTGCACTGCCACCTAGAGTTAAAATGCATTGAATGATGGCTGGCTAAATGATTTCATTTTATTTATTAACAGTGAATCTGATGGCTCATGACAAAAAGAAAGGGTTGTCTATAGAATGACACGTTACCCAGTAACACACCCTTGCCTAGGGTGGCAGATCTAGGGGTGCGGCAGTTTTCACTGCAGAAACTGCAAAATTGATAGGCAGAGCACCCTAGCGTGCTTCTGCTCAATGGGCCGGTTACAGAGATATCCCCAACTGGCCCATTTACACTTTAAAACAAGGAGCGCTGGGATGTGATGTCATGTCACGGCACCCTGTATGGAAGATGGCAGCCGCGGAGGGGGTGGCTGGGGCCTGTCCAGGGCTTACCTTACCAGCAATAGAGTCGGTTCTACAGGCGACACCAACATAATATTTTTTTCCCTGGTTAGTGCAAAATTGGAAAGAGCGAAACCGGGGTTTTTTTTGCCTTCTTTTGGATCAACAGCAACAAATTAACAGATATAGGAAAGGCTGAAGATGGACACATGTCTTTTTTCAGCCTATGTAACTATGTAACTATGTAATGCCACAAATTACTTAGGCTTCCACCAACCCTTAGTGTCCGATGTCCGGCTAGTAAAGGTAAAACATTATGTGAGTTTTCCTCATCTTTAGTTTCGAAAACCTACTTATCACACCCTGTTACCCTATTGACAATGCAGATGACACATTGGGAAAACAAAGCAGCAGGAATTCCCCCTTAAATTGCAGACCTGGACATCACCATTGTAGGTCAGTCATGTGATATTTGAGTGACTTCTTTTCCCCTTGCAACATACACTCTGGCACACATACATAAACACACACACATATTTGCACATGCCAACACAAATACAGTTACTCATACCCATTTATACATATGTGTACACAGTGTGCCCATGCATTAAGACAGCACACTTATACATAGACCTTCATGCTAACATTTACTTATACACAGACATCCATGATCACACACACTTATACGGAGACAATGATGCTCACATACATAAAAACATACATACATCTTGCCACCCATCCATTAGTACGTAAGGAGGCACTCCTTACCTCTCCTGCAGCTTT
This sequence comes from Sceloporus occidentalis, assembly GCA_023333645.1. Lineage (NCBI taxonomy): Eukaryota > Metazoa > Chordata > Lepidosauria > Squamata > Phrynosomatidae > Sceloporus > Sceloporus occidentalis. Next base: position 126,366 of record JALMGF010000369.1, read on the forward strand.
GGTTCTGCTGCTCGCACATTGTAACTTAATGTGACCCTGTTGTGTTCCTGTCTCCCTGTGCCGGTTCAAAATTGTTTAGAGAGGGCCCATCCGGCCTTGTACGAAAATTTGTACTCCTGGCACAACCAGCTACTTTGGTTTTCCAGTTCATATCAAAAGATTAAAGTCATCCATGATAGTTCTTAATGAATTTAACTATATGTTTGGGGTCGTTGTCATGCTGCAGAATAAAGTTGATGCCTCTTTGATGGTGCATGATGAGTAAGTATCTGCTTGTACTTCTCAGGATTAAGGAGAAAAGTATTCCTGGCCAAACTCCATTTGCAGAAATATAGCCCCAAGCTTGAAAGGAACCCCCACCATGCAACATTCTGCTAGTTGCCTTCTGCTGCAGCCAAATATTTCAAATTTTGACTCATCAATGCAGAGCACCTGCTGTCATTTTTCTACACCCTAGTTCCTGTGTTTTCATGACCTTAGTATCGTCAACTTCGGCCCCATTCCCCAAATAAGACACATAGACAACGTATGTAATTAAAATTGCTTTATTGTTTGATTTTGGATAAATTTGGCCACGGTCAAAATTCCAGTCTTATCCCCAACCGTGACATTATCATTATCATTATCATATTTCTTAAACGTTATAAATCATAATATATAATCAACCACAAATTTTTGGCTACAAGCCAACTGTCAGGGCTGAGTTGGGATCGGAGCGCAGCGCAGAGAGACACCGGGTGCAAGGGAGTGAAGTAAAGGGTAATCCAACACACAAAGTCCAGAATATAGCCAAGGGTCAAAAGTCCGTGTAATCAAATCAGAAGGTTCGCAGTACAACAAGGGTAATCCAAAAACAAAGTCCAGAAATCCAGCCGGACAGGATCCCCCCCGGAGACGCCACCTCAGGGGGCGAGTGAGTGCAGGTTTGGAAGGATGTGCCAGATGGAAAGCACGGATCTTCACGGGAGCATGGAAGTTGGAGGCAGGTTCCCACGTACGTTCTTCTTGGCCGTAGCCTTTCCAATGAACCAGGTATTCTATACGTCCATACCGATGACGGGAATCCAAGATACCGTCCACTTCGTACTCGTCCGCACCTGACACCGAGACCGGGGGAGGTGGAGGAGCTTGTGGTTTTCTTTGGTGCGTATCGGGGAACCATTTCTTGAGGAGGGATACATGTAACGTGGGGTGTACGCGCCATGTGGTAGGGAGATCAAGGCGAACGGCCGAGGGACCATAGAGGGCGGTAATGGTGAAAGGTCCTAGGTATTTGGGACTCAGTTTCTTTGATGGTCCCGGTAATTTGATGTGGGCAGAGGATAGCCACACCTTGTCTCCGACTTGATAAAGGGGTGCTGCTTGTCTTCTTTTATCAGCATGCCTTTTCTGATCAAGTTGTGCCTTGTGCAAGTGGGTCTGTAGGGTCTGAAACCCCTGTTGTAGGAGTTGGAGTCGGTCAACAGCTGGGGGAACCGTGGCCGTAGGAGGTATGTCCACATGGAACTGCGGGTCGTACCCGTAATTAGCCCGAAAGGGCGTCATCCGAATCGAACTCTGTACCTGGTTGTTGTATACGAATTCAGCCACTGGTAACAGAGGGCACCAGTCGTCTTGGAGGTGTGACACATAGCAACGAAGGTACTGTTCTAGGATCTGGTTTATTCTTTCAGTTTGCCCATTGGTCTGGGGGTGATATGCAGATGAAAGAAGTCTCTTGAGACGTAACCCTTTACAGAATGCAGCCCAAAACCGAGATGTGAACTGCACCCCTCTGTCGGATAGCACCGTCTTAGGGATGCCGTGGAGACGAAAAACGTGACGGATAAACAGGTCAGCGGTTTGTGCGGCAGTTGGCAATCGGTGCACAGGAATGAAGTGTGCCATTTTTGTAAGCCTATCGACCACTACCATAATGGTATTATGTTGTTGGGATACCGGTAGGTCCACTATGAAATCCACCGCCACTTCTTCCCATGGTCGTTTAGGTATGGGTAGTGGTTGCAAGAGACCAGTAGCCTTGACTGGGTGTTGTTTAGTTCGGGCACATGTATCGCACGATTTGATGTATGTCACGATGTCCCGTTTCATCGCAGGCCACCAAAAGGACCTCTTAGCCAATTCATAGGTTTTCCGAACACCACCATGTCCGGCTAGAGGATGATCATGTACGGCGTTGAGGATGTCGGGTTTGACTTGATCTGGCACGTAAAGCTGGCTGCCTCTGTATAGGAGACCATCTTCAGAGTGGAGAGGGACGTCACACACAGGGGATGGTTGAGTGGTACTGTGGGTTCGGAGCTTCTGGAGTAGAGACGTCCGGAAAGCAAGAAAGACGCCAGCAGGGAGGATGGTGTTCTCGGCCTCTGTGGTCTTTTCTTGTTCGTCGTGTAACCGGGATAAAGCGTCCGCTTTTCCATTGCGGGCGCCTGGTCTGTATGTTATGTGTAGGGGAAATCTAGTGAAAAACAGAGCCCAACGAGCCTGTCTAGGACAGAGTCTGCGTGCCGTCTGGAGGTATTCGAGGTTCCTGTGATCCGTAAACACTGTGACAGGATGTTGAGCGCCTTCCAACAGGTGGCGCCATTCCTCCAAAGCCATCTTGATGGCCAGTAGCTCGCGATCACCTACGCTATAATTGCGTTCGGCAGGGTTGAGGCGCTTGGAATAAAAGGAGACAGGATGCAAGGAGTCTTTCTCTCCGTGTCTTTGTGACAACACCGCGCCTACTGCGGTTTCAGAGGCGTCTACCTCCAAGAAATACGGTTTTTCTGGGTCAGGCAAAACGAGTATGGGTGCAGTCGTGAACTTTTGTTTCAAGAGTTCAAAGGCATGTTGTGCTTGTGGTGTCCACTGAAAACGGTTTTGTTTGGTGGTCAACTGTGTGATAGGACGGATGATCCGGGAGAAACTGTTGATGAACCGCCTGTAATAGTTGGCGAAACCCACAAACCTCTGTACGGCTTTGACCGATGTTGGCGTGGGCCACTGCAATATGGCTTCAACCTTTTTGGGGTCCATTTCAATGTGACCAGGGGTTATGATGAAGCTGAGGTATTCAATTCTTGTTGTGTCAAAGGTGCATTTTTCTAACTTTGCGTACAGTTGGTTCTCCTGTAGACGGTTCAAGACCTGTCGCACGTGTTTCCGGTGTTCCATCACTGACGAGGAGTACACAAGGATGTCGTCTAGGTATATTATGACGCAGGTGTCCAATAAATCCCGAAAGATGTCGTGGAGGAAATGCTGGAACGTGGCGGGCGCGTTACAAAGGCCGAATGGCATGACCCTGTATTCGTAATGACCATAGCGGGAACGAAAGGCCGTTTTCCATTCATCCCCCCTCCTTATACGCACCAAATTATAAGCCCCTAACAGGTCGATCTTGCTGTAGATACACGCCCCACGTAGCCTATCCATCAGCTCAGGTATGAGAGGAAGCGGGTATTTGTTTTTAATGGTGATTTTATTCAGTGCACGGTAATCCACACATGGTCTTACTCCACCGTCTTTCTTACCCACAAAAAAGATACCAGCACCCGCAGGTGACGTTGAAGGCCTAATGAAGCCCTTGCGTACACTGCTTTCAATATAGTCCTTCAAGACCTTGAGTTCCGGTTCAGACAGGGGGAATATCCTCCCGAAGGGAATAGCGGCACCCGGTATCAAATCAATCGGACAGTCATATGTCCTATGTGGTGGTAATTGTTCCGCTTCCTTTTTGTCAAAGACCTTAGCGTAGTCCTGGTAGGGTATGGGTATCTTGGGTGACGGGGCGGACACCGTGGAGGAAACAAAGTGGGGTGTAGGTGAACGTGCATCGAGAAGACAGTGCCGGTTACAGTGTGAAGAGGAGAAAGTCAACGCACCAGCAGTCCAGTCAATACAGGGGTTGTGACGGCGAAGCCACGGTAACCCCAGGATTATGGGAAACAAAGGAGACGGTGCCAGGTTGAAACATAGAGTCTCTTGGTGTCCGGTCCCAACGGTGAGGGAGACCGGTATGGTTTCGTTGGTTACTGGGCCTGACTTCATTGGGGTGCCATCCACGAGATGGATCGTGAGTGGTTGTGCCTTGGATTGGGTTGGGAGACCTGAAGCACGTGCCAGCGCAAGGTCCATGAAGCATTCGCTGGCTCCGGAGTCAATGATGGCCTTCTGCTGGATACTTTTTCCGTCCCACTGTAATGAGACAGGGATGGATAAGTGGCTAGACAGGCCCCCAAACAAAACAGGATACGCAGGTGGAGAACGCTTACCTCTGGAGGCCAGGGCAGGGCACTGGTAGGAAATGTGGCCCGGACCACCGCAGTAGAGGCAGAGGTTAGCTTTTCTCCGTCTTTCTTTTTCTGCTTCAGGTAACGGCCCACGAGCCATGCCTATCATCATAGGTTCCTCTGTTGTTGCTGGAGCGGAGGCAGGAGTAGCATGGTAAAACGGTATAGGACGGGGAGGACCGACAGCGGCGGACCGTTCCGAACGCCGTTCCCGAAAGCGCCTGTCCATCTGTGTCACCAGTCGAGTCAGCTCCTCCAGGGTCTCTGGTATGCCTACTCTGGCTAACCCGTCTTTCAATTGGTCAGAAAGTCCCAGGCGGAACTGATGCACAAGGGCTGGTTCATTCCATTGAGTCTCTACAGCCAACCCACGGAATTCCGCTACGTATTCCTCCACATGCCTCCTTCCTTGCTTGAGGACTCTCAGAGCGGTCTCCGCTGTGGCGGTTCTGTGAGGGTCATCATATAAGGCATCCAAGGAGCGTCGGAAGTCCTCCCAGTTATTCAAGGACGGATGTTCCACCTGCAGAAGGTGGTGAGCCCAAGACAAAGGGGCTCCGGTAAGCAAAGCAATGACGGTTCTCACTTTCACGAAATCCGTGGCATAGGCCCTGGGTTTAAGGGCAAACAGCAGTTCACAAGAGGTAATAAACGCTTTGTACTTGGAGCGGTCCCCGGAGAACCGGTCAGGGAGCGGTACGTGAGGGTCAGGTGCCTGTGCGGCTATGGCGTCAGCAATAGGAGGAGGGACAGGAGGTGCAGGTGGAGCCGCGGCCATGGGAGCCGCTTGTAGGGCTTGCACCTGGGCTTGCAAGGCCTGTTGATTCTCCTGCAGCCCTTGCATGGTGTGAGCCAAAGTTGCAATCTGCTGCGTGAGTGCCATGAAGGCATCGGTGACTCCTGCAGGCTCCATATGACTTGGTTGTTATGTCAGGGCTGAGTTGGGATCGGAGCGCAGCGCAGAGAGACACCGGGTGCAAGGGAGTGAAGTAAAGGGTAATCCAACACACAAAGTCCAGAATATAGCCAAGGGTCAAAAGTCCGTGTAATCAAATCAGAAGGTTCGCAGTACAACAAGGGTAATCCAAAAACAAAGTCCAGAAATCCAGCCGAGGTCAAAAGTCCGTAATAATCCAAAAACAGCAACAGGGTATAGGAATCCGGTAGGGAACTTGAACAACCAAGTACTGAAGGTACAGGGTTGCAGGTTTAAATAGCCCGCCTAATTGTTGCTCCTCCTCTAACCCCTCCTCTCTCTGTGGCTGTCAATTAGCCCCTAATCCCTCCCCTCTGCGGTTAGACCGCAGGACACGCCTCCCCTGGCTGTCAGTAGCGGTCTGGGACCGCAGGACACACCCCCCCTGGCTGCCAGCAGCGGTCTGGGACCGCAGGACCCGCCCCCCCGCCATACTCGTAGTCCTGGCGTGCGGCTGCCGCCGCAACGGAGACCAGGGACGCGGTCCGCGGCACGGAGATGCCGTTCCGTGCAGCCGAGGATGAAGCTGCCCGGCGGGGACTCCGCCGGGTGAGGACCTCCGTCGCCGACGGGTTGAGACCCGACGGACACATGGCCGAGGACGCGGGCGCCCGGCGGTGTCGCCGCCGGGCGAGAGCCCCCGCCGACGACCGGTAGGGTCCTGACACCAACCATATAACACCGTATATCTATAGGGCTGGTAAGGGCGTAACAAACCACGTCACCTGTAGAGGCTGCCGGCGTCCAAAGCCCAGCAACCACACGTCACCCAACGTATCACCTGAGCAAGGCGCCCAGGGAGTGTTCTGCATTTCCGCCCTGAGGCATGTGCACCACGAGGCATGTGCACCACGAGTACAACCATACCTTAGATAGTTGTCTCAAGCACCGAACCAGCCAACCACATATTAACAATGACCAAAATATAAACACCAACCGCCACAGCCTGTAACCTGCGACCCCTTGCACCGTTACTGGCCCCCCAAAACCTCCAAGGCCCGCTCTATCCCTGACTGAACAGCCAGATTCCATAAATCTAAACCCACATCTGATAAATGGACACCATCACCACGATAGAGACCCGACAAATCGCCCTCCAAATCAACATGTCTCACCACGAGACCCCCTTGAAAAACAACAAAACGCGAGATAGTCTTATTAACTTGCCGCCTGGCCCTCTCGATTCCCTCCCGGGAATTGGCACCCCTCCAAACCTTCCTCGTGACAACGTGAGACCACACAAAAATCGTATGCGGGTAGGCGGCCCAAAATTGCCGAAGATCGGCGTTAATATTACACACCAATTCAAGCAGCGGTACATAACACAGATCATTTCCTCCAACATGCAAAACCACGATATGGGGTACACCATGCACTTGTACGTGCCGAGACAATTCCCGAGAAACCCTATCCCAGCGCATACCTCTGAATCCGAGCCATCTGATAGCAACCGTATCTCTATCGAAACCCAGCTTCCACCCAGAAGGCCGAACTGACGCCCGTCTGGCCGCCCAATATACATATGAGTGCCCCAAAATCCACACTTCCCGGCGGACGGAGTCTGTAAAAGAGAAAACAAACAACATAGCACAACACAAACAAACCGCCGCAAATCCAACATAAACAATTATAAAAGCAAATGAGGGCGAATGTAGGACCTAAACCTAGTGGATTCCCACCGGCCTATTCTCTTAATTAAGTCCCTACTCAACCCCCACCTCGAAGCCTCGGTGGCCGCACCTATGCGAAAGGAGTGCGTGCCAAAATCTGCCTCAGCCAGACCCAATGCACGCAAAACACGCTTAAAAACTGAATTAAATTGGAAACAGGACAGCGCGGAATCGTCCGCATGTACCAAAAAAGAAGACGGGCCATCAGGCCCATAGGCACGTAAACAGGCAACCGGACAAATCGGGCTATCCGGACACTCCATGAGCTCCACATACAGCCCCTTACCACCCTGATCAGTCTTGGAACGCCTAATCAGAATACTAACCGTATTGCCACGGCAAACCACATCCGCAGCCTGAATCCCACCCTGAACGGAATTTGAGGGGCTCACCAATTCCCCAATCCGAAATGCACCGAAAAAGGCCAATGAAAATGCACAACGAAAGAGCAAAACCTCAAACGATGATGAACAAACACCTTGCAGCTTGCCCACGAGACCCACCAACATCCCATACGACACGGGACGCCTGGAATCCTCCACCTTGGGGCCCTTTTTAAACCCTTTAACCGCCTGTCGCACAGAAAAAACTTTAGTCACATCAGGAACACCTTTTTCTTTGAACACAAAAGCCAGGGCCGCCATACGGCGATCCAAACCTGACACGGATACTTTCTTGCTAAACAAGTACCCAATAAACCACGATAATACCTCAGCCCTGTCCACCTCCCCGTCAGCTTCCTTTGCGATCCGCTCAAAGCACTCCCACTCCTGCCACGTTCTGTCATAAAAGGCCCGCGTGGAAAGAACCAGCGACCGCGATCGAAGCTGTTCTGCCATCACTCTGCCAGCGTCCACATCCAATCTGGAAACCGACAGCCTTCGCGGGCAGCCTGAGGCGCCAGCTGGAAAAACCTGTCCCACTGTGAACGAGACAAGGAATCAGCCACACCGTTATCAACCCCCGGCACGTGAATAGCCCGAAAACATATATTCAGCTGAAGGCAACGTAAAACTAACCAACGCAGTAGCTTCAAAACCGACAAAGAAGAAGAGGAGATATTATTCACAGCATGAACAACGGATAAATTATCGCACCAAAACCTAACATGTTTGTTGGCCAATTGTTCCCCCCACAGCTCCAATGACACCAAGATTGGAAAGAGTTCTAAAAACGTCAGGTTCCTAGTCAAACCTCTAGATTCCCAACCCGTAGGCCAATGCCGAGCACACCAGGAACCCTTATAATAAGCGCCAAAACCCAAGGAACCCGAAGCATCAGTCCACAGTTCCAATTCCGAACTGGAAACCGGAGGCGCAAGCCACAATGAACAACCATTATACTCGCGAAGGAGAGTATCCCAAACTTTCAGATCCTTCAAAGCCACGGTCAGCCTAATAAAATGATGGGGGCCTTAACCCCGGCTGTAGCCAAGGACAGCCGCCGTAAGAAAACCCTCCCCATGGGCATGATACGGCACGCGAAGTTAAGTTTGCCAATCAAGGACTGTAATTGCTTCAAGGTAACCTTAGAAACCTGCAAAAAACTGGCAACCATGAAACGCATATCATACACCTTATCCAACGGCAACCGACAAACCATCTCTTCCGAATCCAACTCGATACCCAGAAAACTCAAACATGTACAAGGGGACACCGTCTTGTCCGGTGCCAAAGGTATTCCGAAATCCTGAGAAACCTGAATCACCGCAGCTAATAAAACACTACAATGAGACGCAGAAGGAGGGCCAATACATAAAAAATCTCGATATATTTACAAGAAATGGAGCAGCCCAGCAAATGGAAACACTCCGGATGTACCGGTAACAACCGGAAAGCCGCCTCCACGTCAGTCTTGGCCATCAATGCTCCTTGGCCAAAAGAACGCACCCACTCCACAGCACGGTCAAAGGAAGTATACGACACCGTACTCAAATCCGGGTCAATCTCATCATTGACCGATTGCCCTTTTGGGTAGGACAGATGGTGGATGAGCCGGAATTTACCCGGCTCCTTCTTGGGAACAACCCCCAAAGGAGATAAACGTAAATTAGGCAAAGGACAAGACAGGAAAGGGCCTTCCATCCTCCCCAACGCCACTTCCTTACTCAATTTATCAGACACAACATTAGGAAAAGACAAGGCAGAGCGTAAATTCCGAACAACAGTAGTGACTTCGCATTCCTTAAAAGGAATCCGAAAACCGTCCCTAAACCCACAAAGTAACAAAGCAGCCGCCTCTTGATCAGGATATTTATTCAGCCACGGTACCATCCTCTCTACCAGTACCGGAGTCACCCCCTTTTGCTCCAGCCGCCCCTTTAACCTTCTTTTGCTTCTTAAAGCACTTGGAGAAGGGGTGGGACCCATTGCACCCCGAGCACTTGTGCTTGAATCTGCACAAGGATCCCCATTTACACAACCCATCATTATATTTCCAGCAATAGCCCTTTTGCATGCCGGCCGATGAGCCAGAACTGGAATTGTCACCGGCCGATGCTGGAAAGGGCTGGGATTGACTGCGGCCAGGTGTCATAACCCTGAGCCACAAAGAAATATCCTTATGATCCCATCGCAAACCCTTCTGAAAAGCCATCCTTTGTCTAAATTGCTCATCGTAGCGGAGCCACGACTGACCCCCATAAACCCGGTAAGCTTCCCCAATACTATCCATGTAACCAAATAAACCGCTACAGTGCTCAGGATTCTTCTGCCCGATTACACTGGCTAAAATGGCAAAAGCCTGAAGCCAATTTGAAAAGGTTCTAGGAATTAAACGGTAACGCCTTTTTTCCTCCTCTTCTTTCTTAACCTCTTCACCTTTCTTCACCCTGTCCAAATTAAATTTACCCAAAGGAAGCAAAGAAAAAATCTCGACGTATTCCCCTTTCCAAATCTTTTCCCGGACCTCGTCTTTCAGATGGGCACCCAATGGCGCCTCAAAACACACATAAACTTCACCCCTGGCTGCATCAGCCAAACGAACGGCAGCCTGATCACCCTGTTTGTCCCCCACAACAGGACCCGAACCGCTTGATTCTGAAGGAGCAGGCACTGCAGGCGCCACAGGTCCCGTAGGACCTTGCAACGGATTAGCTACCGGGGATCCTACCCCCGCCACTGTCGCCACAGGGGGCACTGACACCGCCTGAACTCCCGCAACGCCATAAGACCCCCAAGCCTGCGCCGGGGTTCCAGAACCCTGCAAACCACAACGTACTAACAAATCTCTAAAACCATCAACAAATTGAGACAAAGCAGGTAGAACGGCACTGTGTGGATTCAAATTAGCACCCTGAGCGAACAATTGCTGCCCAGAAGTGATAGCACCCTGCTGCATAGGTAAGACATGTCCAGCTGCGGTATCCACAGCCGCCGAGGACATTTGAGGCGCAGAAAAACCACTTAAAGCCCTAGGCAAACCTGCACTAGCAACCACTGAACCCCTAAGATCCTGTGACCCCACTTGACCCTGTGACCCAGCATACCCTAAAAAACTACTGGGGATATTAGCAACATGGGAAGACAAAATAGGAAAAGAATGATCAGCAGTATGCTCACCCCTCGCCTGGCCAGCAGCAGGGGAAGATGTAGAGGGCATAGCCTCCCGTGTTGGCAAAGTAACAGGCACCGGCGTGAACAGCTCAGGCGTACCGGGATCCTCAACTGTGCTGGCGAGGTCATCCAGACGTCCATCAACAGCTCTGCTCTCGCGAGAACCGCACACTCTGCCGCGACGACGCGAATCCCGGCCACCGCTGGAACCTCCTTCAGGCACCTGCTGCCTCCGGGCGAGAGCCCCGGAGCGTGAGGGACGAGAAGCACCGTCAGGACGTACCCCATCAGCTAAGCCAGACGACGCAGCCGGATCCTGCCGCACCGGAACATCCGAAACTCCCGCCATCTCGTCTTCGGAAGCGCTGCCAGGAGAACCGCAGGTAGGTGGAACGTCAGGGCTTGACCGTCTTGGTAATCGCAGCTCCCTGGAACGTCCGGTCCTCGCCGATGCTCTGCTCCGTTTAGCGGACGAACGGCCAGAACGCCTGGCCTCAACCGAAGCGGGTCTTGAGCGCCCAGACGCCTCGGGACTAAGGCGCGACAGGGGGCGAGTCAGCCGGGTCCTCGTGGAGCGTAGGCCCCTAGCCGGTTCGGGTGACACCGGCACATCAGGTTGTTGGGACTCAGACAACAGCTTGGCCACTCGATCACGCAGTAAGCCAGTCCCTTCAGATGTAAGCCTGGAACGAAGCTCCTGCAACAAATCTTCCATGATCACAGTAGAAATTATTACGTGAACCAACATGAATTTCGCCTACTTAAAAAAACCTACAAGCTCATCTGTGAGCAGGTTCCCAAATTTATTTAGTTGATGACACCCAGTGCCCTCCCCTTCTTCCTGTTCCTGAACATTCAGAGTGTGGGGGCAAAAGTTCACACAGGGGCCAAGTGGTCACAGAGGATATATGTATCTAACAAACATTTTAACCCCTTGTTAGGTCATGGGGTGCTCCTTGTTCCTTCCCCGGTCATGGTGCCCCTACACCTATTTCTTTGCTCCGGGGCTGGTCTTTAATAGCTGAGTCTCCTTACCTTGTTTCCACGTCAGAGGTATGGCTTTTTGGCCACAAGTCTAACATTGGAGAGCGTTTCTGATCAGACTTTTAGACAGTAGGTACCAAGGTCCCACTGTTTTCTGCCAATGCTGAGCAGATGGTGCTGGTGGAAATCTTCCAATTGCAGAAGGAAGTAAGTATGATGTGTCTTTCATTTGCTGAACAAAGTTTCCTAGGTTGACCACTGTGCCACTATGGCCCTCACAATTGCCTGTGTCTTTGGGCAATGTCTAGCATGAAATGTTTGTCTGGGAGAGACCTTGCTGATGCACCTTGTTGTTGTGCTCAGTCTTACCATGGTGTATGACTTTTGACACTGAACTGCCTTTAGCAACCTCACCTTGTTAATGGGTTTGGCAGTGCGCCACCCAATTTTATTCCCCCTACACAGCTGTTTCTGTTTTAGTTAATGTTTGTATTTCAACCAAAGTATGTATTAAATTGATTACCATTAGCAGATATTTGGTAGAATGTTTTAATCATACACCTAAATATATGCCTGTTTTGATTCAATTTAGATTTTTCTTCTGTTCACTATCTTTGCATTTTGTTAAATGTTAAAAAAGAAACTATTAACATATCTATTTTAAAAGCATTCTTTTTTTTTTTTTTTACACCTGCCTAAGACATTTGCACAGTATTGTATATACATACACACAGCCACTCTTAACAACATTCACTTACGTATACATACCACTCTAATATTAAACACTTACACATGCATATACAACCCCACTCTAACATCTTGGACACATATACAGACACATACATGGACACATATACAAACTTTTACAACACACACTTACACATACATGGATACATTTATTTGCAATGTGTATTACCTATTGTGAGTAATTTCTGTGTTTTAAATAACTTTGTTTTCAGTAATTCATTTAAATACATTTGTACATGGTTAATTTCATATTTAAATGTAATTTTTTTTGCAATATTCAAACCATACTGGTGCTCTCTCAGTTGATCTTAAGCCATTGCATGATCACATTGACCACAGTCATATTAGGAACAATGTGTTTTCATGTGTATCTTTTTTTATGACTAATGTTTTTCAAATATACTTCTAAAATCCATGATTTGTCCCTATTCCGAAAAACTAATATTGGGACTAGGACCCAACAAATGTGCCATATGCCTACAAATGGCACCATGTAATATGGAGCTGGTATTCAATTTTTTCCAGGGCTGGTTTTAATTTCCAGTCCAGCTCTCCCAGCAGCACCCCAGACATTTAGCCAGTGTGCCAGTCCATGCCTGGGAGTTAGGTATGATAGGTGTGATGGGAGCAATTGATAGGTGTGATGAGAGTTGTGATGTGTGGTAGGTATGAGCGCTTGGCTGTTATGTGTGAGGGGAATGAAGTAGAGGAGGTGTGAAGGACTGAGGTCTTACATGTGATAGTCATGATGAGAGTGATGTATAGTAGGTGTGTGAAAGTTTGATGTATAGTAGGTTTGATGAGTGAGGTGTTGAGTGTGATAGGTGTGATGGGAGTGATATGTGACGGTAGAAAGGGGATGTTTTTGTGAGTGTTTGTTATTGTTAGTGTGTGTTCTAGTCCATGTATTAGTTGCCCAGGGTGTGGTGGGAGAGCAAGCTGCCGGGGGCCACACAGCTTTACCTGCCTCCTGGACCAGAAGGTTCCATCCCTCCCCTGGTTAGTATATGGTGTTAACGTGTGTGAGTTCATGGTGTTACTGTGAGTTTAAGCACATGGTGTTGACATGAGAATGTGTTAGAGTGTGTGTTTGTGTACGGTGTTTAAGAGTATGTGTAAGTGCATGATGTCAGAGTTGTGTTAGCTACAGGGGAGAGGGTACATAACAACTGTACCAAAGTGTCATTAACTCTAGACTATTCCGCTAAAAGAGTTAAACGTTAAGTCTGTTTAAGATCAGGTTTGGGCGGACTAGATGGAGAAACTAGTTTTAATTTTACTTAGGACTGAAATGGTCAAGAGTAGGTTACCCCAGAATAATTGTTACTACTATTCTTACCAGCAAAACTGGATGATCCAGTCAGTTATTGGCATAGCCAGCACACCCTGACCATTGTAAGAGTCAAAAGCCTATTTAATAAGCACAGAACGTATCATTTCGAGCTGGAAACATTGTGTTATGTGTGATATACCACATAAAAAATCTAACTCTGGTGGCCAAAAATCTTAACATGATAGCAACCCATTTTGCATTTTACATTTGCCCAAATACTTTTGGCCTCGAAAAATGGAAGCGCTATCTATAAAGTGGGCAGTGGCATAACTATAGAGATTGCAGCGGTCGCAACTGCGACAGGGCCCGTGCCTCCAGGTGGCCCGGGCCGACCCCTGTGACCCCTTGTTCCTGTCTCCACATACCGATTCAAAATTGTTTAGCAGTCCAGGTCGCAAGGGCCCTTTCCAAACTATTTTGAACCGGCACAGGAATACAGGAACGTATAGGGCTCACGTTATGTCAAGTGACCCAGCTGGAGAGAAATCTGCTGGAGCCGTTAGAGGTGAGGTGAGATTGTATGTATGTGAGCATGGATGTGTAATTATGTGTGTGAACATGGGTGTATAATTGTGTGAGTATAGATGTATAATTGTGTGTGTGAGCGAATGTGTAATTTTGAGTGCAAGCATAGATGTGTAAGTGAGGTTAGATGTAGTTTGTGTTAGAATGAATGTGTACGTGTGTGTTAGTGAGTATGAGCAAGTGTGTGTAATTTGTGTGAGTTTACAGGTGTGTGCCAGAGTGTATGTTGGAATGGGGGGCAAAGAAGGCACATAAATTGTTTGGGGGCAATGATGCCACAGACAAGCTGTTCGACAGCAATGATGGCACAGATTAGCTGTTTGGGGCAAAGATGGCACAGTTAAGATGTTTGGGGGCACTGACAAGTTGGGGGAAAATATGGCACAAACAGGCTGTTTCGGGGTTAGGGTGACACTGATAATCTGTTGGGGCAAAGGTGGTGTTCACAAGCTGTTGGGGCAAAGCTAGCGCTCACAAGCTGTTTAGGGCAAAGGTAGAACTGTGGGACATGTTGCTTAGTAAAGTTGGGGGGCTCTGGGGCAATTTTCACACCAGAGCTCTATGGTTTTTAGTCACACCACTGAAAAAGGGCTTAAATTTCTACATGGTTTATGGATGTAAATAACCTCAAATCAAAGGTGAAAATCTGCAATACCCTTAGCGACCTCAATTTTAAATCCAATGTAGACAGCCATAACAACAAAACTCCTGGGACATTGGTTCTCTATTATACAGTACATCAGTTCTGCTGAGCTAATTGAAAATTGAGGTTTGGATCTAAGCTTCTAAAAGAACACTCAATTTAGTCATATGCTAGTGATTTGATTTTTATAGTTATTGTGACGGAAGCCTCCATCACTGGGACCACTGGAGAAGCCTGACTGCCATCCTCCTCCCTATTGACTATGGGCCCTGGGTTTGTAAAGGTTTATGTGGCTACCCCCAGCAGTATCATCTCATCACTGGCTGAGGGGATTATCTCTAGCAGACAGCCAGGATCTGCCACCAGGGGGTGACTGCCATTCTTTCAGTTTAATGTTGTATAAATCAGTCTCCCCCCTATTGTATTGTTAATCTCGTTACTGCCCCTGTTGTCTCTGGGAGGCAGATTAAGGGGGCGGTTTGTGTCCCTATATCTTGTTTTATGTTAATATGTGTTTTGCTGGATATATCCAGCCCTGTGTGTCCAAAATAAATGAGTCTTCGTTTGGTTTTACCCTACACTGAGTCTCGGCTAGTGACTGGGGAACCGGGGAAAGTGTGTTGTCCCAGGCTAAGGGAGCACAAGACAGCGGAGGTAGTCGGTCGGACTAGCCAGCTCTGTGACATTGGTGGCAGTGGTGGGATCTACTCCTTCCAGACCAGAGCGGACCAAAGCAACTAGCCGCAGAACAAAGTTATACCCTGGCGAGGAAGAGCCAAACGGATCCACAGATGGAGTGGATTGAACAGTCACCGGGATGCGGGGTGACTTGGAGGGGAGTCGAGACCCTCAAATCGGAGACTCCAGTATGGGAGTTTGAGAGACGGACCCGAGCCCGGCTCGTGAGATGGCGAGCGGCCCTAGAAAAGTGGAGCGCCCACCAAGGTACACATCTGCCCACCCTAGAACAACGAATCAGGGACCAGGTGAATGGGAGGCTCTACTTGTTCGGGGGACCTGCGTCTCCAAGTGAGGTTGCAGAGCTAGAGAGGCTGGTCCGACAGGAGATTGGGCTCGAAGAGGAGTACCGAGCCATATACTGGGAAGCCCGAGGCCCTGGCCTGTTGTGGGAGGCATTCGAGGAAAGGGATGTCTTTGGCAATGGCAACATGGACCGATGGTGGGACATTAGTGACAAGCGCCGGAGAGCCCTGCCGCCCACTGCAACAAGTGAACTCAGCCAAGACCTTGAGGGACTAGTAGACAGAGAATGGTGCCTCGAGGCAGAATACTTGGCGCTGTTCGAGGGGCGCTACGCCCTGCAGTGTGAGCCGACAGATGTCACAGAGCGAGCTCCGGAGGCCGCTCACTGTAATTGTATATCTTGAAGGTTCAGCCACTCTGCCCCTGGTATTGCAGTCAGAGCCCGAAGAGGTGAAAGTGGGCAATCAATTTTGGGAGGAAGTCTTCAGGGCGATTATGGACCGCATGCAGTCGCCGGAATTTGAGGCAGCGGTCTATGGGTTTCCACTAGAGGCGGCAGAAGCGCCGACAACGGGGCAGAGGGACGCTGTTCTCTGCCCAGCACCATGCGCCCCTCCTACTCCGGCTGAAGCGCCGGCAGTGGCGCAGAGTGCTGCTGGCGTCTGCCCGCCCCGTAGTGAAAGGTCCCTGCCTGCTAGCAGGGACCCACCAGGGCAGTGCGACGCAAAATGCCAGAACGGCAGAAGAGCCGGTCACGGGGCAGAGTGCTGCTGGCCTCTGCTCATCCCCCAGCACAGTGTTCCCGCCGGCTAACGAGGACCAACCAGAAGTGCTGGCACCCGGAGATAGAGTCGCTGACCTCTGTCCTGCACCAGCAATCCTCGCTCTGGCTGAAACGCCGGCAACAGGGCAGAGTGCTGCTGGCCTCTGCCCGCCCCACAGCGAAGGGTTCCCAGCTGCTAGCAGGGAACCACCATTATCTGGCTCTCCCCAGCACGAGCATCCGGGAGGGGGCGCAGGCGGCGACCCTCCCCAGCGGCCGTCACCAATTATGGGAGGAAGGGCAACCGGCACTCCTCCCCAGCGGCATGGTCCAGTGGGCAAAACGAGCCCCAGCTCGGAGAGCCAGGTAGGGGTAAGTGAAACTGCTGCTGCTTTGGAGTGGGGAGTTTGGGTGGGGAAATGTGGAGCTGACTCGGGACAAGCCCGTAGTCAGGGTAACCATGGGAGGGTTCCATCAGGTTGGGAGGGAGCCGAGTCTGGGTTGAGGACCCAGAGGGGAAAGGAAGCCCTGGAGAAAGGTCTCCCACGCCTGCAGAGGAGACCAAAGAGGGCTGCCCACTGGAGAGGCTTCTGGGCTGGCCTCTTACCCTTTGACTACGGGCCAGGCCCAGGAGCCTGGGTGACTGACATGGGGCTGCCAGGATGCGCCAGAGGCCGTACGCCCGCTCTCCCTACGCCGCAGGACTAGAGACAGTAGAGGCCCGGTCATCCCCAAGCCGATCCGTTAGGGATCTGGCTGTGTCTGCCGGACGTTTGCACAAGAGGGGAGTAATGTGAAGAACCATGTCTGATCTTCACTGTTATTATTATTCTATTTATTTGTACCTTGTTTGAATGTGGCTGCAGCTCCAGCCTTGAAAGAGACGATCCTATAATCTGGCTGGGGCTCTTAATCAGCCAGCACAGCCCTGTCTGCCCAGACGGCACCCGCACTACAGGGGGGATAACACAGGTTGGGTTCGGTGCACAGTGAATGGAGATTGTATATAAATTCTGTGTGTTTGTAATAAAGAGAGTTCTGTTTTAACCTCAAAGCATGAAGTCCTGTCTCATGATTGAGGGAAGTGCTGGTCTGTGACCAGGGCCGGCCTTAGGGGTGTGCGACCTGTGCGACCGCACAGGGCGCCATGGTTGCAGGGGCGCCTGACCGGGACTTAGATTAAAGCATCGGTTTTTTTTTTTGTGTTTTTTCTTTAAACTTTATTTAACATC
Organism: Sceloporus occidentalis; assembly: GCA_023333645.1. Lineage (NCBI taxonomy): Eukaryota > Metazoa > Chordata > Lepidosauria > Squamata > Phrynosomatidae > Sceloporus > Sceloporus occidentalis. Next base: position 144,054 of record JALMGF010000369.1, read on the forward strand.
ATTCATGTTAAATAAAGTTTAAAAAAAAAACGATGCTTAAATCTAAGTCCTGGTCAGGGGCGCCGAGCGGTTGCTCGTGAAGTTCTCGGCAACCGCTCGGCACCCCTTACTCTCCGTGACTCCGTCACTGTGCCGGCATCTCATGTTGAGCGCCGGACTATTCCAGCTCTCAACATGAAATGCCGGCAACAAGGTAAGTGGGGGGGGTGTAGTTTGAAGGGGCAGAGGGTGGGGTGTAGTTTGAAGGGGCAGAGGGGGGGGGTGTAGTTTGAAGGGGCAGGGGGGGTGTAGTTTGAAGGGGCAGAGGGGGGGTGTAGTTTGAAGGGGCAGAGGGGGGGTGTAGTTTGAAGGGGCAGAGGGGGGGTGTAGTTTGAAGGGGCAGAGGGGGGGTGTAGTTTGAAGGGGCAGAGGGGGGGGTGTAGTTTGAAGGGGCAGAGGGGGGGTGTAGTTTGAAGGGGCAGAGGGGGGGTGTAGTTTGAAGGGGCAGAGGGGGGGTGTAGTTTGAAGGGGCAGAGGGGGGGTGTAGTTTGAAGGGATAGTTTGAAGGGGCATGGGGGGGTAGTTTGAAGGGGCAGAGAGGGCGGGTAGTTTGAAGGGGCAGAGAGGGGGGGGTAGTGAGGGGGGGCGCCAGAGGAGTAGTCCGCACAGGGCGCCACAACGCCTAAGGCCGGCTCTGTCTGTGACTGCTTTCTTCGGACAGCCACAGCGTGTCCGCTTACTGGGAGAGGGAAGGACCTGACGAGCGGATGTGTCCAGTCTGGGGCACAGGACGATCCGTCACAATTATGTTGATTGATGTATATGAATAAGGCCTCTTCTTCATCCCTGTATTTGGCCAAGGAATTTCATAATTATCTAACAGTACGGTGTGCCTGAGACTATGATTCCATTTAAGTATTTAATACTTGCCACAAGGTGGCAGTGTAAACCAGACAACTGTGTAATTAGGTAACTATATAATGTTGTATTTTTTAAACTGTACTTTTTTGGGCAAGCTGTAGACGGCTTACTCAGACAGGACCTTAAGGGCCAGCAATGAGCCAGATAGTATATTCATGCCTCTGCAATCAAAATGCAATCAGATCATTAGCATTGATTCAGGGATGAGTGGGAATGCATGTCAAATATAGGGCAAGGTTCTAAAATGTGAAGCAATCACTATAGCAACCACTTTGCACAACAAATGCTCTTTATACACATTCCCAAATGTGTCATGTATTACTCTGTAAAACATGCTGTAATTATGGCTTCATACAATGAAATAGAGTTATCTGGACAGTATCTTATCATATCCTGTTTTATGCAAATCCAGCCAGGGCCAATTTAGGATGATAAAGGCCCCATATATATTCCTCCAAAGCCCCAGCAACTTTATGTTAAAGAAATACAGCTGCCCCAGCCCTGAAATCAAAATCCAGATGTGGGACTGTGGGGACGTCATGGTCCCTCCAGGGACTACACCGCATACAGCTGTATTTCCTTGACAACATTTCAAATGCCCAGAGAGGTGTCTGTTTTGGGGGTGTGGTTTAGGGGGTGTGGTTAAGGGATGAGTAAACAAGACTTTTTATATGACATTTTGGGCTCTAGATGTAGAGATTTCTGTTATTTATGTAACAGAGCGAGGTATTAAGCCCAAGAAGAATCTGTTTTACTTACACTTTTTAATTTATAAACACATATTCTGCTGTTTGCATACACATTACTGTCAGAGATGTATCCGAGCCCAGGGCAGCAGGTCCTGCCACAAGTGTCCCGCTATACAATGGGCCAGTTACAAGGGACATCTTTGATCTCCCCATCCGGCCTATTTATGCTATGAATGCTGTGCCGCTCAGCACAACCTCCATAAGCCTCACTAAAAGGCGCTCCGCGTCTTATCCCGGTGCTCCGTTTTAAAGGCGTACAGCCTTTTATTGTAGCAGAGACACAGACCATGGAGGTGGACTACAGCCTTAGGTCGGCCCCAAAGGTAAATACACCCGATTATTGTAACTTTTAGGCCTGTAAAACACTGGAATACATGGAAACATTCTAAGAGTCTCCTCAGGGGAGGAAAGAGGGACTGTCTCTTGTAAAGAAGGACACTTTTTTAGTGGCTGCTCCCACCTCCCCCCCCTTCATCAGTGCCCTCAATAACTAGAAGTTAATGCATTGTGTTCACATAGCCCTGTGTGGGGGGCTGCGGGGGCACACACTCCTATATCTGAGAGTTTCTGTTGTTTTACCAGTTCTCATTGGCAGTAACCATGGAGACGTACATATGTGCGCCCTTAGAAGTTCAAAAGCAGATTCACATTTCCCTTATGTGTTTATTTCACATCATTGGTACATTAGGATACATGAAGGGGACAGTGAAAAGAGAAGAAAAGCACACACTAATTGGGTAAAGGCTCGTATTTTGAGACCGTCCGGCTTCCGCTTGCTGTGTTTGTAAACCAAGCGTATAGAAGTCTGTGAGCTGCTGCCAGCGCTAACTCACACAACGCTCTCCTTCCAGACACGCCCCCGACTTCCCTCGTACAATGGCATCTCTCTGATGGGCGGCTACTTCTTGGGATGAACCAAAACAGTCTTCAGAGGGTAAGAGGTTACAGGCTCTGAAGTCGACGCCTCTCACCAGCCATTGTAGAGTAATGGCAGTAGTTACTGCCCCTGGGTATGTGTGATTGACAGCAGCTGTTTCAGTGCCGTCCGGAGTTAGAACGCCGACTCCGAGTCCAGCCTGTGGCTGGGGGGGCACTTTGGGGACCCTGACGGGTTAGTTAGGGACGCACCCTTAGCGTTCATGTAGTAGGTGACTGTCCGGTTACTCCATTGTGGGCAGGATATGAGGCTCGCCATCTGTGGCCATGGCAAACGTCAGGGTAGCTCTGCGGGTCCGACCGCTCAGCAAGAGGTAGGTACCCGGCACCGCTATGCACAGTATGTACGCATGAAAGAGCATATGCGATATAGCGTGTACATGCATAAGGTGTGATATATACTCATCTCAGCGATACATATGATGTAATATATAGCTAAATAGCATATCTCAGCATTACGTATTATGTAATATATAGCTATGTAGCGTATCTCAGCATATATGAAATCAGGATTATTATGATTTTTCTTAGCTGTGATTTTTGGGGATATTATATGGAATCAGAGTTCACATTGTTCTGTCTGCATGTTAAGCGTTAGCTCTGTTTAAGCAGCACTGAGTAGGTGGTTACATTTTGCATTCAAATCTTAAAGAGAGTCATTTTTATTAAAGGCATTGGGGGTCGTGGCATACTGGAGAAGAACCAAAGGGATCGGTCTATTAGAAGACAAAAGACGCACTGTTTTTAATTTTTTTCCCTTATTCGACCAACAATGGGTTATAGTATAAGCGTCGGCATATAACAGGAGTCTTTGTAGGAACGGATTGTTGGCCAGCGATGCAAATATTAAATTACATTAGGAATTTTGTATTTGGGACAATGATATGAGTGTGAAACCTATCCATATTCTATACGTCATGTTCTCAATAATATGACGTGCGGATCGGCAATCAAGGAAGATCTGCTATTTCGGCCAAACTGATCAATTAGCTAAGTAATCTGTGGGTTTATTAAATTGCCCTAGAAGAGCATGTTTCCACAGTGGCCTCCGGTGATCTCAGGTGGGTCTGTCGCTCTCGTTTTGACAGATCCCTCTGTGCTGATCCACCGGTTCTAACTGATTCTTTGAGCGGACAAAATAGGTGGTAGTCACGGGAAGTCCATCAACCTCATTTAGAAGTTTTATTCTATTACTTAAGAAACCGCCACCAATAGCCTTTACTTCCATAGTAATAACTGCAGAGCACAGAACCTATAATGCAGTATAGAGCTTTACAGGTAACTTTTCTTCATTGGCATGATCTTTGCTGCAAATGGCAGTAGATTGCTAGTCTCTGTCACTTTATGGGGATTATTAACTAAATTGGGAATTTTTGGACAATTATCTATTTCCCATGAGCATCTGCAAGAAAAGCTTAGTTTAATTTCACTGATTAGTTTTGCATCATACAAGGTCAAAACCTTGTATGATGCAAAACTAATCAGTGAAATTTCATGAAACTCTAACTAAATTTGTACAGGACCAAGTCATACCTACTTGCAGGAACAACTTGGTGTGGTTGGATCCTCGTAATGAGTAGCAACATCAGTGAGTTGAAAATCCAACTCTTTCAGTCATAGTTGCAAACTTTATGAATTAACCCCCTACAGGTCTACATGGCGGAGATCGGCTCGCAGCTCCCCACACCAAAGAGTCTCTGGGTCAAGTGTTCTGTATTCTTGAAGCTAGATGGATGTAACCACAAATACCTGCCCATGTTCTCCATACCATATTAGATTTTCTTTGATTTTCATGATATTGCTGTTACGCGGCTCAGCCATGAATCCAGATCCTCCATGTCTCACCCAATGAAAACGTCAGACAGCGCTGTTTTAGTGATGGACGCTAAGGTGTCAGTTCACTGAGATGCAATTTCCTGGGTAGCTCATTGGCAGTAGACGGTGAGGTTGTTGGGACAGTCTAACCCTGGTCCAGATTGAGAGAAATCATCTGCTGCTTCATGCTTATACGTGAAATAATTATTGTTTACTGGAAAAGGCTTTTGTTTAGCCTTTGAGCTCAATGGTCCAAATCTTTGTGTTTCCTTAAAAAACATTTGCTGCAGTGTTTGTGAATATTTTTTTATAGCGACTGGGTGGTAGCAGTACAAGTTACTTAAAAGCTAGATTAATGGTCCCGTTATAAATTGCATGGCTTTGATCGTTAGTTTATTAGTCAAATTAAAGACTGATTTATTGTTCTTGTATAGAATGAATGCACAGATATATATTAACAAGTACCATAACCTGTGCATTATATATCTGTGCGAATTACAGGATGCTAGAAAGTTAACAAGTCTCTGTGTAGTTACATCAAAGTTATTAGCTAGAAAAGCAAATGCCCATATAGGATTAATCTTGGGCAGCTCCAAAATAAAAGTCCATTTTTATGATTTTTTTAAAAACAATGATTGTAGATTATTTAATGCAGATGTTGACAAATGTAGAATTTTTCTCCAATGAAAAAAAATAAATATATATTCATATTCAGTCTTTAAAGTGATTTACTCATAATGAGTAGCAACGTTGCAAACTGCCACTTTAGAAATAAACCCCCTACACCAAAGAAATACACCCCCGCCCCAAAGAAACCCTGCGTCAGCAATTGTTGTATACTCTCAACTCGAAGCTACGTGAATGTGAGATTTTCTATGCAGTTCTGTTTTAATAGCATTTGAGGACCCTATGCACAAAGCCTGCCCCTGATGCACAAAAAAGGGAATTCAAATAGAAAAGGAAAGGAAATGACTATAATCAGTTTCGAAACATACTTATTTTTGAGTCAATTGGCTCTGTAATGTTCAATCCTATTTGTTTTTGTTTAGGAAATGTTACAAGTTTTTATACAAAACATGGACTGCGGCTTTAACTGAACCGTCATATGCTACGGAAGTTCTGTGTAGTGTCATTTGTGATATAGGATATACAAGTGAGGACAGAACATAGTGAATCTATAGTGAATCGCAGTCTGCTGTACTGGGCTGCCCTTATTAACCCTTTAGTTTAGTGTTCCTGTCATCTAAGCGCTAGAAGAACAGTAACAAACCAAAGTAAATCTGTCATTTTAATACAAATATTACATTTTGAATTTTAATATATTAAATATAGCCATCATAGTTTTTACAGATCAAGAAAGCAATTATTATACATATTATGTGGAGATATATGTAGAGACCATTTACTTTCCTGTTCACAGGATCTAAGCGTTTTTTAAATCCTCAATATTGATATTTCTCTAATTTTAAGTTACTGTTACACTTAGTTGCCATTTTATTGGTTAAGGCAGCCTTTGTATGGATGAAGAGGAGAAAAGGAGACTGCTTAGTAAAATCAATTTAAATGCTAGTTTTACTGTCGCCAATCCCAGCCTCTATAAAGTAAAATAGTCCCCTACGTTTAAACTAAATCAATTATATTGTTTGATAGTCGTAAGGCAAATTAGTTATGCTAAAATCTACCCATGTGACATTTCCCCTCTAAATTAAGTTTTTTTTTGCAAGAGGTTAGGACCAAGCCTTGTATATGGAACAGGAATAGGAACGCTACCTTATAAGAGAAAAAAAACCTTTATTCAGGCTCCGGGAGAGACTGCTGTGTGAACCTCTAGACCGAGATGCTATCAGTGTTAGCTGCCTGTGCTTGGCGTCCCCACATGAAATCTCACGCATGTGTGCAACTTCTTAGAATAGAAGAGGTCCATGGGGAGTAATGCAAGACTTAATGCATGCCACGAACAAGGAGAACTTCCCGATGCGTCTCATAGGTTTGATGCCAACAGTGACAGATATGCTTTAAAATAGAGTGGGCTACAATAAAATATCTGTCTTCAAAAAAGTGTGATTCAAAATGACTAGTGTTCTCTGTAAAAGCATCTCTTTCACTATTATTCAGCGTTCGGGTGGCAACAAGTGCCCTTTTTAGTTGAAGCTGAAACACAAATAGCAGAATTACCGAGGGCATGTGCCATTGTACTGCCAGCTGTAAGACTGTCAAAAGCAAGAAACTGTCTCTTTTTTCTATTGTGGAACAGATGGATGTTCAGAGTTGAATATGTGTAAATCATAAATGATTATGTGGTCAAGAAGTCCTGCAGGACTGTAAAAATTGCGCTGTACGTTTCATACGCATCAGCCGGATTCCGGGGATATGTCTAATTTTCAATTTGCAAGACATGAATTAGGTCAAATAAGTAATCATGGATAAATGGAAACTACTGTTACATAAAAATGTTGTTGCTATCTGGCTGTTATATTTTTAATGCTGTCTAGTGTCTAAACTAGAGGCTAGTGAAGCGGCCAGTGTTTGCACTTAGCTGAGCCAGACCGCTGGCTTTTCTCATCGAGCCAAGCCAGGTTCCTCTACAACATAATTAAAAGCTATAGTTTACTCTGCGTAGGTTCTTACCTCTACTGATGAGTAAGTAATACTCTTAACTTTTTCCGAGAACCAACATCACCTAATGCTAGAGTTAAATTGTTAAAACATGATTGTTAAAAAGTATAAACTGACTCCATCCAGACCAATTCCATATCTTACCTGCAAATTAAGCTTTCCTTTTCATAAAAAAAGAGTCCTTTTCTCCCTCTTTTTCTTTGACCTGTAAATACAGTACTATATTTCGTTTTCTTTGGGGAAAATTTATTTTATTTAATTTATTCCAACTTATATGGAGGCTGCCATTATAGGCAGAGTGGTATTTTGAGTGACTTTTCCTACTAAAACCTCACATTGACCTGATTTCTTATGACAATACCAAAGAAATCCTGCTCAATCCTGCTTTACTCTATACACTGTTATTAGTTGGGGTGTCTGGGTGATTAAGACTCAGCCATTCCATTGTTTACCACAGGGGTTGTCTAGTAGATTGGGCTAAGATAACATTGCGAGAATCTTTCTGAAAATATTGTGTTATTTAAAAATTAGAACTAAACGCTTGCAAGCAGCACACTCTCTACCTCTCTATCGGGTTGTCTTAGTCTGTCAGTTGTCATTCCCCTTCAATATATCAATTGTGTAAAGTGCTGCTTAAACTGTTGGGGCTAGATAAGTAAAAGATAATAGTAATAAAGCAGAAAACAATACAATAATAAGACAGATTTTGGATGTAATACTATTAATAAAAATAACAGTAGCTTGACTTTAAATAGGTAACAGGTTTGGTCACTTCACACTATATCAAGTAATATTTACTTTGTTCATTTGCACTTGAAAGCATTTCATGCCTCTTTCTATTGTTCTTGTGCGGTAACCTAAGGAAGCTGAATCCTTAAACTCATTTCTTGTTGCCTTGTTGCTGACATTGATGATGTTAACTTGTTTTCCCTATTGGTAACAGTCATTTGTTGTGGGTCTCCAAGGCTGCGGTTTGACTGTCTAGTTTGTGTACACACACACACCCTCCCTGAGCCCACACAACCAGCAGCATTTTGAACTCATCCACCAAAAACAAATGCTCTTTAGTCCGCGGTCTGTTGCAGGACTATAGCTCCCCATCAGTCTCAAGTATCCACCCTGAACGATTGGAAACTCCTGACTTGGACTTAATGCATATTAAGGGACTGCAGGGCTCATCACCTTGAGCCAGACACAAGTCATGCCTGTCTACTGTTATAGAATTTGCAAAATAAGGCAATATATAGACATACATCAGGCCTAAATGTTTATTAGATGTGACAACTAACTTTTGTGCCGTTTTATATTGATATTTATAGGAGTACCTCTTTGTGGTTCAAAAAGAAAGTATCAATCTGGTTCCCAAATTTGTCTGTCTGTCTAATAACTTTTATACTACTTTGCCAAGCCATGTCATGCATGTTAAAAGAAGGTTGATGTCGGGGGGGCGTGGCTGGCCGGTCTTCAAGATGGACGCGTAGTCACTTCACTCCTCCGTGATGCCCTGTATTTCGCCCTAAAATCAGCGATTACCTCTACCCAAACTGCTCCTCCAGGCGGCTCAGAACCTCGGCATGCCCGGTAGTACACGAAAACCCGCAAAACGGAAGACGGTACCTGCAATTTTCCAACGAAAACCCCCCGCTCCTGATCTTCCCGCTCTTTCCCTCATGGAGCCTGAAGGCCCTACTGCTGTGGTGGCTGTGACACCATGCACGAAACGCAACGTCGACGAACTGAAGGACCTCGTCCTTTCCGTTAAACAAGACCTAATGGATCACATCCACAACGAACTCCGGGAGTTGACGAGAGATGTTGCCGAAATTGGATCCAGGACAGACGCCCTTGAACGCACGCAAACTACCATGCAGAGGGACCAACATCAGATGGAAGCCGACATGGCCGCTCTGCAACAAGAGGTTATCTCCCTGCAAGATGCGCAAGAGGACCTCGAGAACAGATCGGGGAGAGCCAATTTTCGCTTGCGGGGAATTCCGGAGACCCTGCAGGATATACCGGTCATTCTGGACCAGGTTATCTCTCAACTGCTCCCTCACGTTCCCGCTGGCGATGTCCCTGTGGACCGGGCCCATCGCCCTAAACCTAAACCGGGTGAACGACCGCGGGACATCGTTGTCAAACTCAGGAACTTTTCCCATAAAGAAGACCTGATCAAAGCTGCGAGGACCACCACTCTACGGATTGATGATTGTGAGATCCAGGTCTATTCAGACATAGCTCCCAGAACCCTGCTCCGTAGGAAGGCCCTTAAACCTCTCACGGACCACCTCCGCTCTCACGGCGTACCCTACCGTTGGAGGTTCCCGTTTGCCCTCCAGGTCGCCCGGGGTGATGTGTCGCGCACGATCAAGTCGCTCGCCGATGCCGAGCCTCTTCTCCTTGACTTAGGCCTACCTGCTATCGCAGCGAGCCGAAAGAGGAACCGACAAGATCCGGGTCCCCACCGGGCGGGTGAGTGGTTTAACATTCCTCCGGCACCGCTTAGACGCAACTTCCAGGCTCCTGATGACGCCCGCGCAGCTGATTGATTTCGGCTGCGAGTTTTCCTGCTGCCTGCACGACTCCTCCGCGTCCGGTCTCCGAAGCCTCCGTTGCGTCCCAGCCATCCCGACGCACGGACGTGCCCTCATCGACTTCCCGGGTGCCCGGTCCTCGGCGATGTCCTCCAGCCCCGGCTCCTCGTCGCCGGACGTCCCTCGGTGCTCTCGGATGCCTCGGCTCCCCGGACGCCCTTACGCCCCGGTTGCACGCTCCGACGCTTTCGCGCTGTCGGATCTTCTTGTGCCGGGCCTCGTCCGCTCCGATCCCTCGGACTTACCTCGCGGACGTTTTGTCTGGGGTCTCCCGTGCTACGGGAGTCAGCTAAGTTTGCCGTATTGACTCTTATTTTATGTTTCACACACATGTTTTAAGCCTTTGTTTTAGTTTTTAATTATGGTTTCTTTCTACACAATCGGCTGGCGCCGGCCCGGCCTTGACACTTTCTTAGGCCCAATCCTAACGTTATTATGCTTATTTGTTTTACACACATTTATACTGGCCATTTTGCCATAATTTCGCCGTGCCGCCACTACTCCCCTTGTTGATCAGAGGTATCGCCTCCTTCATTAGGGCTGGAGGTCCCACCTTGGTGATTTGCCACGCCAGATCCCCCTCGAGACCATTGTTGGTCACATGATCTGACACCTGAGACTATGTCTCTGGCGCCGAGTCAGTTGGATGACTCGCCGGTCAGATTGCCTTACTCCAGGCTGCCCTACCTACACTTCATTCCGTCCTGTAGGGTTCTTTGGCAGCCTCTACCCTGTTTGTTGTATTACGTATGTGCATCGCGTTTTTTGTCCCCTCTCCACTCCTCCTTTTCTTTTTTTTTTTCTTCTTCTTCTTTTCTTTCTCTCTTCTTCCCTCTCCTCGGGTGCTCCGGGATACCTTCCGTCTCGTGGCCGCTGCATCACCTCACAGCTACTTACCTACTCATCTGAATGGCGAATGACGTCAAGATAATCTCACATAACGTCAAGGGGCTGAATTCCCCCCGGAAGAGGCGCCTTGCTATGACCTACTACCAGAGACACCGGGGTGACATTGTCTTGCTCCAGGAAACGCATCTCCGTGCCTCGTATCTTCCGACGTATTGGAGCAAACATTACAGTGCCCACTTTCACGCCCCTCACCCAACTTTGAAGAAGAACGGGGTCAGCATATTTTTACGCTCCTCATTGGGTTTCCAGCTTCAGACAGTGACTGCCGACAAGTGGGGCAGATACCTCCTGGTGACTGGCCTCCTGTGCTCCCAGCCGACGGCTATCCTTAACGTCTACGCTCCCTCCACTGTGGCCGCCTCTTTTTACGCACATCTCGCGGACATCATGCTGGCGCACCGCAATCACTGTGTCATAGTGGGAGGTGACTTCAACACGTTGTGGGATGCATTCCTGGACAGACGGGGTCCCTCGCCCTTGCTACATACCCCTCCTAATTCCAAATATCTCAAAGAGTTCGCGAAGACGGCTGCCTTGGTGGATGCCTGGAGGCTTCTCCATCCGAAAACCCTGGATTTTACATTCTATTCACACCCCCACCAGTCCTACTCTAGGATAGACTATATCTTCCTGGGACAACTTTCGGCTCACTCCGTGGTGTCCTCCGTTATTCACCCTATCACGTGGTCTGACCATGGTGCAGTGGAATGCACTCTTCACCTGTCCGACGCACTAAAGTCGCGGGGTTTATGGAGACTGGACGAATTTCTACTAACGGATCCTCTTGTGCTAGAGGAACTGAATAAAGATCTAGAGGACTTTTTTTACCACAATGAAACCCCTGATACAGACCCGCGGCTTGTTTGGCAGACCCACAAGGCGTTCATTAGAGGCTCTTTTCTTCGCATAGCAGCTCGCCGCAAGCGTCTCTACCGGGAAACTCTGGACTCCCTTACTTATAAGCTGCAAGATTTGGAATCCCGTCATAAACGCACCCTGGACACTAACATTCTTTACGATATCATCCAGCTGCGGGGGGAAATCAATCTCCTTCATAGCAGACAGGTTCTGCACTCCCTCAATACCACCAACCAGAAGTTTTTTGAAAAGGCCAACAAGCCAGATGCCATGCTGGCCCGGAGACTGAGGACGCAGAGGAAGTTGCAGAACATCCCCAAAATTGTGGACTCTCACCAGAACACCTGGGTCCACCCTAAGGATATTGACAATCAATTCGCTGAGTACTACCAAAATCTATATGATGGCAACAAGGCCCCAGCCAATGTGCATGATAAAGGTCCCCTACTCCGATTCCTGGACTCCCTCCCCCTACCGACCCTTTCCCGGAGCCAGGCCGACACGCTGAGCGGTCCCTTCACGGAGGAGGAACTCCGGTCTGCCTTAACTTCTCTTAAGCCCTCTAAGGCGCCGGGCCCAGATGGCCTCCCGGGCTTCTACTACAAAAAATGTCAGTCTCTGCTCATCCCGCGCCTGCTTGCCCTCTTCAACAAGTTCCTGTCTGGAGTCCCACCCACGGAGGAGATGCTGCAGGCCAGGATCATCGTGATCCATAAAGACGGTAAAGACCCATCCAGCTGTGGCAGCTACCGCCCAATTTCCCTCATAAACGCGGATATTAAATTGTACGCAAAACTTCTGGCAACCAGGCTGGGGGCGGTCCTCCCGTCGTTGATCCATCCTGACCAGGTGGGCTTCATTCCTGGCAGGGAAGCCCCGGATAATATCCGACGTACCGTTGATCTGATTGCTGCAGCTAGGATGACTCGTCAGGGCTCTATGTTGTTGGCGCTTGACGCAGAAAAGGCCTTCGACAGAGTCGACTGGACCTATATGTGGGCCGTCTTGGAGAGATTCGGCCTGGGAGACAGCTTCCTTCGTGGGGCCCGAGCCCTGTACTGCCATCCTTCAGCCACCGTTGCCCTGATGGGCTGTGAGTCGTGGACACTTGCCATCCGCAACGGCACGAGACAGGGGTGCCCGCTTTCTCCACTCCTGTTTGCGCTCTGCATTGAGCCTCTAGCCGTGGCTATTAGAAACCATCCGGACATTGCGGGCATACGGATCCATGACACTCAGTACAAACTGAGCCTGTTTGCGGACGACATTTTACTCACCATCACCAACCCCCTCGTTTCGCTTCCAAACCTCTACAATACTCTCGGTTTGTTCTCCAGGCTCTCGGGATACAAAATCAATGAAGCCAAATGCGAAGCCCTGGATCTCAACCTCGCTGACTCCACCACGTGCTCAGTGGCCGCCAGCTTTAAGTTCACCTGGCAACCTTCCCGACTCAAATATTTGGGCATCCACATTACCAGGGACTTTGCCTCACTGTACCGGGCTAACTTCCCCCCTCTCCTTTTAGCTCTTCGGCGGGAGCTCGACCAATGGTCCCACTTCCCCATCTCTTGGCTGGGCCGCATATACGCGGTGAAAATGAACATCCTGCCCCGCGTTCTCTACCTATTCCGAGCGCTCCCGATACCTATCTGCAAAGCCGACATCACCACTTTCCAAACCCGTATCTTTCATTTCATTTGGAGCCCTCGGCGCGCCAGGATTAATAGGGCTACGATGTACAAGCAGAAGTCGGCGGGGGGTTTGGCCGTCCCTCATCTGTACCTGTACTGCGTGGCGGCTCGCATCTCCCAGCTGGAAGCTTGGTCCTTCCCGGCCCACACTCTACCCTGGATAGACATTGAGCGCACCTACATATGCAACCAACAGATTCAGCAGGTGCTCTGGTTGGATCCTCCCTTGCCTCTGCGGACCGACGTTTTACCTACCATTACGGCGGCCCTTGCCTTGTGGCGCGTATGGAACATCAAGCTCCGTCTCCGTGGCTCTGTCTCCCACCTCACTCCTCTGTTGCACCACCCCCTCTTTTCGGAGGGCCACCATGCATCCCTTTTTCGTTGGTGGAGAGACGCCGGTTTATGTACATTGGGATCGGTGGTAAGAGCGGGGGCGATGATGCGGTTCCAGGAACTCAGGGATTCAAGTCGCATGCCTCCGGGCGAACTCTTTCGCTACCTGCAGATCCGCCACTTTGTCGATTCCCTCCTCAGGGGAGGCACCCTGTCTCCGCTGACTTTATTCGAGAGGCGCTTCCTTACTGGCAAGAGGTGTAAGGGTTCCATTTCCACTCACTACTCTCACTTTCTGGACATTACCTTCCCTCACCCTCCTTCATACCGCGCAAAATGGCATGAGGAGCTCCAGCAGACCTTTCCGGACGACGTCTGGGATGTGGCCACGGCAAATGTGCACAAACTCACGGTTAATACAGTTACCAAGGAAAGGGCATTCAAAGTTCTTGCACACTGGTACATGTCGCCAGTTCGGATTTCGCGTATGTTCCGGAACAGTGATGCCAGCTGCTTTAGGGGCTGCGGTGAGAGAGGTACTTACCTTCACGCCTGGTGGACTTGCGACGTGGTGCGCCCAATTTGGTCTGCCTGCTTTGATATGCTGTCCTCAGCCCTGGGCGTGACGATTGCTCCTTCGCCGGCTATCGCTTTGCTGGTCATGGATGCCCCCGACTTGCCCCTGTCGCCCGCTGCCCAGCGCCTCATACACCGCATATGCTCTGCCGTTAAACAGGCCCTGGCTCGACATTGGAAAGGCCCCCCTCCAACTCAGAGTGAAATCCTCGCTCGAATCTGGCACCTCCTCACGATGGAGCACATCACCGCCAAACTCAGAGATGAGCTTCCGAAGTTTGAGAGTATCTGGGATCCTTGGTTGGCGGCTTTTACAGATACTAGAGCGTCTGCGACCTTGCTTCGTCTCTAGCCTCGGCCGGGTGGGTACTTGCCCGGTTCGCTCGTACTCTTTCCCTTTTTTTTTTTCTCTTTCTTCTTTCTCTCTTTCTCTTTCCTTCTTTCCGATTCTTCTTTTCTTCCCCTCTTTTGCTCTCTAGTCTCTCTCCCCCCTCCCCCCCCCGAAGTCTCTATTGCCCTTATGTCTTGTTTCATGTCCGCTGCCTGTAGTTTGCGGCTGATGGCCTCTTGGCTTGTCTCCTCCTCTTCGCATGCAATCGCCTTATGTCGCGGAGCGCTCTATGTGTTCCCTCTTCTAGGGTTCCATATGCTATACTCCACTCAGCATCACTCATACTATGTCACCTTTGCTGCGTCTCCTACGTTGTTACTGCGTGGCCATGTACTGGTGCTCCTTCCACGCCTTGAACGGTTTACCGGGGAACAAGACACAAATTGTAAAACTGCATCTAGGTCACAGCGTTATCCGGTCGCGTAGACATTTCTGAGGTCTATTGCTGGTTGTTTTATATGTCTCAGTTTCGCCATTGGTATACTGCCTACTCCGCCTACATGTAAATACTGTATCTGTGTTTCTGTTTGCGTTACAGAAGTTGTTCTACTGTTGATCTTGCATCACTATGTTACACTATCTATTTCTGGTTTGTGACTGATGCTAATAAACTGATATAAAAATAAAAATAAAAAAAAAGACAAGCATATATATATATATATATATATATATATATATATATATATATATATATATATATATATATATATATATATATATATATATATATATATATACACACACACACACACACACACACTATTGGTTCTTTCTGTGGGAAGTTTTGCCCATTCATCCAGGAGAGCATTTCGGAGGTCAGGCACTAATGTTAGATGAGGCCTGGCTCACAATCTCCGTTCCCTTTCATCCCAAAGGTGTTCAAGTCTATTTCTTGGTGTGCTGAAGGGGACATACCAAAACGTTTTGGACAATGCTATGCTTCCAACTTTGGAATAGTTTGGAGTAGACCCTTTTCTATTCAAGCACGACAATCACCCAGTACACAAAGCAAGGTCAATAAAGACATGTTTGTATAAGTTTGGTATGGAAGAACTGAACTGGCCGGTATAGCCCCTAACCTCAACCCCATGGGACACCTTTGGGATGAAGTAGAACAGAGATTGTGAGGCAGGACTTCTCACCCAACATGAGTACCTGACCAACTACATATTAATGTCTATGTATTTAGAATGCAATGTCATTGAAGTCGCTGTTGGTGTAATGGTCAGGTGTCCCAATACTTTTGTACTTAAAGTGTAACATATATATATACATATACACACACACGTGATCTTTATGTAGATCAATGAGAAAAAAATCCTAATTCTAGATTGTAACACAATATAATGTGCAAAAGTGGGGTGATGATTTGCAAGGCATGGTAAATATATATATGACCAAGCATAAAGGGTAAAACAGAAGATTTTTTCTCGACAGGGAGACAAAGGAATAATTACAAAACACAGTTGGTTTAAACATTTTACACATAGATAACTAAGCTTTCCTACCATTATGTTAATGGTATGCATGTTTTAATTTCTGGGGCCCAACTCCAAATCTCACACATTGGCTAGCATTGCAGAGAACATTACTGCAATGTCATACATCAATTGTAGCCTCTATCCTCCCATACTTTTGTGTAGCTGCAAATACATGAACACAGTTAAGTAAATATCATTGTCTGCCTTACCAGAGTGAGTGCTCCTTCCGCTTGGGCTTCCATTGCACTTGTTGGTGTGACTGCAAGCAACTGACCGGCAGCTCCTGACATGGGATCCAATTTATTATAAGTATATGGACCTGGAGAAACCACTATATTAAGTCCAATCCCGGTGTCAGGTTTGTTGCTAATGTTGTTCACCGCCCATGTGCCTATTTTTTCCTGACCTTCTTGAGGGGAATCATCCATCACCTGAAGCACCTCTGGTTCTTCTTCTGAAGGACTTCCAGTCAGCTTTTGGCCCTGATTCCCATTTGACCCAAAATCTTTCAAGTCACGGTCTTTATCCACTATGACCCACTCTTTGGAATCCACCTCCTGCCGGCAGGAGCTAAGATTCACAGCTACAAACCCATTGCTAACCACACCATCCACATTCTCTGGAGAGCTGACTGATCCAGGTTTGGAACCTTCTGGGATGTATGCCTCATCATAATGCCACACATGGTCAGCAGCAGCAGTAGTGAGAGCTGCCTTTTGCAAGTCCTCCTTCCTTCCTTGTGAGTTCTTCTGTGTTTTCTCCATGCTATATGAGGCAGAAGAGATATAGGACACTTTATAGGACTATAGCATTTTAATATGAAAAATATTTTATATTTATAGTCAATGAGCGTTATGTCTACAAAGTAGAAGGTGAAGGATTCCAGGGTTTGATATACTAAAGGAGCAATGTCCACCCCATATCAATAGTGTGACTGTGGGTCTAGTGAGCCATTGTCAACAGATTATCATTAATCCTATCCTATCCAGTGTCGTGGAACACATAACTGGATACTATATGGTGCTCTCTGTCACATGAATTGTTAAGTTCTTTATTGTACAAATATCCTGTCTGCAATTTATATATATCCTGTCTGCAATTTATATATCTTATGAAAAACACATACTGTTGAGATATTTCAACATTTCCTAAAATGGAGGAAAAGTATTCCACGAATCATGTAGCTTTATTTCTTATAAATGATTGAAAGTTTTTTTCTATTTCAGCTTGTATTATAGGTGTAAAAAGGACGTTCTGGTTTTATATGAGATTTGTTATACTTTACATTGTAGCATTTCTTCACATAGAGTGTATGGTCTCTTGTTAATAATGACCAATTTAAGAACCATTTAAGAAACACATTTCTTATCATTTATTTTCAATATTTCATAGTATATTTTCATACCAATTCTCTAAAAACTTGTCCGCGTCTGGCTTAGAGTTCAGAAGCTTCTCCAACTCAAAACTCCTAATGGTGCGTAACTTCCGCAGAAGAGGGGCATCTCGATCCAGCTGGGTTATCTCTGAGCGAACCCGTATAGGAGAACCCAGGCTTGGGGCATTTTGTACACCATTTGCAACACCATTGCTATGTTCTTCCTCCGTAGCAGCCTAAAAGAAAGGATTGGATTATTTAAAAAACAAACAAACAAAAAAAAAAAAAACACAGTAAGATATGTAAAGCTATGTAAAACTATTGGGAACCGGGTGGTCTCTTCCTTATCTCACAAAGAGACCGCTGAAATCCTGAAAAGCATATGTAACTTTACATTTCTTTGTAAGTTTGCCCCAATAATAGGTATTAACTTAAACACTGCATGTAAAAGCTTTACGTTTGTGGTAATATTACAAGTCTAAGGCTTGTCAACAGTCAACTGGTGATGCAGAAAAAAAGAAATACCCTAAACCCTGCCTTGCCCCTTGATTGTAAACAATACAGCAGATGTAACATGGTTATCTGCTAGAATCTCTACATATCGACTTTCTGGTACCTTGCGTATTCCCATTCTGATCCTATTCCTGTTGGCGTCCATCTCCTCCCAGACATCCTTCTCCTGAGTATGCTGGTGACTTGGAGACCCTGGGATTTTTTCAGGGGAGACCATTATTGGGATTCCATTGTCCCCATCACTGAGCTGCTCATCTAGGAATACTTCATCTGTGTTTTCACGCATGAGGTCTCCAGGGATTGGCGTGGCATTTGCAATTCTGTAAGAAAAGGTGACAATTTTAAGACCTTCTGACTTTAAATGTAAACAGTGTTACATTCTATACACTACATTGGAATTCACATAGAATATATTCTTTCTGCCTCAGGGTCATAATAAGGGAGATGAACATAATAGGTTAACCGGATAACAGCAACACAAACTAATAAGAGGTCGATTTAATAAAAAAGCTCCCAAATGTGATAGATTCTACCATTAATATTGCCATTCTGGGGCCTAAATCACAACATGTAGCTTAGTAAGGCTTTACGCTAGCTGTCTGATTACACAATAACTAATCCTAAAACCCTATGACTTGCCACAAGGAAAGAAAGTTAAAAGGAAAAGCCTTGGCTTATAAAGCTAACACTTTACTAGGGTTTTCTGTGCATACCCAATGGCGGCAGGGGTCAGACGAGTGTGAAGCTGAGGGGTAGTCGACGTTGTTGTCGTTGTCAAAGAGCCGTCCATCCCAGTCTTCTCCCAGTCGTAGGGGTCACTGTCAAGAATCCCATATGTCTTCATGCTGTCGTCAAAGACAGAAAGTAGGAGCTGTACACAAACAGAAAGCGAAGGATTTAGAGGAAGGCTCTCAAAAAACAAGCAATAACTTTTTGAAGTGGCACATGTACAAAACAAAAAAAGCTGCTGAACATATAACACCCAATAAGGTGTTTGTGGTGCTTCTCTGGCACATATCTCCATACCTGGCTTCCATTAATGGCTGCATGGAGAATAAGGATATGACATCATATTTCAGAGTCATACTCAATGCAGCTACAAGAGTAAGCAAATCAGAGATGTGTGCCAGATGAACACATCTACAAATCTTTGTGGACAATCCTACGGTATAATAACATTAAACAACAGCAACATACAATAACACGTGTACAGAAGGAGAATAGAGCCATGCTCTTACAAGCTTCTAATCTATTTGAAATGCTATGCACTGTTAATTTTAAAGTAAGGTTCTAACCTAAGCAAGCTGTGTCATGTTGGTGAGTAGGGTCCATTGTTAGCATAGTACAAACAGAACCTTGTCAGGCCATTGTTACTTATGGTGCAACAATAAATGCTTTGGCTAGCACTTTATGCTTTATGTGTTTACCAAGACTATGTAGAGATTAATATCTATGTTAAATATAATTATTACACTTCTGAACCACCATCTAGCTTCTCTATTATCCAATAAAAGTTTATATATATACACACACCATAGCCTGTACATACCCCACTTTATAACAATGCAACTATAGGGAAAACCAATGAAATTTCACATACCTGGTAATCCGGCTTTGTAAAATAATCCAAGGCAATAATATGCTCAAGAAACACGGAGAATTCTGGTGGAAGATGTTTCAGCATAAGGCGATGTTCATACCGTTCCTTTATCGAACCTACTTGTTCCTATAAAAATGTTTTTAAAAAGTGTATCATATTTAAAGAACACATTGTATATTACAAGGTAACGAACCAACTACACTTTTGAAACTTGCCCATAGCCAAGTAAAGTTTAGTGAATATGGGTTAATTTGTGACTGTGGTTCTGTAGGTCTTTAAGAAGTGGTGTTGTGGTCCAAGAGGCTATTTAGATCCCCACTGATCTTTGACGCTCAGATGTATCAATGTCACACCACTTTATTTTTCGTTTTTTTTGTGATTATGGGCATTGAATATTTTCTAGTCCAACACTGAAACAATAGATAAAACAGACAATGTTAAGGAACACACAACAATAAATTACCTTATCCTTTATCTTTCTCCAAGGAAGCTGACCAATCACAAACTCCACCAGCATGTAAAAAAGGGACCATAGATCATCATGTCTACCCATTTCCTGAGCACATACAGAACAAAAAAACAAAGAAATCAAATAATGTCAGTGCCTGAATCTTATCCGGTGCAAGTACTTCGTGTAAATAACTTGATTCAGATAACACAATTTCATGGCAAAGAAGTAAAGCACAAATCCAACCTTAAGTTACCTAAATGTATAATATTTTACCGCTTTCCAAAACAGATACCTGAACTAGAATAATGCTTTAGTTTTGGGGAAAGAATGATGGGTCATTTACTGAGGGTAGCCATGTTAACCTGATATCTATTATAGTGACTCTCTGTTAGTTTATTCCAGCCCTGTGGTGGAAGCTTATACAGTATATACAGTAAATAAGTATGCACTTAGGGTAGAAGCACGAGTGGTTGAGTGGTCAACTTTATCTTAATACATTTTCAGTTTGAAAAATAAATGAGAGATACTCATTTATTGAAACAAATTAAATGAGGAGCCTGTCAGATTTTAAAACCTAGAATTACATGCCCCAGCTGCTGGCTCTCTCACCCTGTTCCTGTGGGCATTGACTGAGGCGTATCGCACTGTTCCACGAAATCCAGCAACAGACCGTGGCTAGAAGGTAAAATAAATATAATCAATGCAGTGATTCCAAGACATACAAAGGAAATATTTTCTTATAGAAATAAAATAACACATGGAACACAAAAGAACTGGCACAATAGTAGGTCTCCCGGTGCAGTCCCGCAGTCCCATTTGGCCATGAATTAGCTACAGACTAGGACAGTAGTGACGTAGAACATACTCTATTGGGTTCATTCTGCTTTGCTGATGATCTTGACCATGGAAGAAGCTACTTTTTTGAAAGATATACCATTTCTCCAATTTGAAATCTAAGAAGTGTTATACACATTTAAAATGGCTATGTGAAAGCTGGATTTAGACATTAATAGAAGGAAATACATAATAAGCATTGGCAGAAGAAGACCATATAGATGCGAATAGTCCATAGTGACATAGTTATATAGGCTGAAAAAAGACATGCGTCCATCAAGTTCAGCCTTTCCTATATATGTTAATTTGTTGTTGTTGATCCAAAAGAAGGCAATTTTGCAGGGAAAAAAATCCTTCTTGACCCCAAAATGGCAGTCAGATTTCTCCTTGGATCAAAAGGCTGTTTACCCATAATTAAAGATTATATCTCGGAATACTATGTTTTTCCAAGTATTCATATACGTGAAGTTCACACCTGGTCAGGACGTAGTTGCATCAACACTTCTAATCCACAAAATAAGTACAGTAAATAAAAAAAGAACACATTTATTATATTTTCTTGTTAGGAACTGATCAGTTATAATAGTAAACTTATTATAAGGCTTTTGCAAAATGCATCTCATGACACCAGTAGAGGAAGAGATTGTGTTGGGAGCAATAAGCCACGTACAAAAATTACTCTGAAAATAACATCATAATTAGAAAATAATTAGGATAAAGAATACAGCCTATGGAAATACCTGTGGGCTTCTCAGCTATATCTCAGCTATGGTACTAATGAGCATGCCCTTTGTTTGCAATCCCCAAAAAGATGCACCCCTAACATCATCATGTTAGTGAATACACATGTACTGCCCATACCCATCTCCATAATGAACATAACATATTTGTTTTTACATATCTTTCAAGGGGGAACTAGAACTACAAAACTGTCTGGGGGTCCGGACTGCAAATTGCTTGTCCAATGTTTAAAATTAACCCAAACATAAAAGACCACCTGCAGTCCAAAGTAGATAAAGCATAACTGAAATGTTGTATTTTATTTTCCATCTAAAATCCACATAACACAACTGAAAACATAATTAGTTTGAAGAGCTAATTAACACGGAGACTATGGCTCTTCACTTATAGATAACTCAGCTAAAAAGCAGCTGATATCAGCAGACAGGAGAAAACATCTGCATTGAATGCAAGGGGCGGCAGCAGTTTCTGGTAACATCTTAGATACAAATAATTGCCGTTCATCTGTACAATCCCCAGACACACTATGCTTTCTGCTGTCAAGTTAAATTATTTCTGCTATTATAGCAAAGTAGGGCTGAAACAACTAATCGATAAAATCGATAATAATCGATAATGAAAATCGTTGTCAACGATTTTCATTATCGATTAATCGAATCGATTTTTATCGATTCTAAAAAGAGGTTTTTTTCAGAGCAAATGCTCTGAAAAACTCCTCTCCTTATATAATCCGACCTCAAACAGAGATCAGATTATAATACTAGAATCCAGATCCCCCGCAACGCTGCAGGGGACCTGGATTCCCCTCACTGCCGGCCGGTCTCTCACTTCCGTCTCTCTCCCCCCTCCCATACACCCCTCTGGGTGGGGGTCTGAATCGCACAGACAGCCTCCGTTACTTACCTTCACTTACGCTGAGGCTTCTATGAAGCTGCAGTGAAAGTGCCTGTCAGTAACAGAGCCGGGTAGAGAGGCAGAGCGGTGTATGGGAGGGGGGAGGAGTCAGAGGGGTGTATGGGAGCCACCCTCCCACACACCACTCTGCCTCCTCCCCCTCCCATACGCCACTCTGCCTCTCTACCCGGCTCACTGGTGTCTTGTGAACCTCCGTTGCTGACAGGAGGCAGAGTGGAGTATGGGAGGGGAGAGGAGGCAGAGTGGAGTATGGGAGGGGGAGGAGGCAGAGTGGAGTATGGGAGGGGGGGAGGAGCCAGAGTGGTGTATGGGAGGAGGCAAAGTGGATTATGGGAGGGGGGAGGAGGCAGAGTGGAGTATGGGAGGGGGGAGGAGGCAGAGTGGAGTATGGGAGGGGGGAGGAGCGAATCGCGTAGAGCTCTACACGCTGCCCGGACTAAGCACCAGGGACTCAGATGCAGAGTACCTGGATCCTCCTGTGTTATCCCCCCCCAACTTACCGGTGCTTAGTCCGGGCAGCACGTAGAGCTCTACGCGATTCACGTAGACAACTTCCGCTCAAGCGTGTAGAGCTCTACATGCTGCCCGGACTAAGCACCGGGGACTCAGAAGCACCGGTAAGTTTGGAGGGAGGGGGAGGGTGAAATGGGGGGCATAAGGCATTTCTGGAGGCAGAGTGCTCTGTGAAATGCCTTTTAACCCCCTTAATGCCACTCTGCATCTAGAAATGCCTTTTAACCCTCTATGCGCCAATCTGCCTCCTGAAATGCCTTTTACCTCCCTATAGGCCACTCTGCCCCATAATATGGCTTTTAACCCCCCTAAATGCCAGAGTGGCATATAGGGGTATAAGGCAATTCTGGGGGCAGAGTGGCACATAGGGCATATCATGGGGCACAGTGGCATATAGAGGGTTAAAAGGCGTATCATGGGGCACAGTGACATTTAGAGGGTATAAGGTATTTCTGGGGCAGAGTGGCAAGCCTGGGGGAAGATGTGCATAACTGGGGGGGGAGGTTGAAAAAAAGGAAATAAAATCAAAAACAACATATTTTTCTCAATCATAGCTTTTATTAACAAACAATTGTTCACATAGTTTACATGAATTAACATTTACTGGTAAAACTTTTTTCCTATAGGGTCGTCTTTTATTCAGGCTTTTTCCTTTTTTCATTAATTAATATTCAGATTTTGGGGGATCGTCTTATAATCAGGGTCGTCTTATAATCAAGCAAATACGGTAATAACCTTTCACCTACCGTCCATACACACCCCGACGGATTGATGACCTCACTGTTTAAGATATTCTTCATGCCAATCCTACCAATCTATGTTTTGGCATTTTGTCAGACCTATAGAACTGCCCACCACTCACATCCATGGCCGCCTTTGTCCTAAACATCATTGTATGATGTTCCAGAGCTCTGTATTTTCAACAGGTGTGGAATATGTAAGTATACGGGCCATTTACAAGGCAATGAACTTTGTCAATGACTTTGATTGTGGAATCTGTAACTTATAGTTTTCAGGTGGCTCCGAGAATCCAGCCCCTTAATTACTGGGCAACAGTAAGGACATTACATAGAATCTTATTAGCAAACAAAGAAAAATCCTTTAGGTTGGAGGAATTACAGATGAAGACCTTCCATTTCCCCACCGTTCTGAGAAATTCTCAGCAAACTCATTATGAGGTCATTAGTGTCTTGGCTGCCGGAGCCAGGTGCTTGAATGCAAATCTCGTTAAGGTTCTGCCAGCATCTGATGCAAATCTGTTCTGTAACAAATCAAATTCCCAGTTCTTGTTTGAAATATGATTATCGTGGCTATAAGGCTAAGGTTGCCTAGAGACATAAACCTCAGCTCTGAAATATTTCAGGACAATACTAACTGCATTAAATGAATAATCAGCTTTAGATACAATTATCATCTTAGATTGCTTAGTCTACTACAAAAATACTTTTTTCTCCCGATGGTATAAGAGTGAATTATACAATTTCTTGTGTGCTCTGTTTTCATAGCGGTATTAAAGAGACCCCAAGCTAACATACCCAGGAGCTGTGTGTGAATCGGGACTTGTTATTATGAAGGACAGCCGTATAAGATCTTGTTCTTTCTTGAGCATCACACCTTATTACACATATTAATATATATATATATATATATATATATATATATATATATATATTAGGGCTGCAACTAACGATTATTTTAATAATCGATTAGTTGGCCGATTATTTTTTCGATTAATCGGATAAAATAAATAAAATTTCAATTTAAAATAATGTAATAAAAAACGCACAAATTTACACTTTCATCTCTTTATTGCAATGGCCTCTCTCTATTCACCTTCTTATTTTACTGACATAATAAAAGCTACAAGAACCCAAACACAGTGTTTCTCAAACTAGGTTTTAATACAAAGTTATTAGTAAATATTAATTCATATGTTAACTATTTTTCATATTTAATAAAAACTATGAGAAAAAAGCCTTGTTTACATTTTTTTTATTTACCAAACTGCCCCCGGTTATGCACATCTGACCCCCAGCTTGCCAGTCTGTCCCCATATATGCCTTATACCTCTTATATGCCAGTGATATGCAACTGAGCCCCCTGATATACCTTTTACCCCCAGATATGTTTTATGCCCCCCTGATATGCCTAATATCGATATGCCTTATAATTCATAATACCCCCCCATACACCACTATAACACACCCATACACCACTCTGGCTCCTCCCCCTCCCATACTCCACTCTGGCTCCTCCCCTTCCCATACATCACTCTGGCTCCTCCCCCTCCCATACATCACTTTTCCTCCTCCCCCTCCCATATACCACTTTGCCCCCTCCCATACTCCACTCTGGGTCCTCCCCCTCCCATACACCACTCTGCCTCCTCCCCCTCCCATACATCACTTTGCCTCCTCCCCCCTACCATACATCACTCTGCCTCCTCCCCCCTCCCATACTCCACTCTGCCTCCTCCCCCTCCCATAATCCACTTTGCCCCTCCCCCATATGCCGTATGGGAGGGGGAGGAGCCAGAGTGGTGTGTGGGAGGGTGGCTGCCATACACCCCTCTGACTCCTCCCCCCTCCCATACACCGCTCTGCCTCTCTACCCGGCTCCGTTACCGACAGGAACTTTCACTGCAGCTTCATAGAAGCCTCAGCGTAAGTGAAGGTGAGTAACGGAGGCTGTCTGTGCGATGCAGACCCCCACCGGCTGACAGAGAGGATGATCCTCTGTCAGCCGGTGGGGGTCTAAACGATGCGCACAGACAGCCTCCGTTACTGCCCTTCACTTACGCTGAGGCTTCTATGAAGTCAGTAACGGAGCCGGGTAGAGAGGCAGAGTGATGTATGGGGGGGGGGGGGGAGTCAGAGGGGTGTATGGGAGGGAGAGAGAGACGGAAGTGAGAGACCGGCCGACAGTGAGGGGAATCCAGGTCCCCTGCAGCGTTGCGGTGGATCTGGATTCTAGTGTTATAATCCGATCTCTGTTTGAGGTCGGATTATAATTTTTATAATCGATAAAAATCGATTCGATTAATCGATAATGAAAATAGTTGACAACAATTTTCATTATCGATTATTATCGATTTTATCGATTAGTTGTTTCAGCCCTAATTATATATATATAAAAAGACACAATGACAATGATATACCCTAAGTTTTGGTAGCTGTGATGAAACATATCCAGAAGTATGACTTTGCATCCCTTCTCTACCAGTAGTCATACAATTCTCCCACTCAGTTTACTTTGTGGTTCAATGGAAGCTTGATCCCCTTGATTTTACATTATTTCATGTGTTCATTTTTACAGTTCAATTACTTACCGGCCGGACATCCCCGCATGAGTTTGTAAACTGCCGTGCCAACCCAAAGTCCAGCATAAAGCACTTCCGACACGTACTTGGAAAACGTCCCATTGCAAAGTTAGACTAAGAAGAGGCAATGAAAAATGTGTATGATTTATAAAAACATATACCTCTAGCGTAATGTGATTCACATTTACACCACATCATTATTTAGACCCAAAACATGTATTATTAAAACAAAAAAATGCCGCTTACTGGTTTGATATCTCTGTGTAAGAATCCCACAGAATGAATGCTTTCGATGGACTCCAGGATTTGACGGCCAAGCCGTAAGGTAGTACTCATAGAAAAAGTGCCTCTGGATTGGCTGCGCCGCAGGTCTGCCAAATTCCGGCCCTGGACAAACAACAAGAAGCAGATCAATCGAAAGATCTGGTTGGTCATAAGATGCAAGGAAAATGTCTTTCATTCTGCTCCAAAGGTGCATAAATATTTTACTTTTTCACAGCAAAAACTACATCCTAATTTGTAGGAAATATATTTCTGTTGGAATGACTTGCGATCTATGAATCCCCAGATAACACAAAGAAGAAGTAAAGCCATAAAAAGTGGGTCACATTGTGCTGCGTGACCTTGTGGTAGTAGCGTGGTAGTTGGCACTGCAAGCTGCATTAAGGACAGGCTACAACTTCACAATTGGAAGTGAGTTGTGTGTGCATATGTTAGTATGGGTCTAGTGTGCCCTTGCCAAAAAGAGGGACACATTTGAACACTCACCTGTAACTGCATAACCACATAATTAAAGCGGTCATTCCTCCCACATCCTATAAAGCGACAGAAATGGTCTTTACCTAGAAGAAGAATATACAACAGTATGAAGCAATAAAAAAAGTCTATGTAAATCATACCTCCGACTTGAGTTAGGAAATAAAATACATTCTTCCACTTCCAAATTACTGAAAATCAGCTATTAAATTTCCAAACTAAATGTAGGGATTAGAAGGAAGGAACAAGATCACAAATTCTACCTTTTACATCTATAATCCAAAACTTGTGTATTTTACGGACTCCTGACAAACATAGTTCCTAAATTTACCCAAATCCTTCTGCACATACCAAACGATCATGTAAGATTTAGAAAAATAATTTATTTCTAAAAACTTTTACAGAGAAATGTAAATAATCAAGTATTTCTTTCATTGTATCCACTCTTTGTATACTAGACATGCTGTTCTTAATACAACCAGGGGATGTACTATATACTGTACATCTAGTCATACAAAGAATTAAAGCTCCTTTTTAAAAAAATAAATAAAAATATATATATATATATATATATATATATATATATATATATATATATATATATATATATATATATATATATTTTTTATTTTTTTTTTTTTTATTTATTTTTTTTATAACCCACCAGGGAAGATCCACAAAGATCTTCAAAATGCTACGGTAAAAATCGAATTTTTTGGATTGCAGTAATTCTGCGCTGTATTTTTATCTGTGCTAGATGTAATAAATGAAAGCAGACTTTCTGCGATGCAGAAAGAGAAAATAAAACTAGCCCAGGGAGCGATAGAGAGAAGGTA
Source organism: Sceloporus occidentalis (assembly GCA_023333645.1). Taxonomy (NCBI): domain Eukaryota; kingdom Metazoa; phylum Chordata; class Lepidosauria; order Squamata; family Phrynosomatidae; genus Sceloporus; species Sceloporus occidentalis. Next base: position 171,762 of record JALMGF010000369.1, read on the forward strand.
GGGAAACAAAACGCGAGAGAAACACGTAGTTTTGGAACACAGAGGACACGCCACAGAAATCATTTAAATTCAATCCGTGTTCCGTGAATAAGATCCCATACATCTTGTGTTTTACTGCTCTGGTGCGCTGGTATCCAGGAGCATTGATTTTCGAGATGCATGTTACTGCAGTCTGCGTTGGCAGAAAAGGATATGAAGGACAGAAAGAAGAAGAAAAAGGAGGGAGAGAGAAAAGAAAGAAAGGGACACAAGAACTAAAGAAAATAATTTTAATTATTAATCATCTGATGTCATAGTGTCTACTTCCACTGCTGAAGATTTTGTTGTTGTTGAGAGGTTATACGAAACCTGAAACTATAATGTGTTTTTCTTGATTTATTTTTACCCTTTATTTTTGTAAAAATGCAATAAATGGTACAGCTGGGCAGCCGCATATCCTGTAACTTTTTAGAAGATAAAGTGATACTAACTAAATTTAACAGCCCCATTGTTTTATACCTTCAGTATTTGCTGTAAGTGAATGGTTACGAAATAGTTAAACTGCACAGCTACATATTTTAACTAAAATAAAACCGATAACTGATCAAATCAGTTCATGCATCTTTATATGTACATATATAATATTTTTTCTTCAGTGTCGGCACAGATAAACGGCGCTGCCAGGGGAGCGTCAACAGTGCTGCAATCTCATTACGATTCTGTGTGCATTTTTGAACACAAATGTATGCATGCGCGTATGTGCGCTAGTAGTTGAATTTAAGGAACAAGCAACCTACAGTGTCTTTGGACCGTCATTTGGACTACTCATACATACTGAGGGGTATGAAATAGATGGCAGTTTTAAAGCATTGCACGCTACTCATCAAATCAAAGAAATTGAAGACAGTAACCCCTTAAAGGCTCATATACGGTGTATGTATTGCAGCAAAAGGGTTAAAAGCCTCATCCTTACATTGTGTTTGGGCATGCCCGGGCCAGGTTTAATTAGCTGACCTCAAGACTCCTCAAATATAAACCATTTATTAGCATCACATAGATTCTATGGAGTAACTTGCTTTAGTGTGGCAACCAAATGGTGGCTACTTGTGGCAAGATCTAAACTCATTTCAACTGAGCCCTCATCATCCTTGTCTCTGTGGGTGCAAATTGCTGTGTGATGCCCCACTTATTATTACGGTATTTTTGCTCATTGTTCTTCGATGGGAAACATAATGGCATAAAATCAATATTATCAAGTAATTGCCTGTCCTGTTTTCTCCCTCCACCTCCCAGCCTTACAAAGGGCTGCCAATGAGGAAGGATATTATAAGAAAAAATAACTTTGTGGCTAAATAATCATGAAAGCGCATATAACAGGTTAAGATTGCCGATTGCCACATGTACACAGTTATGTATTGACAGAGGCAATGTGCTGGTTTGGCTAATCCAACGCTGTTGTTGGATCACTCCATCAGTTTTCCATTAAGACTAAAACAAATGTCTCAATAATTTCCAAAAGGGTGCCGAGATTCACAGATCTACAATTTGTCTTTATTGATCAGGAATTAACCTGGTTAACATGACCCAATGTCTAATATGAATCTGCTTTTTCCCCCTTTTAAAATAAACTTATTACAGATGGATAACGATCAGAAAACAAAATTATTATTTGTCTAAATTTCCAAGAAACAAACAGCCAAGTTTCCTTTCCACAAATTCATTTAGATTGCCAAAGATTTTTTTTAACCGTTTGGTTTCCCAATCATAATACGGGACAGGACCTAATAGAAACCGAACAGAAGATCATCTTCGCACATGGTACATTGGATACCAGTACACATAACCCGATCAATAATATGCAAGAAGCAGGACTTAAAAGCCAGCAGAAGACAATATGACCTTGAAGAACAGTCATTAGCTTAAAATAGATCACCAGCACAGACAAAAATGAAATTGTATATAATGAGAGGGCTACAAAGCAGGATCTCAGTTTATACTTTAAATGAAAGCCTTTTTCCACAAAATACAGCTATAAAAATGTAATGACCAGCATAAGAGTGCAGTCTCTAACAACTCACAGCTTTCCTTTTTCCCCAAATAGCACACATAAAGATTCTTAAATGCAGACACCTAATTAGAATAATTCATAACAGTACAAAATTAGCACTAGAAAAACATTGTGTTCTCTATATCTAACAGGAAAACATCAACATTACTATTTTATGTAGCCAATGTTCTTATGTAGACCTGGAGGAACATAATGGGGCAGTCACTTCCAAACTGACGTAAGTCAACCAGGAGCACCGGGTATTTGGAGCACAAATCCACGGATACGAGCACATTCTCTCCCGTGACTAGGTAGGCCTTTTAAAACGTTCTCCACTTCTGATGTGGTAATCCACCAGCTTCCTGACTTTAATGGAGACACATGGCGCAGTTTACTTAAACCTTCATAAGAAGGAGAGCATTACTACTAAGGGCCATATATTATTTACACAAACAGGGAGAACAGTTTCTTTCCAGATACTCTCCACTCATGGCTGCAGTCCTTGGCTGGACATCATTCTACTACCACCTTTGCCAGTGAAAGTTTCTCTGAATTCTTCTATTTTAATGCTTTTAGGACTAAAATCTAACCTGCCTAAAGAAACACAAGGTGAGCGTTTATTAACAGACTCAAAATTTACCTTGAACCTTCTTCAGGACAGCAACCTCCATCTTTAGCACCTGCTTTGGCTGCTGGGCAGATTCCACTTTCAGTGCTACATTCTCTCTTGTTATCAAATCCATCGCATCGTAGATTTCTCCAAAGCCACCACCGCCAATTTTCCTTAGCTGCCAGTAGATGGGAAATCATCAGTATTTTAATTTGAAACAAATACAAAGCATGAATTTGATGTAGTTGTACATTGAGAAACAAATTAACAGACAGACATACTATTCTAGTGTTCACAGCGAGACCACAATGGTCTCCTAATGAGATACAAACTATACAAAATAAAATAAAATAGAAAGCTTTTATACAACGTTGGCTATTTTAACATGATAGCCCTCCTTTGCTTTTATCTTGTATTGTATTCTTGTACTTTTCAATTGTTTGCTTGCTTGCTTGTTGTGTTTATTCATAAGGTTTTTCACATGCGGCTGACCACCTCGTATAAACTGATGATCCGGAGTAGGTAAGACATATTTGCTCGCGGAAAAAAATCAATTCCCTTATCACGTAATTGATTCCCTTTTGGGAGTTTATGTAACCCACATACTGCAGGGTAGCACAAAAAAAAGTAATAGTGTGTCATATATATGACTCCAGGTTTCCATTCATGGGGTTTAATTGCAAATTTACCGTAAATCAATTAGACCTGAACATAAGAGTATAGCCTTTAATAGAGAGCAGGGCATACAGTATACAGGCCAATTTAAAATATAGTTGTGGAACAAATACTACATGGTGGTGCATAAGACTGCAATAGTATTTCCACTAAATTTGAAACTTTTGATAATTTGGGGTTGATTACAAAGTTAGGGTGCAAAATTATTGTATCTTTTATTATCTATACTCTATACAATACAAATTAGGAATAAATGTAATAGAATGACTGTATGTTTCCCAATTATTGGACAGTTTTTCAATTCTATTTGCAAATTACACAGAGCAACAACCAGAGTGACACTGATGTTGTATTATGTCCTTAGCGCAGTCTTAACAATTTCAGGAGGACAATATGTTATGATTTACAATTTCCAAAAATAAGGACACATTTAGATATAGAGAAACATATGAAAATATTCCAAGCAATTCTTTAATTAGGAAAACTCAAAACTGTGTTGAGACCTAGTTTGACATAACAAGGAATCTGTTGATTGTCCTTAAAAGAATAAATTATGGCTGTTATGATGCTAGGAAGAGTGAAGAATAATGGAAGCCTGCCATGGAAATCTTTGTGTGTGTTACTGGAATCCAAGGGGAGCTCTATAATACATTGTTACTTTTCATTAATACTACAATTACAAGTATTGTATTTATTTTGCGAACTGATTGTAACAGCTCTAGAGTGTTTTCTGTAGCTTACAATTCTTATCTAGGCCCAGTCTACTAGAAAACAACCATACCTCTAAGCTCTTATCATACTACCTTGTAGTATACAATGGAATTTCTCTGTCTCAACTATCCAAAGGGACCCTCTGACTAATTAAACTCTATGGCGAAATGGACATCAAGACTTTAGTAGGATATGAATGACCACAAATAAAAATCTCAGTGTGATATCCGAGTTTGGAATGTAACCAAAACATCACACGACCACCAACAATGGCAATATGAACAAGTTTTGGGGACCCATGCGCTGGGAAAGATAATTGAGAATGGAGAGAGATCTGCAGACCTGTGTACGTTCTACAACCAGGTCATTGGCCATTTCCTCACAAGTGCATCCACAACATGGGTATCACCAGACAGCGTGACAGAGAACCAGCATCATAGACCAGCTGGGTGGCACTGATGTAGATGCCAAGGCAAAGAGGACCTTCCTACAGCTCAAGAACATCTGGAACTCCAGAGAGCTGTCTTTGCAATAAGTATTCCACTGTTCAACTCCAACGTGAAATCAGTCCTACTTTATGGAGCTGAAACCTAGAGGACAACCAAAACAAGAAAGTCCAGACCTTCATCAACAGCTGCTTTAGAAGATCTGCCTATGGAGATCTGTAGTTGGCGGTCCAGGCATAAGTAAGTACCTACAATATCAACCTCCACTTTGCAACAATTGAAACACCCAGATCTCATCAGCATATCTAAGAATACTCTGGGATTGACCGGGAATTTCAAGGTGAAATTCTGACCCACTCCCCCAAGTCTCCAGCCTTTTTTTTTTTTTTCTACAGAGAGGGGAGCAGGATTTGTCTACATCCATTACCTGCCCACTCCTTGCCCCCTTTTTCTTCCTTTCAATCCAGTTCACTCCCTCTAGATCAGTGGTACCCAACCTTCCTAATGCCGCGACCCTTTAATACAGTTCCTCATGTTGTGGGAACCCCCAATCATAAAATTATGTAATTATATATTGTGAAATATGTGTCGTGTCCCCCCCCCCCCCCCCCCGATGGTCTTAGGCGAACTCCCTGTGAAAGGGTCGTTTGACCCCCAAAGGGGTCGCGACCCAGAGGTTGAGAACCGCTGCTCTAGAGGTTGTCTGGGGCACCTATCCCTTCACAGCCCCCTCACTCAGAAAAGGGAGAGCTCCAGCTAGCCGACCCTGGGAAATTCCTACGTATGTGCATCAGTGTTACATTACAGTATAAAAACTTTGTATTTTAAAAACGTTGTCACATAATAGCTTTCGGTTGGCAAATACAATCTGACTTCATACAAAAATATAGGACACGCTGCAAGCATAATGCAAATTTCTAGTATTTGCCATTATGGAAATAAGCATGCTGCAGGAACAAGCACCCAGCAACAAAAATATTAATAGGCACCTGGACAGAAAGCTTAGATCCTTAAAGTTCAAACGCATGGGATTAGTGCTGGAAGATCTTTGATGAAACATGCAATTATAGCACAGGACAATAAATTAATGTTTTACTACTTTGAACATGAAACGCCAGGAACACACACAGTCAGACCAATTAATGGGATGACGTAGACAAATACATAGAAACACAGAATTTGATGGCAGATAAGAACCATACAGTGATCACACTCAGATCTTAATCTTGTCTTAGATCCAGGATAGCTTTAGGCCAACCACTTCTTCTAGGAGGCTGTCCTATTTATCTACCACCCTCTCGGTAAAGTAAAATAGACAACCAAAGAATAGGATCATATTTGAAAAAAATATCTCTTAACATTCTGTACAGGCTAAAATCACACATCTGCTATAGTTTTGTTGGTTCTCCAATATATGGCATTTTTGAACTGAGAAATATATACAATATATAATGCTAATGGTTAATAATCAGAAAGAATAAAAACATGTCCCATCTGCTAAATATTCTCTAGAGATTCCAAAAACACATCTCAACCAATGTTATCCTCAAGGGATACTTGGAAACCAGACTCTTAATGGTTTGACCTTTGTAAGATAAATCAATAGATACCCCCCCTCCATTTCTAGGGTCTGGGTCCACACAAAAACTCTACTTAGAAACCACACAAGCAAGCTCAATTCCTTCACTCAATGAAACTGTGGACTAGATGGGCCTTTCGCAAACGACTAAGGTATGGCAAAAGAACTGAAATGGCTAATGACACTTTATTTCATGTGTCACCGAATCCCGACCGATTCAGGTCTATTGTTCCAGCCCAATACTCACGCACAGCTAAACACAGCCACGGGGTGCTATAATATCAAGCAGGAGATATAATATTCAAATGTGCTGCAAGCTGTACTGGTATCCGCATGCAGCTTCAATCTACTTCTGTGCACAATTAAACAATTATTTATACAATGCCTGCTACAGAAAAAGTATTAAAATAAAAAAAGAACCAAAAAAGAAGTTTACAAACGACTTACCACTTTCCATCTTTCCTTTACCAGGATTCCTACGCTGAGGATATCCGGCTGCTCCCCTCCTCCGCTCATTGCAGCTGGTGCTGGAGCTATTAGGCAAAATCACCGCAAATCATCTGGACACCAGAGGTGACTCCCATTTACCCAGCGTCTACAGAGACAAGAGCATTTTGGTTATCATTAACGGCGTAAACAGTAAAATACCAGCAACGCAATACATTCACAGCCAAATCCATCTCACTAGAAATTAAACATTGTACCAAAACGCAGCCCCATGCAAGACAAACAATGAGAGGGAAGAGGTGTGGATTAAAGGGACCATTATACTCCCTCTCTGAATCCCTAAATGACAGGTTCAAATGCTGTCAGTGATGGGGAACGTAGCAGAGTTTGAGAATTAAAAGCCTCCAAACCCATGTGTAACACCAAACACCATGGACAACAGCCACGGCCTACTAATCAACAAGGAGAATATCGAGTCAAATATCTAAACTGGAAGATCCATGAGGGGACAAAATATCTTCAAGCAGGCCCTATATCTTTTACTGTACACTTCAGTCCATTCAGTCTAATTTTCCGCTTTCCTTCGGCATACTTAAGTACGCTAACCCATACAGCCCACAGGACATGTATGTACCAATATGTAGTAAAATACACCGGGGTCCATGCAGAATGGACTCCATTCATTGGTTAAGTGGGGGAAGTAGGGCTGGAGGAATCATTACATGGGCTACACGGTAAATAAGTTGAAATCAATAATAAAAATGTTTACTTCGTCATTGGATTCAGGTTCACTGACACAAATATGGTGATGTAGTAACAGAAGCTGAACAGAGAAAAGATAATGACCTCACTTGTCAAAGTCCAGCTTCTGGACTAAGCTAGGACTATTAATGATTTCTATAGCTCATATTTAGAGAAACTTGCTAGAGAGATGCGCAGCCCATTCCAGAATTCTTTAGCTGGACATATCTTGAAACTGGAGACGTTACAAATTAACACACATCTAAGAAGAGTACAAACCAAGAAGTCTCATCACTCTTAGTCCTACAGTGCTTCAGATGAACCATGCATTGCCTCGAGTGACATACAACAAATCCTAACTTACTACACTAGTTCAGTTCTAATAGTAAAGTGGCAATATTACTTGTAAAACAGAAATACATATAAAGACTGGAAACTCCATTTACACATATAGTTATGCCACATTAACTTGCGGTATCAGTGCCTTTCCACAGACTGCCCAAAATATTGAACTAGACTTATCAATGAATAATTTATTCTGTAAAACATAAAGAGATGTAATGTAGCTATAATTATTGGTGCACTATAAAGGCAACATTTCTACTCGCACGGAACATTAAAAACGTGTCCCAGGACCAATAAGCAGTATTATGAAAGCTCATCAAATCCTGCTGGGAGTGATCACAGCTGCTGAAATGCTTTTCTGCTGGAGACCAGCACCTCTTCCATATCTCTGGAGAATGCTTCTCTTACAAGGTCATCTGCCACTGCAGCAAGGATAATGTGCTTTCTGTTACACGGGAGTTAAAAAGCCCTTGATTAGACCACCAATTGAAATGGTATTGCTAGGGTGTAAGGAGAAGCTGATCAGTAAATTTATGAATAATACCAAATCACAACAACCTTTCAGCGAACTCCTTACTAACCACAGCCAACTTATATCAAATATGCCTCTTGCGAGAGCAAATCTGTGACATCCTAGAATACGTTGATTTAATTAGTAGATGGAGAATAGTTCTTCCTGATGAAGAGACCCAAAAGTTTAAGTGAAGTTATCATCTTCTCTCGGATTAATACGGTTATAGGACTAACATAAGGATAATATAACGGAAACTACAAAAACCGGAGTTCATGTGTATGCCTAGGTATAATGATATGAACTACCAGTAATGTAGCTCATTTTGAAAATAAAATCTGGATCTTACAACAAACGGCATCAAAAATCTGCGTAAATTGTTGGCGCTGTATAAATAAGAGATAACATTAAAAACCAGTTCCCAAGGGTTTTAGTTGTAATTATTTTATTATATGATGATTTAACCCTTTGAGTGTCATGTAAGAAATAGACGTATAGCAAAATGACCATGATAGGCCAGCCCCATATCTCATTTAAAATTTAAACAGTTTAAACAGTTTCAGCATGATCACTCTGACAGATCAGTTGTGTGACATTTAGATGACCCCGATCACATCCGTGTATCTACCGGTACTTGCTTCATTCACAAATGCAACGGATGACCATATAGTGCGCAATGTTGGCGATCCCTTGCCATTGGAGCAACCAGCATTGCAGAGGCTTTAAAAATAAACAATGTAGCACTGACCTGGTAAATGACATGCTGGCAAGTGCTTTTGGGTCAGCGCTATTGGTTAAACTCTGTGAATGATCAGAACACAACTTAGCCAACAGGTGTGAGTTGATCATTACTACACCCATACCCATGTCCCTTTAACACCAACCCCACCACCTAACCCCAACATAAACTGGTACCTGTCTTCTGGAATGCCCTCCATCGATTTGTTAAACTCTTCCCCTACTTATTCTAACTTTCGCTCTAAAACCCACAAGTTCAGAGAAGCATACAATCTATCATCCTTATACCCAAAACCTGCATTCTGAAAGAAACCATCTTTTCTCCCACCTTGGAGATCTCCAGGCCACCAACTTCTCCACATGACTCTCTACAATGAAATCATCCTCATCTAAGCAGTCTCTCACCTTCTGTCTAAACTCTCCCACAACCTCCTAGTAGGTAGTAAACTAGCAAGAACAGGACCTTCTTCCCTTTCTGTACTAGTATGTTTCAACAGGTGCCAACCAAGCTATGTGAGACACAACTGAAATCCTAAGAGATGCGATGTCAGAGATCACATACACGCTTTGGGTTATTTAGAAGTTTCCGGTACTAAGCCCCCAAAAACATGTGCACATTTTTTCAAACTTTCTTAAGCCATCTTATGATCCTGTAATAATGGAATATTAGAAAAATACAAACACAAAATAACTACAATAGGTAGAGACGGATGGGAGCAACAGGAACTAAAACCCTGGCAACATAATTTGTACTAAATAAAAATTCCATAACCCTGGGAATGAATATCTATGAATTGATGTTAATACATAATATAAAATACTACTCAAACAGGAAAAAGTTCAACAAGACCCCCCCAGGTGCATGAGCAGAAAGTTCTTCCATCGATTTCAAAACTTGTACACAAATGGCAAAACATAAGGGCTGGTGCACTGCAGCTTCTCCTAAAGGCAACTTTCCTTTTTATTTATCCATTTCAACTGAAGAATGCATATCAATGTAGTCCATATATGCATTTTTGTTTAGTGAGGCTGCATGGGGCACGCCAGTGCACTCCTTAACAATGAATGTATATGAATGCGCTTTGTACTTCCATATGCATTCATTAAGCCTATAAAACAGACTACTTACCTTATGGAAAAACTTATGGAGCCCTCTCTGTCCAGATGTTTCATGCCACTGAGTGGCTACTTGAAGCAGCCCCTCGGTGGCAGGAAAAGGCTTGTTAGACCACAAATATTGCAACATATCTCCTGCATGGCAAATAGCTGGGGGGGGGCAAGTGGGGGGACATCGCAAACATTAAAAGCGATTTCTCTACTATTATATGCATTAGTGGGCATATGATGGCTGAATGCTACTTTAAAAATGCATTATACAGGGTCAACCAAGCCTTGGTTATAGGATACGTTCTCAGGAGTTGACCCTTCATGACATATAATAATAATGTCCTACTTTACTGAACAGATAGCTTATATATCAAAGTATTCTTCACAGAGAGTATGTTGTATAAGTAGAATGGCCTTCCAACATAACTGGATGGTCCGATGGGTCTCATCCAGGATCATATTCTATAAAGTCTACGAAGTACATTTCACCGTGGTGCTAGGGGCTACATCATTAAAGCACTACAGTCAAAGAAAAGGACCGAGTCACGCAGCCAATGGAACGGTCCAATCAGCAGGATCATTTTATTGGTTGCTATGGTGATAAGGCTGCTTTTCAAACTTTGTGCCCAGGTCAATTTTTTATATCTAGCTTCCAACAGAATAAATGTACCCCCCCCCCCAACTGAACCGCTCATGTCTCCAAACAACCATTTTTATTTTCTGAAAGGGCGTCCCAACACCTGTAATACAATAAGCAGCGACTCCATCTCCAGTGATTTGGGAGTTACAAAGACGCGTAAAACTCTCAACTTCAAAGAAAAAGAAAGTGTGCAGCTGGACGTCTTTATTTATATAAAATATATAATCTGAATTAATAAATATATATGAAATACTTTATGTGTAGCTGTTTGGACCAACCATACTACAGATGAACAACTATAATTTCATGTTTTCAGTGGATAGTTTATCCTTATACTGTACTGTAGTATCTAAGCTGTGTAAGTGATCCAAGTTAACATAATGCTTATAGCAGAACACGATGGGATGATACAAAAAACAATAAGTAAATTCCTATTCCCAGGATCTGCTCAATTACCCCTCTCCATTAACATATCTCTGTCCCGCTTTGATGAAGACTTTGGAGGCGAAACGCATCGCAAACTTGGATTGCTGATTGGTGCAAACCGTAGACTTGACTTTTGGTTACCGGGGACACTTGCAGGATTTCCTCTATGCAAGTACAGGCGCAGGACTCTACACATCTTATGTAAGATACTACATGTCAATCAATGATCAACACAGTAGGGACACAATATGTATATAGGTTGAACTTGATGGACTTTGGTCTTTTTTCAACCTTATGAACTATGTTACTGTGTAATGTATGGATTGTCTCTGTACTTTTTAGAAGTGGTGGGTTTTCATTTTGGAGGTCTGAAGCGATTGTGGGTCTTCCACCTGGGGACAATCTTTTGTGTTTGCGCGTGAATTATTTGACACACATTTTCGCACTGATATTGTTTTCTTTCTTACATGTTATTGGTCAAACGACACCATAAGAAGACTTCCATCTCAATTTTAGGCAGGTCAACGTTTTTCAACTGTTATTTATTGCACGTTGATATTTTGAATCGTATTTAGCTTTTCCACGTGTGTTTTGGGGGAATTACACATCAATCTTCGCTGCTGCTACTGCACACCATTACATAGTAACATAGTTCATAAGGTTGAAAAAAGACCAAAGTCCATCAAGTTCAACCTATATACATATTGTGTCCCTACTGTGTTGATCCAGAGGAAGGCAAAAAAACCCTTATGAAGCAGATGCCAATTGCCCCATACCAGGGGGAAAATTCCTTCCCGACTCCAAATATGGCAATCAGAATAAATCCCTGGATCAACGTTCTGTCCCTATTAATCTAATATCCATAACTTGTAATATTATTGCTTTCAAGAAACACGTCCAGGCTCCTTTTGAACTCTTTTATTGAGTTTGCCATAACCACTTCCTCTGGCAGAGAGTTCCATAATCTCACCGCTCTTACTGTAAAGAACCCCCGTCTGTGCTGGTGTAGAAACCTTCTTTCCTCCAACCGTAGAGGATGTCCCCTTGTTATAGATACAGTCCTGGGTATAAATAGGTCCTGGGAGTGTCCCCTTATATATTTATACATAGTTATTAAATCCCCCCTAAGCCGTCTTTTTTCCAAACTAAATAACCCTAATTCTGATAATCTTTCTGGGTACTGTAGTCCTCCCATTCCCCTTATTACTCTGGTTGCCCGTCTTTGAACCCTCTCCAGCTCCACTATATCTTTCTTGTACGCTGGATTTTTCTTTTGTGTGCAGTACTGGGCACCAGTGTGGAGCTGGGTTTACAGTATTTCTGTTGATCTTTTTGTTTATCCATAACATGGATGGTGCCATAGAGTCGATCAGTGAACAGCGGCACGTTTAACAGATAATGTCTTAGTTAGCTCGGGTAGAGTCCTAGACAGCGATTTATCTCCTGCGCACACCCTGATGGTTAGGAGTCTCTATTAATCTTTGTTCTCCATCTCAGATCTTTCTCTCAAATGTGCAATAGGAACCAAGAGGGTTCCTCCGAGACAGCAGTCAGCATCCAACCCTCTGTGCTTTAGCCTTCTGACAAATAATGTACCCCCCTGGAGTTAAAAGGTTAATTGCACCCTGCAATGAGGAGGAGATTGCTAGGGCCTGAAATACTAAGCAGCATTCAGCCAGAAAGCTCTGAAAGCCAAAGGGCTTGCATTCAGATACTGACCAAGACCTTGGCAGTGAGACACAATAATCTGCAAACTCATTGTGGGGGTTTAACGTAAGATTCCACTGCATCAGGACCAGGCATCTCCATAACAGCAGTGTGTAGAGTACAGACAAAGAGCTCGTCATCATGGTGCAGTCACTGGGCACAGTGCTCACTGTCAGCATTTCAGCACAATGTGGAATGCGGTGAAACACACAGCAGCGATGTCAAAAAATACAACGGCATTCCTATATGTAATCATCAGTAACCGTATCATTACTCACAAATCTCTGCAGTGCTATGCATAGCGTTACTAGAATGTTATGTATATCACACACAATGTGTATATTACAGCATACAGAAATTGTATGATCATAGCATGACAAGTGATGCACCACATAGTGGAAATAAAACATCTGAATGCATTAAACAAATGAATGAAGCCTTGTGATAAGCCGGCGCCTGCACACATTACAGGAGCAGGTTTCTCCCTTTGAGGATCCACTACTCTCTGGGGGGGGGTTCTGTTAATGCAATGTTCAGATGGAAAGGGAGGAGGGGCAACCATCAGTAAAATACAGAGACATAACAGGTTACAGGGCCCCTCCCTACTACTGTGTGTGTATACAAGACACATATATATATATATATATACATACATGCACACACACACACATACAGACATACGTAAATTAAGTACACACAGGAGTCTACAAGGAGCCTATTTTGTTTGATCTGTGCAGTATGACCCTGCAAGGAAGGGACTCAATTGTTACCATATACATTATCATTACACACATGTATATATATATATATATATATACACACACACACACATAACAAAATAAGATGCATGCTGTAATAATTAACATCACTTCAATTAATGACGCCATTCATACAATGACATATCACACAACTTTAAGCCACAGTACGGCAAAGAGCTGTTTCTATGGTAAATCTGATTTAATGGCCGGTTCCAATAAAACGAGAACCTAATCATCAGACGTTAGCAGTCACTGCTGGGGGAAGGAGCGCCACGTACGGTGGGTATTAAAGGCACATTCACACAGAACAGGCCTCGGGGGGACAACCCGCACCCCTCTTACCTCAGTGACACCGGGAGCCCGGGGGTGGCATGTTGTGTATATATATATATATATATATATATATATATACACACTGCTTGGGCGGAGCTAGCCTTTCATCCAAACGCTAAACTCGGCTCACCACAATCCGTCTGCAGATCCTACAGGAAGCGCTTCTAAGCCGGTGAACCGTTACTCACCGGCTTCTTTCCCCTCCCCCCTAATAGCCCGGTCAACGGCAGCTCCCCCAACTCTCCATCACTGCAGCATCACCTACGTCACAGGCCACCTTCCCAACACAAGCAACAACCTAGCCTGCTAGACAACTCCACTCCCAGTCGGTCCACAGCCACGCTCACTTTTCCAGTTTGACCACTACGATTGGCTAGCGCTGACAGTCAGTAGAGGCGTTGATGATGCAAGTGACTGTGAATAACAGTTTGAGGGAGGAGATAAAGCCACGGCTCCTCAAAGCCACACCCCCTACCAAGCCCAACGAATGCATCTAGCTTCACGGCCCGTGCGGTTACCTGGGAGATGCCTCACACTAATACTGCGCATGTGCGAGTTCCGTGAGGGACGCTGGGAAGTGTAGCTCGAGTGCGCGTGAAGCTGTTGCCTAGATTTGAGTAATAGGGTATAGGGTTGGCAAGTAGACGCCAATGAATTACACGATCCTTCAATAAAGACATAAGCTCCGACTTGTACCCACTATATTAATTCAGTATCAGCGTTCTCAATATTAAATGCCCCATTAAGCAACCCTCTCTAGTAACGTCATAATTATATTACATTTTATTTATCGAGCCCCAGCAGAATGTGTAGCTCTATGACAATAGGGGGACGATGTTTGAACAAAGACACTCAGCAATTGGATAAATGAGTGCAATTTTATTCCAAACGTGTAGGGGTCAGCGAGGTAATTGGCCCCCAGGCCAGTCCGAAATTCTTCTTCAACCGAGCTGAATTGGCCCACTTTCAACAGGAGGGAGTACAGTGGGATCACATAATGCGATGCAAGCAACCATAAGTAAACAAGCAAGGTGTGTATGTGTAAATATATGATGGTGCACGTATAAGTGTGTGTTAGAGTGAGTCAGGGTGAGATACTACATCTACATCGCACCACGTTAACAGCAGGACATGGAGGTATGAAGAAGACACAGGATCTGATCCGATGTCTATTTTGGTGGCCGGCTATGCGAGAGGACCTTTTTGCTTATGTATCGGCTTGTTAGGTTGCGCAAGTTCCAAGACGTCACAACGTCATCCAGCCGGTCTACTTCAACCCCTGCCAGTACCCAAACAACCGTGGACTGGCGCGACGATGGATTTTATTGTCGAGTTGCCTGTTTCCCAAGGCTTACACTACTATCTTGGTGGTGGTGGATCGGTTCACTGAAATGGCCCACTTCCTACCAGGCAAGGGATTACCTGCCTCTACCGAGACCGCCTCCTTGTTCCTCAAGGAGATCTTCCGCCTACATGGCCTGCCTAATTCGATCACGTCTGACCGCGGCACCCAGTTCAATTCCCGTTTTTGGCACGCCTTTTGCAAAGGACTCCATATACAGCCTAACTACTCGTCCTCGTTCCACCCACAGAGCAACGGTCAAACCGAGAGAGTCAATCAGATACTCGAACAATACTTGCTTTGTTACTTACCTACAGGATGACTGGGCCTTGTTATTATCTACAGCGGAGTACGCATACAATAACCAGGTGTAAAGATCTACCAGTTGTTCACCGTTTTACGTCTCCTATGGTCATCACCCTGTTTCTCTACCTGATTCTCCCATATCCTACTTAGTGCCCGAGGCCACCACAAAGACTCGGGCAACTCGTTCGGTAATTCCGAATCATACGTTGTAACCTTATCAAGGCGCAAAAAAGCATACAAGACCTACGCTGACCGACTGAGCTCCCCTGCTCTGTGTTATCAACAGGGAGATAAGGTCTGGCTTTCTACGACCCATCTTCGCCTTTTTTTTTTGTCCCACCAAGAAACTCGGTCCTCGACTCCTCGGACCGTTTTCTCTCATTGAGATGGTGGGTTCCACTGCAGTCCGTCTCCAGTTGCCTAGTACCTATCGTATACACCCTGTTTTCCATGTATCCCTTGTGAAATCTTGGATTCCCCCCTGCAAGCGCCTCGACAGACCCTCTACCTCCCCAACCCGTTGAGAATGCTGGGAGGCGGAATATGAGGTCCAGCACATTCTCGACTCCGCCAGTCCTCCTCACAAAGGTGTCCGTCGCTGGCTCCGTTGTCCGGTTCTTCACCGGGGACAATGGCGGAACAACGATGGACACACCAGCAGGAGTGACGGCGCTCCTGCACATTGTCCCAGCACCGCCTTCTCCTGCATACTGCGTGATGGGAGGAAGGGTGGGCGGGACAGTAGGGACAGACTATAGTAGGGAAGGTTCGGGGGGCGGATCTACAGGCGTGACGTGGGACTGACTATAGGTAGTATAAAATAGAAAACAGGAGAAGAAGAGGGACGATTCTGCTTGTCTGGGGTTCAATTGCTTTGCTCTTTGTAGATACTTGAGCTTCTTGTAATTAATATTGTTGAAAGTGTGACAGGCCTCTCCTAAATGATGCCTCCATTCTTTAAGGGCAGCTTTTATCTTGAGTAATTCTCTTTAGATGCATTCGGTTTTCTGGGTAATATAACCCAGGATGAAGGGGTATTTTGAGCACACCACACAGTAGCCAAAGAATGATTGTGCTTGTGTCCATGCTTGTACCAACCAGTGACACTAATTCCTCCAAGGAGTGAGGTGTGGCACACCTGGCTAATTCAGTCTTGAGGTAATCTGAGAATAACGATCATAACTGATCAGCCACTGCTGACACATGAAAGCCGGAAAACTGTTACATTTTAAACTGCCCAATCAGGCATTCCCTTCCAGGTTGCGTCACTTGGAAGGTCATCGGAGAACAGGATATCCCCTGCAGTGGATATCCTGTCCTTCAATGAGGCACAGACGCTGTGATCTCTATGCAAGTCTGTGGGGACTTGCATAGAGATCACAGTGTGATCGGTACAGGGGGATCGCGGGGAGGAGAGTGAGAAACCATGTCTCTCACCCTCCTCCCAGGCTGAAAAAACAAAAAGGAGGGGAATTTTTTTTTAAATCACTAAAATAATACAATAAACAATAATAATAAAAAACAATAAAGTGAGCAAAGTGATGTCATTGTGACATGACTGGCATTAATAACATGTTCAAGAGGTCCCTAAGAGGACCTCTAATCATTTAAAAAAATATATAAAAAAGATAATAATAATAAAGAAGAAAAAAACTTACATCCCATTGCCCTAACACAACATCTACCCAGTATAACCCTCCTGCCCCCGTTCATAACCCTCAAACCCGTTAAGCCATAAGCATAAATATGCACAATATGTACAAATAATGTACACCTTATAGTATGTTCCCTATAAGTGTTGGAAAAGTATGGAAAATCTATATAAATTAGGTATTTATGAAATCAGGACACATGAATTGATAATTTTGGAGGGGATTTTCCATCACTTTACCTAATTTTTTGAGGATTCAGAGGGAAAATTTCAAAAAAAAAAATAGGTGTTTTTTTTTTTTTTACATTTTCACTAGTTTTTACTAAATTTCTCATTCTAAATTTTCAGCTAATCATCTAACTATGGTATCAAAAGAAAGCTCTATCTCTCTTTGAAAAAACAATATATAGTTTACATGGGTACACTATTCACAGGAAAAGAGAATAATCGCTGAACCGACATAATGCAAAAATGACAAAATTTCTCCGGGACTTGAGGTACCGGTAATTCAGTATTGATAGAATGACATATAAAAGTTGATAAAAAAAACCTTTTCCACTGCTTTTTTTAATTATCGCCAAATTATCCCTGTATTAATATGCATTATAAAGCTAAAAGGACATATTTTCTCTCATACATTTCTGATGAAGTGGCCCACTGCAGAAAAAAACTTGGACAAACCAATGACAGCAGCCTAGAGATCATCAGCGCGGGGTGGGTATTTAGGGCAAACTAGCGTGCGTGCGGAAACCAGGGGAGGATTGTCTTGGCCCCTATTAGCATTGAAATGTCTTTACTTGGAAATGTGTTAGAGCTCTTATTGGAGACAGGAGGATGTGAAGGAGGATGTGAAGCCAGATTAGGTAGGCAGTTCTAGTCATGAATAGGCATCTGGTTAGCCTCCAAGAGGGAAGAAAGGGAGGGTATATATGGGGTAGAGCCATTTACTTCTATCCCAACTTGGAGATCATAGACTGACCTTCAGGGCCAACCCCTAGAGAGTTCTACAGAAAGGGCTGTCCATAACACTCCGTAACACAAGACCATTTCCAGATACATGTCTCGTGCTGATAATTTTCTTCTGCAGAGGAAATTCTACTATTATCTAAAGTCTTGGCTGCTCTTATTGGTGGAATTAATGATATATATACTAATAAAACAGATAAAAACATCTGAGAAGCAAACTATGAATTGAAAAAAGTTCATTTAACTAAGCATCCTATTTAAAGCATACTAAAACATTCTGTTTATTAGAGTGCTTGGCTCAATTTGCCATCAGGGGGACTGATAAATCTATAAGCCATAATTAGACCAGAAGGGATTAAACTAGCCAGAATGCTGCTCTGCTCATTCTACAAATCCCTTGAATCATGTCTTGTTCATTTTGGAAGAAAAGAGATTACAATCCCAAACGACGGCAGACTTTGCAAGGATTCTGTACAGGGCAATTTTCTATCTCTCCTACCGTTAAAAAAGTTTTGTGTGGATTATATGAAATACAGATCAATCGCTCATCACAGGTAAGATTCTATATGTAACCTCATTAAAAAAAAAGGTATATTATAGAAAAGCAGTTTAAGAGGTTCACGCTTATTATAAACCAAAGTGTGAAGAATGCTAAAACATCTTAATGTTTAGAATCCTGTATTTTGTAACCCATAACAGCAATTACAAAACGGAATGCTAGCATGTGTAGCTACAAAAAATGTAAACAAGTGAATAAGTACCAGATAAATAAACCCATCACATTTGTTTAACTTTAAGTACATCCAATATTTGCCTTGCTTCGTAATTTTAATACATGCTTTCTGTGCACACATTTTTATGTCTACAAAGCTGATATTGAAGAGTCATTCTGGTCGTATTGTACTGTATATTATTATATCAAAGAAAGAGTTAATGTCACAGTCACCGGCATCAATGATACTTCAGGACACAGTTGTATCAGAAGCATACCCGTTAGCAGTTATGCAGTTTTAATGAAATTATCAAAAATGTTATCAATGTTATTTCATTTTTTACTATATAGTTTTTGTTTTATATATAAAGAGCATTAACTTGGGTTTTGTTGTTTTTTTTCTAAATATGTATAATATTGTAAGCATATCACTTTTGTATATATATATATATATATATATATATATATAAGTTAAATACCCCTTGTTCAGAAAGAGGATCTAGTTTAAGACGTATGACAAACCTTAAAGAACATTGTTCAAGAAATTTTGTTGACATAACAATAATTAGGGGGATTTTTCAATTGATCAGTAGCTTTTAAAAATTATCTCAGTGCTGTGTTCTATTATGGTTAGAAATTGTATGTGATATTTTTACTGGCCTTTTAATTTATAATGTGCAGAATATATATATATATATATATATATAATTTTATTCACCATAAAAGGAAAGGGTTAGTCATGGGAATTTCCTCTATTTTATTTATAACGGGCTCTATCACAACTGGCTTTTATTAAAACATATTTTAACTTATAGGCATATAATATGCTCTAATAATTCAGAGTTCAGCTCTTGCAGGCAGTAGTAGTTCCTATTTAAAGTGTACCTGTCATGCAGCTGGTACATGGTGTCACACCATCTATTGATACGGATTGTTTTCTTAATTAATATCTTTCTTTCTATCTTTTTTCCCCCAACATCTATCCATGTCTTTTCCATATCTTCTCCACAGCCTGACACATTTCATGTCTCACAATGGCAGTGCTTAAACTTAAATTCACCAAATCCAGAAGGGGTCGATTGGCTCAAGTCCTTTGGATTCTCAACTGGGTGTCGGTGGTGACTGGGCTTATTATATTCAGCCTTGGTCTGTTTCTTAAAATAGAAATCAAAAAACGGAGTGAACTGATGGCAAATGGGGATATCCACACAGTTCCCAACTTGCTCATTGCTGTGGGCATAATTGCTTGTGTCATCAACTTCTTTGGTGGAAAGATCTGCTATGACTGTTCAGATGCAAACAAGTTCTCCAGATGGAAACTTTTCATGTTGCCCTACATCATCTGCACTTTCTTCTTCACATTCTGTGTTTTTGCTGGAGCCATAATGTGCTACACCATGAGGCATGAGTTAGAGTCTGCCCTGTATCTTGGCCTTAAGGATGCACTAAAATTTTACAAAGACACAGATATCCCAGGACGTTGTTTCTTAAAATCGACCATTGATCTACTCCAGATTGATTTTCAGTGTTGTGGGAACAATGGATTCAGGGACTGGTTTGAGATCCAGTGGGTGTCTGCTCGTTACCTGGATATGAGTTCCAAGGAGATTATTGAGTAAGTGATTTTATGTCAAATGGGAAATAGTCCTTGTTACAGAAGACTTTGGCTAGCACACTTTGCTAATGCATATTTTACAACATTACTCATATCAGTCAAAAATAATGCTAATTTAGTTAATTAATGCACTGGCTTTTCTGTCAACAGTTTTTTTTAATTAATATCATTTTTTATTAAAGATGGACTGTCACATCTGAAATAAAACCACAACCAAATCCAGTACTGCAAACCATCTTTCGCATCCATATTTTGGTTTATTATTATTGTTGTTTAATGGTTTGTTTTTATTATTAATATATGGGAAATTCAATATACGGAATATGCAGCGCTGGTGGTTTTATATCTACAGTATATACTGTATATATTCATATATATGTATATATTCCTCCTCCTACTAGGCAGGACAGAAACAACACTTTAAATACCCCCTCCCATGAAACATCAAAGTCTGACAATTTCAAGGAAAACTTTATTGGGTGGGAACAGATATATGCTACTGGAGGATAATGAAGGAAATGAACAAGTAGTGTCTTGCAAATGTCCAAAAACACATCCAACCTGCTACCTTGTAGATCTAACACTAGGTAGAACATCTGCTGACTCAGCTCAGAAGAAGTGTGAAATGAGTCTTCAGAGCAAGGTGAGGTTTTGGAAAACATACTCTTCTGGGTCCTAATTAGGTAATTAATAAATTCAAAGGTGTTCTCCGTGAAATAGATCCCCACAAATAGATTAAGAAACAATGTTCTGGCAACACAACTGCCACCCTTTCTTGTTTGCTGAAGAATGCAAAAGGAAGGTACGATGACCACTTGCTTGAAATGAAAAGTTCAAAACACCTTGGACCAGAACTCTGCTGCAAGTATTAGTTAGACAATATTCTTTTGCAACTGCTTAAAAACATAGAAAGGGCTTGTACTTCACACACAGTGTAGAGGTGATGAAACACAAAGTCCATCCCTATGATTGAGGGCACCAGATAGTTTGTGTCCCTGATCCTCTATCGGAGACTGAGTAAGTGAGAGCCTAAGGGAGGGAGGGCATTATGTATGTATTTTAAAGTGTGAGTGTATGTATAAGTGTGTATGTTAGTATGAATGAGTATGTATAAGTGTTTGAATGCATGACTGTAAATGTAAGGGTGTGAGCATGAATGTGTATGTAAATGTGTGTGTGTGCATTAACATTGGTGTGTGTTACAGTATGTGTTAGCGAGTTTGTGTGTGTAAACATGAGTGTGTTTACAATATTTGTAAATGTTTTACATGCCGGTGCATATAACCTACTGGGGAGGGGCCGACAGGGTCACTTGGCTTAACCTGCCCTCTGGACCAGAAGGTGCCAGCCCTCTACTTGAGACTGCCTGTTCTTGAATAGTCATCCCCCAACCTGAAAGGCTTGCGTCCATGAATATCACTACTCTACTCAGAATGTGCTACCAAAGAAGGAACTAACCACCATCTTATGGACACCTTGATGCCTATGAGAAGATGAACATTCTTGGACAGTGAAGTTGGAGAGTCATTCTAGGCCCTTAGAAGAAACTCAGAGAGTGGCTGCATGTGGGCTGTGGGCAAAAGAACTTCTAGTTTGGAAGATAACAAAAGACCAAGGAACACCATAAGCTACTGGATGGAATAGGATCTGCTTCGGCAAGAACCAGATGTTGTCATTACTAGAGCCTACAGTAGCAGGATGGTGGCAGTAGTGTGACTGCTCACAGAGGGTGCAAGCTGCAGTAAAGACAAGGATCCGTGGGAGGTAAGAGGGAAGGTATGGGAAAGACAAGGAAGAAGAACGTTGTGAGCTGCCTAGATGATGGGAGAGGGAGAATATGTGTATGTATGTGTAAGTATATGATGTTAAAGTATGAGTGTGTAGATGTCTAAGTGTATGGTGTTAGGATGAGTTTAAATGTTAGTATGTGCATGTTTTTTACCATGTCTTTAGTCCACTTTGATACATTTTAGTGAGCGAGCATAGCAAAAGATGGAAAGTTATAACTGAAGTGCCAAAAGCTTATTTGACTTAAACACAAAATTCTAGGTTGGCTGCATAAAAAGTATCAACTTCTTATCAACTAAAGCTCATGTAGTGTGCCTCAAAGTACCAGGGCTGTCCTATCATTGCCAGTCCAGACCTCATTTTTATTACTAAACATAGAAAGTGTGTTTGTAATGTAATTTTATTAATTAGGACAGGGGTGACAAGTAATGTGACATAATATTATTTAAGTGCTAGTTTGGGAAGAAAACAATGCACCCATGCCTAAAGTGTAAGTTTTTATCCAAGAAATGGTTCATTCAAATAAGTTGTCGAATATTGAGCATTACTAATCATATTTTTGTTAGGGTCTCCTTAGGATAGTGTAATAGGGTCAGTGTTTGGTAACCACTGTTTGGTCAAATTAAGTAAGTTTTTGGAGATCCTGAAACTTCGCATGTCAAAAACCTAATAATTTTACATCTTCATCTCTGGGCATGCAAAAATAGTATACACTATAGAATATGTTTAAAGTTGTTTTTCTTTTTACAGCCGCTTCAAAAGTAATGTGGATGGGAAGTTTCTGCTGGATGGGGTGCCTTTCAGTTGTTGCAATCCCAACTCTCCTCGTCCGTGTATTCAGCATCAGATCATGAACAACTCTGCTCACTATAACTATGACTACCTGACAGAGGAGCTAAACATTTGGATACGGGGCTGTAGGGAGGCTCTTTTGGAATATTATGACCAAATTATGCAGTCAATTGGTCTAACTGTCCTTCTTGTGTGGCTCTTTGAGGTATGTATTGAGACTTTTTAGTAGACCTCTAAACATACACTGCCATATATACATCACACGAAATGGTCAGGTGCACTCCTTGCCAATGGTTGCTGAATTTCTTCAGTTTTCCTGGATTGAGACCAAGTTCCTCTGAGGTATTGACTTCAAATGGTACTTAGCGCTAGGCTGCTATCCACACAGCCCAGATTAATCAAATAGGTTGTTCTTGCAAGACCTAAAAGATAATTACATTATATAATGATTTAGTTGCATCCAAACACCACACAAGCTCATTATTATACAAGTTTTCATGGCTCTCCTATTTTGTGGGAAATAGTTAATACATTTTTGCTTTACGTTAATTAGCCAAAAAGCTCATAAAATGTATATATGTAATGTATACACGTAATTCCTACATCTTAGGTAAATTTGCTGTATCACGAAAGAGTGAGGGTATACCAGGGCTTGTGTAGGAAATTGTTAAAATTTGATGGATGACTTTAGAAGAACACATGTAACTCCTGCTTTAAATCTATGTGATGTTTGTCTCCAGCTTTCAGTGTTAACTGGTGTACGGTACCTGCAGACGGCAATGGAAAATGTTCTGATCCTAGGTGACCCAGAAAGTGAATCAGATGGTTGGTTACTTGAAAACAGCTGTGTAGAAACAGCCAAACACAATTTTCAAATCATCAAGAACCTTGGCAAAGCCAACCAGATCTCCACTGTGGCTGGGAAGACTGACCCAAATGTGGACATCCCAACAGCAGATTATGGCCCAGATAATGTTCCTCCAAAAACTCTGCCACCATAATTTTTACTTGGCCAGGATGAATGCAGCAATTACTAAAAATGACGTTTCATTTCATGAGGACATATTCTATGCTGAAAACCTTACAATTTGTTGATTTCTGTCAGCATAAATATATTTATGATATCTAAAGCTTTAGAGTTAGAGTTTTCATTAGTGAATCTGTAATGCTCTAGAGATCTGTTGGATTTATTGGTAAAGACTTCAGGACTGATATAATCATGCCCAGTGCATACAATGGAAAATAGCCAGTGAGATAGTTCAGTTGGTAAATGCCCTACACAAACCTCATGGTTGCAGGTTCAAATCTATAAATGAGTATCATCAATTGGGTAATACTAACATTTATTATGCAGCTGCAGAGTCTGTTAATTCCAAGAGTGTGTACTAAAAAGTGCTTTAAGAAAGATGCTTTATAAATACTGTAGTAGTATTACTATGTAGTTGTTAAAATCATTTTAAACTCATATAGACCTGTTGCAGATCTATAGGAAGACCTCAGGGTTATAGACCATTATATCTGGGTGTACAGAGATAAAGGCTCATGGATGCCACCTCTTTGATATTTAAATATGCAACATGTCTTAGTGTCCACATTGTTGTATAGTTATAATTACATTGTGGTTTATTGTTATACCGCATAATCCTGTACATGCTATTCCCTGTTTTACCATCGATCTGGATGTTGTTCATGGTTTTTTAACATGGTTCCTTACGCAGAAAGCTTGTAGCGTCTTCATTCCTCTACATGAAACATGGTGCCAGAAGTAACGAGAACCTGAAAAAAAAACACTTGTTTGCACAACATTAGCTACAGGACACATGGACTCTTCAAGACAAATTGTAACCACACATGGACATACACAGAAACTGGAGTTTGAACTTGTGGAAGCCAGCTGAAGTTGTGATTGTCTTGGTTCGGTAAAATTCTCTATCCCTGCAGAGCTGTACATGATGGACAAGAGGGATCCTTGATGGAACAACTGCTAACATGGAAATATGAGGATTCTTTAAAGATCCAGTAGAATTTGTGCCACGAGAGGTTCATTTTGACCTTGACATGTCTCTCCAATTCCGTGTCCACCATGAGAGCAGTTAAAGAACAGATGGCCAAGTATGAGGTAGGTGGACATATTGCTCCAGTGATTAAACCAACTGACTATATAGGTAACATAGTGATTATAAAGCCTTCTAAATTACATGTCTGCATAGACCAAATTTTTAAAAAAATGTAAACTAAATTTAATGTAAACAAACTCACTACATCAAGCATGGAAGTTCATGCTTGTCTGTTACTTGTGATACTATTTCTACAATGGAAATTGTATATTGAGAGCAGCTATATGACAACCATCTGGGTGTCTGTGGCACCAGAGGTATTTTAACTTAAACATGAGCTCTTAGCTAGGCTCGGTGGAATAGCTTTGGGGATTCAGATGTGGAGAATGATCATGACAGCAAACTGTTGGCACTTCACTGCCAGTAGAGAAGGACTTAGTTTGAATAAACTACAGTTTAACCCCTTCACTAGCCTAGTACCGGTACATCCCAAAAAAAAGCATCCAATAAAGTCTCTTAGGATGTACCAGTACGTCCTGACTTTCATGCAGCGACAACGGTAAACCATTATATAATGAATTCCCAGATCGCATCCTCAACCATGACCTTCTAGTTGAGGTCAGCGGTGAGACATAATGCACAAAAAAAACCAACAAACTTTTGTTCTCATTTGTTTAAAAAGAAAAAAAAACACTAAAAATAATAAAATAAATAAATATCCAATAAATTGCGCATTTTACATCACTGGCACAGTAACATGTTCCAGAGGTCTCTAAAGGTCCATATTGCATCAATAACAGTGGAAAAAATAATAAAAATAAAAAACAAAATAACATAAATCATAAAAAATGATTTAATTAAAACCTTACATCCCATTGGCCAAGCTCTAAATGTAAAATGTATAAACCCCCCTGCCCCATTAAGCGATAACTATTAAAAATACCTATAGGGTACTCTGCAAGGGATGGAGGTGCCCCCCTAGGACATAGAAATAGGTATGTGGGGTATGTCTGTGATCAGGGGATGTTGCTGAACAATCATTATTCAGAAGGGGCACGTAATGTAGTAGAAATGTGATTTTGTAAAATTGATTTTCCATGTTTCTATGCTTTTTTCTGAAAAAAAGTTGTATAATTTATGTGGGTACATAAAAAGAGGAATCTTAATTCAACCCACATACGGTATGTTAAAAATGGCAAAAAAAAATACAGTATTTGAGGTACTAAAACCCCCTCTAGGGAAGGGGTTAAAGTCACTTCCATGAACATATGCTTTGCTCAGAGGGTCTAAAAGCCGACTCAGAGCCGAACCATACTGGAGATGACAGCAACAATGTAAAATCTGTGAAGCGCTTCAGGTTATTTATCAATAACCTGGCAAAATTCCTCCAACACCTGGCAAAGGTGTGTAAGCCCTTGGGAAGCATTGGCTTCCCAAACATGACGGGTGCCGTGTGCGATAACAAACGCTCGGTCACGGATACTCCTGTATACCCAATACTATGATGTTAAAAGACCTGTCAGTGTTCAAAGTTTCTCAAGCAAAAGTGGACTTGGATGTTGCCTACTGCAAGGAGGTCAGCACTCGCATCTAAGGCACTGACCTCGAATGAGCAAAACTATCACATATGGAAAAATGTTTGAGTATATCATTTGCCTACCAACGCTTTCATCACCATGGCCACAGTTTGCAGTGTTCATCAGGATCTGTATGACATAGAGTGTGCATGATTAATCTGTGCTATTTAAATGTCACAGACCAGAGGTTGCTCCAGATAGGGCTGCATACAGAAATTGATCTGTTTGACCAGACTCAGAGAAAGAGGTGTCCCTGCTTGTGAAAGAATACTGGTATGAGGCACCTACCTTGGGTGGATGGAGCTCCCTGCCAGCATCCTTCCCTTCTACCCGCAATGGCCACCTCATCAATATTAATCAGGAGGACCCCATCCTTGACTCTGTAGCATCGCTATGACAGCTGATGACACGGTCACGTCATTGATGCTTCAGGACCCCCCCAGGCTATTTAAAGTTGCAATATCCCAATGCTCAGTTGTACTGTGGTTCTTGTGTAGATGGCCCTGCTTCCCAACGTTTTCCTAAACTTCTGTTATTATTTATTCCTTAATCTCTTAACTGTGTATCCTGACCCTGGCTATGTTATACGACTATCTGTGATCACTGGTAACCTGACTTTTGCTGTTATACGTGACCTCTGGTATCCTGACTCTGGCTATGTTATATGACAATATGTGGCCTCTTGTATGCTGACACTGGCTGTGACCTTTGTTATCCTTGACCTCTGGTATCCTGACCCTGGCTGTGATAAACATTTGTCCGTGATTTACCCTCAGCTACATTTCATCATATCTGTGCACCCCGTTCTTATGGTTACTCACTAAAGAGCCCTGTTATCCGATTCAGGCCTCTTATTGTGCGTCCCGTGTCCTCGTGAAATGTGAGTAGAGTCTTACAACTGTACATTCAGGGATGACATGAGCATTCGGTATGGTATACTGTACAAAGGTTCGACCTGCACAACTGAAAGAACCAATGATGTTGCATGTGCTGTCTACCCGACCTTGTGCAAATTGTAAGAATGGATCTATCCACCCATACAGGGCAAGTATTTCTACTACATTTTGACCATTGTTCTGAAATTGACCGTTTACCTTTGACCTTGATCTTGTTCTCAGCTTTCAACATGGTTCCTTTCTCAGTAAGCCTTTTTAATATAATAATGCACACACATCACATTATGTTCTGGCATCTCCAATGTTATCTACCCCAAGACTTCTGCCACTTCCAATATGATGTGTACACACATTATCCGGTAAGGTTAGAATGTTATCAATATCATTCTGCTTTGATTTTTAAGAACCGAAAAAAAATAAACGGGGAAAGGTATTGGTAAATATGAAAGGATGTGGAAACATGAATGTTTTCTTCTTTTATAAATTTAGGAAGAGATAGAGCAAATTCACTGACTTGGTCCAAAGGACCATAGTGCGGGTTTTCCTTCACCTTGGACTTTATTGTTGCAGGATGTCAAAGGTTGCCATGAATGTGGGTGATCCTTGATTCTCACCCATTTTGGAAATGTTGCGTCCACTACTAAATGACAGTCTTATGCAAGGCATCACCACCAAAGTTGCTAACATCCAGAGGATTTTTGTTTCACATTTACATTTTCAACACAAAACTTGACACAGACACCCAACTCCACTTTTCTATCCATTTTTACAAGGGAAAGACATATGTCTGTGGTTGAACATTCTCCTGTTTGACATTGGTACACAGTATGGAAAATGGCTTGTACCCAACATAGGTTAACTTTTATCTTTATCACACACCTCAGTGCACATGTCTCTATAGCCTCACTTGTAAAGTCTGAAAACATTGTATTCCTTTTGCTGTGAAAAATATTGCTGCATAGCTGGATCAGTGAATTGATTATTTACCCTGCTTTAATTATTGACTGAATATACATATTGAGCCAAAAGTCATTAAGAACTATCTTCAATATAAAGAACTGGCGGTACGGCCCTTACAGAGCCCTGATCTCAAGAAACCAAGGCTGCCTAGATCCACAAAGATGTGGTTCTCCAAAGATGTTTGGAACGACCTACCTGCCTGAGTTCCATAAAAAAATTTGCAATTCTACCTAGAAGAAGTGATGCATTTTTTGTGATCACATTAAATGCTGATTTGATTTAGATGTTTTTTTTCTGTTCAATCACTTTGCATTTTGTTAAATGATAAAAATAAACTATTAACATGTCTATTTTTGAAAGCACTTTACACATGGGCGTAGGTACCACGGGGGGACGGGGGGACAGATCCCCCCCAGTAACTGGGGACTTATGTCCAATAATCAAGAAATCCCCCCCAGGGCCGTAGGAACTCCCCCCCAATAGAAAAGACCTCGAGGTGCGGCCCTCGTAAGATCGGCAGCCAGGGCATCCGATCTTACGTGGTCCGCACCTCGAGCCCTGCTACAACAAGAGCCCTGCTACTTACCTGTGGGAGGGTCTTCTGTACTGCACAGAGGAAGCGGAACCCAGCAGAGTATTTTCGGTTTTGGTCCAGAATTTTCATTTTGGTGTATCCCTAGAATAAATAGAACTATTTCATTTTTAATTATCCTGAGTCCTGAATTTGTAGTCACAAAACTTTCTAGGCCCAGAAATCAGTGAGAGGAAAAGTAAAGGTTTTGTGTCATTTACTTTATTTTAATCTGCATATTTTTTTAAAGGCCATATTTTCTCACAGTGAAAAATAAGTGCGGCCCGCGCACGTATACAATTCTGATTAAGTGGCCCACTGCAGAAAAAACTTGGACACCCCTGGGGTAGACAGGGAGAAGGGGGGTAGGGAGAGGGTAGCTAGTGAGAAGGGGGTAGGGAGAGGGTAGCTAGTGAGAAGGGGATAGGGAGAGGGTAGCTGGTGAGAAGGGGGGTAGGGAGAGTGTAGCTAGTGTGAAGGGGGCGGTAGGGAGAGGGTAGCTAGTGAGAAGGTGTCATGATTAACTCATATAACGTAGTGGATGCATGGAAGGGTAACCCAGCAGAGGTGGTTAGTTTCTTTGTTTAAGCATTCAATGAGTTAATCTGAGGTTGATTTAATGTGTTTCTTTCTGAATGCCCTCTGTATCTGTTCTTGCTAGAGGTGTCATCTTCCCAAAGGACCCCTGTGGTGATTCATGGCCTAACAGATAAGGACCCTGAGTTATAGGAATTCCATTCCTATCTTAAGTGGGGGGTTTCCATCACCTTTACCCCACCATAACTTATTGGCACATCAAAGATGGGACCCGATTCTTGGGGATGGTGTCATATAATCAGTCATGTGGTCAGAGGGGCGTTTGCTTGCAAAAGTCTGATTTAGGGACAAAGCAGCGACCTCAAAGCAGAACTCCATGATATACTCTGATCGGAACAACATCGTAAGAAACCATCTGGACTTAAGGAGTTCCCACAGGCCTACTTATTGGAGAAACTCGTGAGTGAGGGTCCTGTGTTTAAGTCCTATTGTTTTTAAGAACTGTTTGCTGTTTTATTTTTATTTTGTATGTCTTGTTTTTGTAATTCTGGCACTGTGTAATCTTTGTCTTTTTTTTATTAAAATATTCATAATCCAAGTCTGTCTTTGGGCTCTAGTATCGATATCCACAAACCCTAAGAGAGGATAACACGTTACCATATTGTTATTAAGTTTTACAGGATATATATATATATATATATATATATATATATATATATATATATGTTAGTTGCCCGGGGTGGGTTGATATATATATAGAGATAAAGGTTCTAATTCGGATTTCTCACGAATCCGGTATAAAAATCGTGAGTGGTGGCAGACTACCTGGGGGGATACAGGCAGGATTTGGGGGTTAATTTGGTGTAACTTATGCCTTGTTAAGGGGTGACGTTAGTAAATCCAGAGGCCTGGTGCTATTAACCCCTTCATGCCCACGCCCTCCACACAGTCACGGCTTGGCAAGTAGTCCTGACCGTGACAGAAGGGGGGTGGGGAGAGGGTAGATAGTGTGAGAAGGGAGGGTAGGGAGAGGGTAGATAGTAAGAAAGTGTGAGAGGGGGTAGATAGTATGAGAAGGTGGAGAGGGGGTAGATAGTGTGAGAGATGGGGAGAAAGTGGGGATCTGATGGGGGAAAATGCTGTCCCCCCCAGATTTTTAGGGGTTCCTACGCCCATGACTTTACAGCGTTTTTACACCTGCCTAAAGCATTTTTCAAGGATAACCTAAAGTGTATACCATAGCCCAAGCAGACCTAAAAGGCCACACGCTTGTGGGTGACAGGTCCACTTTATAGATGGCAACAATAAACTATATTTCTGTACATATTTCGCAATCGTAAGGGGTAGATAATCTATTTTGACATAAATGCTGGGGGAGGGGTTCTTATTTAACTTGAGAAGGGCAGACAGACTTGACAATTAATGGAATCGGGGTGTGACAACACTTCATGTGGGTAGAAAAGATGGATGTTGATTTATGGAGACAGTAGGTTATTCACCTGAAATGTGGGCTACTTTCTGGCTTCGGCTCCACACGCTTGTCGGTCAGGCACTGAGGACAGGTTTTAAGAAGTAATAACTTTAAAACCACCAGCATCTTGGTTGCTATTAAAGGGGTCTTCACAGCTTTCAGAGTACCTAAATCCCCTTTCTACAACTACCGGTGTGTTTAAAAAAGATTGTTGGGGAAAAAGTGGCAGAATGTTTCAACATTATTGTCTCTCCTACTCGGCTGGCCAAGCCAACAAAGGAACAGTAAATAAACTAAAGGGGGTATAACATAATAAGGTAGAATAATCTTGTAGATTCTAAGAAAAGGAAGTGGCTGTCCAAAAATATATAGGTTTTACACACAGGAACCTTTTAACAAACATAAACTATGCTTTTATTCCACACAACAGGACATGAAAGGTTAATGTAAGAGACGTGAAGGAGCGCACAAGTTAGCTGGGACTTAACATCTGCCATCTGACCGAAATAGACAGGTTTAGCAGGAAGACTTAGAAGCCTGTCATTCTTGATGAAATCAGAATTAAGGGAAGCAGAAAAAGCCCTTGAGATGTGAGTAATAAACTATTAACATGGTAAAGCCAGGAGCAATGTGTGCAACTAAAACGACATACAGGACCTTTCAATATGGGTCATATGCTATTTACAAAACAAACATTTTCAACTCTTGAGGTCCTGGAGGTACTTACTACATCCACTGGTTGCCTCTCAGATGTCCTTCATAGCCATAGATACATAGTTTCTGGGTGAGCTACAGGACATAGTACTTACAGTATGCTGACTCTGGGACCAATGTTTTGTGTGTTAAAGAATAGCTTCTAAGAAGAAGTAGTAAAGCTTGTACCAAACAACACATGCAAGGGTGAGCCTAGGGCTGGTGGCATCTAGGTGCATAAATTATTCAGTGCACACCTCACCTAACTAAAACATATGCACATACTAACATGTAAACGTACTATAACACCCACTCGCTTACACACTATCTTCCCCCTCTCCCACGCATCATTAACCCTAGGCTGCCCTTGACACTCTGACATCATACACTGAAACGCACACTCACGCTAACACCATACACTAACATCCATATATTGACATCAAACACTGCCAAGCACACTAATACCAACATTAGACACAAGCATGCCCCTTGTTATTTTCCAGACTAATATCCACATACATGTATAGAGTATCTGACAAAAACAGCTTAAAAGCTTTGGGCATTGTGAATGGCTGTGGTAAGGACCATTTTTTGCTTTGAATAAAAAGGAATACTTTTGGTTTCTGTAAATGAGATAGTAGGTACTATTTCCCCAACCCATCACAAGGTTTAGATGTGAGTCTCCATTAAAAATCACCTGGGATGCATTATGTCTGCCACACATCTAATTCCCAAATGAAAGACTGGTCTCTCGATTGCGAAATGCATGAGGCACACTGTTAAAAATGCACCTTAAATTAAATTTTTTTATATCATCAATATGAGAAATTACATACAAAATCAGAGGAACTCTGGGAAATTCTGGAGAAATTGGTACGCTGCACCAAAATTGTTACTTTAAAGTATACAAGTATATATACAGTTTCCACGTGAACATTTCAGTGATTAAAAAATATTTGCACAGGATTTCATGCCTTATAAAGCTTTGAAAGTTCAATATATGGAGCGTAAACTAATTAAAAAAAATAAAAATGAGGGTTGTATCAATTTGAAAAGTGGTCTTATTACCATAGTACAGGGGCGTCCAACCTGCGGCCTTCCAGCTGCTGTAGGACTACATCTCCCGAAATGCTCTTTCAGCTAAGGTGCTAGCTGGGGAGGATGGGAGATGCAGTCCTGCAGCAGCTGGAGGGCCGCCCCTGCCATAGCAGTTTTGGGTAACAAAACTTACAGAAAAAAAAGTTTTAAATACAATATGTGCTCAAATCAAAACAAGAAATAGTTATTTTTAGAATGTAATTTTATTTGTTTTAAATATATATAAAGTAGTATAAAAATAAAAAAATCCAGGCCACCATATTGGCTATAAATCCATGACCAGGTTAGAAAACTCATTCCCTGCAGAATTCCCAGCTGAGCCGTGTATTAGTTTAATATTTAGATGTTCAGTGTAAATAAATACCCCAAAATTCAATATAAGCCATAAGTAATGAAAACATAACCACATGTGCCTATTACTAAACGGATTTTGCTATATGCATAGGAGGATATGACATGGCTTCTGCCAACGTGTTACAGTGACTGGAAACTAGAGTTGGGTGAGCTGAACTTCACTTTATCCCAACACAAAACTCAACTCTGGATTGTGGAAGGAGAACTATGACCCAGGGCTGCAGGATTGCAGGATAGGACTGGTACCTTTTTGGCCTGGGGGTGGGGGCAAGTAAACCCCTGTCCCTCCATGTACACAAATGCAGACACACTCACACACTCTATCACATTCACTTATACTAACCTGGAGCCTGGTGCCCACATGCACGTGTTGCACTGCTACTTAGGGGGCCAAATAACATTAAATTATGTGACTCTTACTGTACTCTATAGCCTGCCACAGCAGGCTGACCCTGCTTGCAGAATTTGGACCGGTCTGAGGGGACAATTGCTCTTCTGTCCCCTGAATGTATGTATGAAAGTACACGTTATGAAAGAACACGGTATGAAAGTATGTATGAGAGCACACGGTTTTCTCTAGTTTTCTTATTTTCCTGGTGTGTCTGGCTTGGCTTATGCATAGCTTGCTAAGCCAAGCCTTCCGGTGAGGCTATACTCGCCCTGCACACCCGCTCACCTCCTAAAAGACTAAGGTGAAAGCGACATTTTTAAGCGCCACAAAGAAGACAGGGCTATACATTGAAAAGTTATTATAGCAACATGAAGATCCCCATCAAAATCAAGCAATCAGCACCAACATTAAAACAGTTGCCATAGAAACACTGTATGTAAACCCCAGTGTTTAGATGTGAAAGTCTGCATACATTTTAACAAAGTAATGTGTGTATTATGGGACTTTTCATATTCCAAGTTTAGTTGCTCACATTTAGATGTTCTTTCTTGCAGATGAACCTTTAAATTCCCACATTTATTATTTATTATAGCCCAGCAACGTGATATTTAATGGGATGGATAGGAAAAATATTTAATAAGTAGAATATAATTCACAAAGAAAAATGTTCGTGTGCATTTTCATCAGATTGATTTATTTTATTTAAACATATTTAAAATTCATCTCTTACATTCTTATTACTTTAGTAATATTTTGGGAAAGGCTATTTCATTCTATTTACGTCACATTAGTGAGAGTAAGCATTTTCTACCATTTACCTGTCATGCCAAAATATTCTTTCCTTGCTATTATTAGGCTACATTTCTGTTTAATTTTTTTCTTTTTAAATTCAAGATTATTTGGTCATCAAGACAGCAGCTCAGAGCATTTTGTTGAAAGCCTTTGACACTTTGATGTTATCTAGGAAAACCTGGTAGTGTGGGGTTTATAAACCTGTACATGTCCACCTATTTTCGAAAGAGTTTGGGGCTTTATATTGTGTACGGATTGCAAGTTAATTGGGGCAAAATAAGATATATTGTAATAAAAAAAGGGGGTTAATACATTTATTTCCTGCTGTGGGATACAACCAACTTAGCAATGCATTACAGAAGGCCAACTTGGCCTTCCTTCAAGAGAAACCTACTAATCCACACACTTCATTATATATAGATAAGTTGGTGTCATTCAATCTGTTATCTGACCCTAACACACATACCACCCATATTTAGTGAATAAACCCAGTGGACATCTTGAATTGGGATACAAATGATCTAATTAGTTGACACACGTGGTTAAAGTCTGCATTGATTTAAAGTATAAAAGACCAGAACAGCTGAAACAACCTATAAACATTGTTTTTTGCCCTCTTAAGCGGCAGTTTGCAGGTGACTTGCAGTCTTGACTCTGCATGGAGTGAGCTGGTTCTGTGTAAAGCAGTTCAGCTTTGATTTTCGATGAAATCTCAGGGATTTAATTATGGATCACCAGAGTAGAATCACTTCTTCTCGCATGATCTCACTAGGGGCCATTCATAACAACCATAACTGGGCTCCAGAAATCACAGCTGATTACTGGTCCTGCGAGTTGGTGTTTAATCTCCTAGCGGTTTGTCTCCGCTCACTCCCCTCTCTTTTACACTCGTTTGCATGACTAGCCCTGCTTCAATGTGGCCACCTATTAGAATCGGGATGTACTGATGTTTAATAATAAGGTATGCAAGTTTAAAACTGCAACATTTCTGCAAACTCCTGCTTTAGTGACTCATCACTATAGTCTCTAATATACGAAACACTCAATGATGTGTTTGTGTTGTAAACCAAATACGAAAATTGAACATTCATAGTTCACTGATTATGTCCTCAAGTTAAGAAACAAATAACTCCTGCAAAAAAAAAAAAAGATTGTCAAATTTCATTATAGTTTAATAAACTAACAGAAGGCTTGAGTCAAGAGCTTATACAAATGTCAACCAGACGGTGTAGGCTTAAACCTAGCAAGAAGTATGGTTTCTCCACTATTTGAAACTTTAGCTGCGTTTTGTTTTTTGTAGGAGGGAAGAACCCCTCTCATTGTGATTA
The DNA here is from genome assembly GCA_023333645.1 of Sceloporus occidentalis. Taxonomy (NCBI): domain Eukaryota; kingdom Metazoa; phylum Chordata; class Lepidosauria; order Squamata; family Phrynosomatidae; genus Sceloporus; species Sceloporus occidentalis. Next base: position 207,459 of record JALMGF010000369.1, read on the forward strand.
GAGCTGGTGTCCATAAGGCTGTCTCAAGCAGGGGTCCATAACAAAAATAATCTCTGTTTGTGATTAACAGGGACATGGGGAGTATACGGTTTTTAAAGCATCCACCTGAAAAAGAAAATATATATATATATATATGTATTTAAACAATAATACTGCACAGGTAAAAATAAATAAAGAGGCTGCAAGGCAGAGATTGGTGAAACCCCAAAATTTATATGCACTTTAATCATATGATAGCAGAGAGGTCCCTTTAAATTTACATGGAGTCTCCTTTGCAAATGCACGGGGCATTCTGCAGATTCCTCCATATGCATTTACCCACCCCAGTACTCCCAAATGCATCTCCTTATCACCAGTCAGCTCCAGAGTTGACTCAAACGCTCCAGCCATTGATTCCAATAGGAGTGCTTTCCTGCCAGGAAATATTGGACCCCAGAGGGCTCTGCAGCTGCAACTTCTCCCTAAAGCAGTATAATTCTTTTTCAACTTTGAACAAAGTACTTTCATACTTATTGCTTGTTTAGGGGGGGCTGGGACGCTGGAGTTTCTCTTTAATGCTCACATCCGCATTAATATCCTCACATTAATGGGACAGGGACATCTCTTTTTACTTTATCATACCTGTTTCTGCAAATGTATGAAACAGAAAAAGCTCAAATCATCAGGGGTCTTATTAAACCAAGTAAACGGTGGGACATTCTGCTCACCTGTTGGGTTCTTACCATGGCATTTAAAGCAGGCTCCAGTTGAAGCCAAAGAATATCTGGCTGATCTCCAAGCTCCGAGCTATTTCCTCAACAATGCAGTGTTGCTGCCACAGCTGGTGCAATTTCTGATACCGCTCGTGTGAGAGATGCAGAGGGTTCCCACGCCTAAAAAAGAAGTCAATAAAATAAATGATACACTTTTTGCACACTCAGCTGTTGCATTAAAGTACAAAGCCAGTGGCCCATCTTACTTCAGCCCGGGGTCAGTTTCTCCATACTCATCCAGGTAAGGTGCAGGGTATATGCAACCTCTTGTTTTTCCTTCAATAAGGACAACCTTACATTCCCGGATTCTGTTGGAAAAAAAATTCCACAAAAAAAGTTTTAATTTTCAACTGTAATTAAAAATGAGGCCAAATGAAATGGGGATTTCCTTTCTGCATGCCCAATAAAACTAACATTTATAAATGGCCAAAACATCATATTCATACACATTCTTCATGTCACTGGAAATTATATGTTCTAGAAGGAATCCTTAACATATTGGACATATTCCTGCTGGATATCGTAAGAGATAAGAGCTTTTGAACTGTGTTCTGTGTTGGTGGTGAACACATTTAGCCATATGCCAGGGGTTTCAATATTACTGAAGGGCCCGCTTCATTCAAGGGGAGGGTACAATTCTATAAACCCTGCAGGTCTTCTTGAATGAGCCCATGACCCCTTTGTCTTTGATGACATAGATGTTGTTACTGTCTTGGTTCAATTTGTAGACGTAGAGTTCCCCAAACAAATATCATTTGTCCACATATTGGGTGACATACTTAAGGAACATGCAGATGCCAGCTCCACACTGTATGGCGTGTGTAGTGCAAGCGCCCAACTCTTCTCCATTCACCACCTCCTGGCAGCACGTGTTCTGGGAGCAGAGAACCGTGCCGCAGAGCAGACACAAAACCGGATGCTTTCGTTCTGCATCCTTAGACTTTGGACACCTAGAAGGAGCACAGTCAAGAACGCCATTCAATAATACAAAAAAATCTCCAAAGCAAATGCCAGTATCACATTTACTTCCAAGAGTCCTTAAACACACAAACTGTACGAGGAAGAGCATCATGTACCTTAAGGCTGCCTTTTATATTTCCCAATTCTGACAACAGGGAGTAAAGATGGCAGCTCCCATACTATACACATGGGGTATAATTCTGATACATATATTTACTGTATAAACACAGTTCTACTTAATTTGAAAGAAAATCAGCAAATCTGGAAAGAGTTGAAACGTGGTTTAACACTTAAAGGAATATAAATCTTTACTCAGTGGGAATTTAAAGCTGAAAAGTATAGGGACTCGTAGTTAACCTTCTACAAATCTATAGAAATGATTTACAGCATGTATGTGAAGTGTGGAAAATGGCAAAAATGTAGAAAGTCTTTCAAATCACCTAAACTGAGAGGCTTGATTCAGGAGGGAGCTGTAGTCTTCGGGAAGTTTAGTCAATGTGTTGCGTTTCCTTGGATACCTGCAATTCCAGATAATTAAATTATATAAATACTAGCTGATAAATATCAAATACGAAAAAACAACAAATAAAGACTTCAATACCGTTATTGAAAACAATTTTACGTAGGAAATATGTCAAGACATCTAATCCACAGACGATAATGTAGAATTGCTTCACCATGTGCTTGAGTAAAGCAAAATGATTCTTTCCGTCCCATCTCCCACATAGGTTACGATTTGCATAAAAATAAGATCCAAAGCAGCAAATTTTTTTTTCCATATAATCCCTATTAATAAGTCTTTCATTATTGTTACAGATTCTAAGCCACATAGTGCCCTAGTATCAGTAGCCAAATTCACCGGCAACCAGGGTATATTCAATATCTCAAGGTTTCATCTCCGTGACACTATAGCACTATTCCCCATCACTAGGTAGATGGCAGCCAGCTTGGCCAGCATGTATACCAAGAAAGCGAGCGGTGGGCTGGACAGTCATAGCATCTCACACCGATCTTTAAGATTGCTTGGGTGGATTGCTTTAGTGCTTGATATATGCCTGTATTTACACACGTGTAGGTATAACAGTGCAGAGTGTGGCCGCACACATGATTAAGTAGCTTAAAGTGCTAGGGTTGGTTTTCAGCCCCATATCGCTGCCAGATGGCAGAGAATCAGAAAAACATTCAACAATTTTTTCCCGTCAGTCAAAACCCACGTACAGCGCATACTAACCTGAGTGCAGACGTTTTGCCAGAGAGGACGCTCAGCACACGTGAATCAGAACCCAAACTACATAGTGAACAGAGCAAAGTTAATAAGGCAAACCAGGCTACTAGTTAGTGAGCATATTATATCTGCGGGACCATATTTTAAAATACAAGCAAGGAAGCTCACTCCACGTGGTAATAGGCAGGTGCCAGGGCAGATATTTTGTGACATTTTCCAAATAGCCAAACTATAAACAAACTGAACGCAAATGAAATGGGTCCCCATACGGGATCTGTACCTCTGAATCAGTGGTTTCACAACATCCCGATTCTCCTGGAAAAGTAGGAACACGTTGGTAGGCAAACTGAGGTAGCTGCACAGTGCTTCTAGCTGGTCTTCTGACGATACTGGAAGGAAAACGTCATAATGAGAAATTCAAAGTGTCCCATCATCCCTAACGAAAACTGATGACTGAGGGAGAAGAAACGAAACTGGAAGAGCTTGCAATGTCAGCAGCCAACTGAAAGCAGACATAGACCCAAATTAAACTAAAACTTGTGCTTTATATTCATCGATCAGTGTCATTGCTTTCATATAAGCAGTGTCAGACGTCTCAGTTCCCTGTCCTAAACTTACCTCCCATACAACCCCCCCACCCCATTTTCAGGTCCAAAAACAAGAAATTCCAGTAAACAGACCATTTTATGAAGCCAGTGGTGGCCAGAGTGTATCGGTATTCATTATCCCAGAGCCCGCCTAAGTGTGATTAGCAGGTACATATAAATAAGTACAGTACAAGGGTGATATATACTAAGATTTGTCTGTCCTAAACAGTACCTGGTGATTTCAGCGCCTCGGGTGGTGTCACTCCCAGCAAATAATGGAAGAAGAGAGCTGAGCAGCGCAGGTACGGCATGAGCCCCTTCTTCACACAGCCCCAAACATACCAGCCCGGCAGGTCTGCCCAAAAGCAGCTGCAACCATGAAAGTCAGAGAAATTTACTATGTTACAGTAAAAGGTGCATGCGGAGTAACACAAAGAATAACGTGTGAAATCAGTGACCAAGCCTTCTTATAGATATAGACAGTCTTTTTACGGTGACCCAAAATTGGTGAGTTCTATCATAGACATACAGTCTTAAGTTTGTAGAAATACACGAAAAGACCAACAATATAAAACCTACAACAATACTATAATGTGATGCTTATAACACTTAAACAAGTTTTTTCAAATTATTAAAATGTATAGATTAAGGATATTGTACACAAAAGACTATTTAAGCTTTAGAAGAATGGTTAGCTATATTACTACACACTATACCTGTTATATTGGGGGGCAGAAATAGCCAAGCCAGTGAAGCCACACATGGACCTGACCTCTGTGACTGATGCACATGGGAATTGTGTAGCAGGGGCTCCAATCTGTGTTTACCTGCTACTTGACCGTTCAGGCTTTAAGAGACTCGAGACGCACTAAAATATTGTAAACTCAGCACCTGTCTGTGGATTTGTCTAGTTTTCAGATTAGTAAATGGAATATGATATAGTATCATATCTCCAATATAGCGAAAATGATGGAGTTTAAGATGTGAGGTAAAATCCAGAAAAACCTTGAAAACATTGGCGTATCTAGGGAGGTACGGTTACTTATTAAGGCAGAGGAAATTAGATCATAACACAGCTATAACCAAAGCATGCAGGGGAATTTTCAAAATACTGTATTGGGTACCTACCCATTGGTAAATTGACAAAGATCACGGCAAAGACTTGCAGCCATTCGAGCCTCTTCACAGTCTTCTGGGTCTGCAGAAGGCACCGTGTCTGCCAAAAGGTCGGACAGATCAATGTATTATACATGTATGACTTATTCAGCACATGCAAACTTTGGAATCTGGGCAGTTTTGATGGGTGTCATATAATTCATCATCTTTAGCACTAATTCTATTCAGACAAACCCAACCACCTTTCACATGTTGAGGAGGCCGTATAAGAAAGCCACGGTTTAGGGGGCATTATGGGGCCTGGGACTCAATGTTTATGAACACTTGTGCTTTTGAGAATTGCTTCAACCCCCTCACCAGCTAGGGTTCCCATAGCCCAGGGGCGTCCAACCTGCGTCCCTCCAGCTGCTGCAGGACCACATCTCCCATCCTCCTCAGCCAGCCCCTTAGCTGAAAGAGCATTATGGGAGATACAGTCCTGCAGCAGCTGGAGGGCTGCAGGTTGGACGCCCTTGTCATAGCCCCATTAACTGTCTTTAAAAAAATAGATGTGCTGTCCAAAGAGAGGAAGATGGAAAGTCTCAGTGATCCAAAGAAATGTGTATTTAAGGAAAAACAACACTGCAGCGGTCGGCACCACGGTGGACATTTACTGGGGTCTGTGTGGACAATTTAGTTCTATGGATCTTCAGAAACCTGTCTCTGCAACACTGTCAGTTCATTATTGTAATACTGAGTTTTCTCCCAGCAAGTTATGAACACATCTCTCAAATACCTCATACTTTAGCTCTTCATTAGTGCAAAAACAGCACCACCATATTAACTGCTGTTAAGAAACGGTGTTGTTTGGTCATCTTGACAGAGGGGGTCCAATAATGTATGAAATAAAACATGAACTGGCGGCCCACAGGCACTCCATGGAGTACAGCAGGTCCAGCCTCATCATACGGGTGACAGCATAAGGAAGAAAGGACCTTGGCACATGGTTTGCATACAGCGCCAGAAAATAACACGTTCAGGGTTCAATTGTATTCAACAATCATGAACAGAAAAGCATCCAAACTACCTTTGACAGCACATCTTAGACATTCGGCTTTCTAAAAGTTAATTTCCTTTTTAACTTAGTAGCGCTCTGAATCTATTATTAGGGCAAACGGACTATAACAAGTAGTGCAGCAAGTAGTACGAATTCAGAACACCAGCAACAAAAGACGAGAAGGACCTTATTCAATAGAGCTTACAAGAAACTACCTTTTATCCTCTTTTATCAATGCCCAACACAGCAGAAGGTTAGTTTAGTTATAACACAGTTTGCTCTGATTCATTAAAAAATCACCAGTGGCCGATGCAAAGATGATCTGCAAAATATGTGTCATCGTGAGCAGATGGAAGAGGTAGAGGTTGTTGTAAGCAGATATCAGAGGCGAAGGCTGTAGATCTACATTTTCTTCACAGTACAGAGATGGGAATGACAAAACGGAGCCCACCTAAGAAAAAAGATCAATCTTTTGTTACAATCTTTTAAGAACAAATTCTGATCTGTGTCACACGCAAGGCTTTTAATGGACCCTTTTTGTTAAACATTATAAGTAGCGTCAAGGGTATCGCATGATATGGCAGCGACATTTACATGTTCTCGGTATATGCACATTAGAACATCCATAATTACACCAATAAATACAGCAACCTTTCCATCAATTCTAAAGGAGAAAAGCAAGGCAGATTGTTACCAGTAGGTGGAATATGTCCACAGACAGGAAGGACGGGGTGTCTTCCAGTTCCATGTTCGGCAGGAACACTGTTAAAAGGAATTACAAAAACACGTTTTAAAATATGTTGACAAATGTGGTCTTTGAAGTTTAGTTCTAAGTTACTTAATTACCCTTGGAAATGTAGCTGCTGTGGCCTCTCCCCAAGTGGCCTCATCATAAGTGGCTATTTAAGAGTTACACTGGACTATCCAGACATCCATCACTGGTCTTCATGCTTTCATCCAACTACTCCTCTGGCAATCACTAATGTCTGCCATATCTCCTTCTCTTACAGGTATGAATATCCCATATTTCATTTGAACCCCTCATCTCCTGCCGATACCCCTGCTTTACACCCGGTATGTCCGTATCCTGCCTGTCTCCATACTTTGCTGCTATCAAAGGGTTACATTTGGTAAATTAGCTTAATTGCATTTGTTGTGAGCCATGGTATGAAACATCTGCCTCCTGTGTGCAATCACCTTATCTGACCACTTGTGAGGCAGCCCTATAAATTACCAGGCCTCACTTGGAAACAAGCTTTCTTGGTTATGTAGCTGCTGTGGCCTCTCCCCTAGTGGCCTCATCATAAGTGGCTATTTAAGAATAACACAGGAGTTAAACGGGAGGGAAACGACATACCAGCATGGGCGTAGGAACCAGGGGGACGGGGGGATAGATTCCCCCAGTAACTCATGCGGGGGGGACCGTTAATGAAGAAATTCCCCCCAGGGCCGTAGGAACCTCCCCAATAGAAACGGCGCAGGAGGAGAAAAAGCGGTCGTTTTCAGCAACCGCTCGGCGTCCTTCTGTCTCCCCTGCTCCCTGCCGCCACCTGCCTCAACGCTGCCCGACTGCGGTGGTGGGAGCGTGAGGCACCTGTCTCGGTGCCGGCGCTTCATGCTGAGCGCCAGCATATGACGTCATATGCCGGCGCTCAGCAGTGAAGCCGCGCACATCACGGCAGAGCAGCGAGGCAGCACAAGACTGCACGGTAAGTAGCCTACAAAGGGGGTACACACCCATGCATACCAGGTACCACTGCAGAAAGAGGCTACAACACATCATCGGAACCAGATCAACTCATCCCCATCCAAGCCGTGTCTCCTATTGTCTTCGCTTCCCCCTCAACCACCGACTAGCTTGTAAGCTCGGGCAGGGCCCTCTTCTCCTTTTGTACCAGTTTGTTACTGCATGTGAAATTGTTCTACTGACTGTAACAGCGCTGCAGAATCTGCCGGCGCTTTATAAATAAATGTAATGTAATGTACCCTATTTTTGGCTTGCGTTTGCTAACATGTATATGTAGGAGCACTCTATATTGCAATTATCTAGCAGTAGGCTGAGTCACTTGTGAGATTTTCCTCTTTAAATGCAAAATATTAACTTGTGTGAGTTTTTAAAGTCTTTATTTTAGTTTAGGATTCCCAATACACGTATTTGGTAATTCCATCTTCATAAAGAGCAGCCTAACAGATTTAGATATGTTTGCTTAAATAAGTGAAATGTTTTTCAAGAGTAGGGATGGAAATATATAACACATTATATGAAGATATACCTGCCAATAACTGAACCAGATGTTTCTGTAGTGCCGTTGGAGGACATGTTGCCCGTTGGGCTTCAGCAAATTTCACCAAGGCTTTGAGGCATGAGTGCTAAAAACAAGGAAAGCAGAAAAAAAGATGAAGCTTGCATACCCCCTTTTTTTTATAGATACATGGAACTAACTAGTAGATCCATCCCTGTTAAATTGCTGTTGATTTGTTTAGCCTGGATAATGCTGGCTCTGCCACATTGAGACACAAGAGTCGACTTCCACAATGTGACCTTTGAAATTGAATATCTCCAAAACAATTACGTAGATTTCCAAACAAACGAACGAGCAAAAGTATAAGTCAACTGACATGTATACAAAATAATATATTGGAACATTAAAATTAATTTTGACAGCCTTTATTTTAAACAACCACAGGTATAAAAGGCACAACATAAAAACCACCAGGCCTTTAAAACCGGTTGGGGTCTGTTTTAGGGCAGGGCTCGATAAATCCCAGGCGCCAGGTCGCCATGGCGACAGAGAATTTTGTCCTGGCGCCTAGGTTTTGTCAGCCTCTTACATCCATAAAAAAATGTGGATGTAAGAGGCTGAGTAACCACACGGGGGCGCTGCTGCTGTCTGCCCAGGAGTCTGGGCAGACAGCACAGCCACTCAGAGCCCGCCCCCGAGCCTGAGATCACTCCCACGGAGTGATCCTGTAGGCTGAAACTGCCGTTGCTGCAAAACCAGCAATCGTGTTTTCAGCTGCCACAGGCAGCTTCAGGGAAGGAGGTTGTGTGTTGATTGGGTCCCCACACAAGTGTGGGGACCTGACCCAACACCCCCCTGCTGCCTGATCGCTCCATGAGAGCGACAGTGCAGCGTTAACCCCTTCAATGCCGCGATCGCGGCATTTAGGGGTTAATTCCCGTTTTGTACGGGGCTCTGCTGCTGGTGGTCTGCCTGGAAGCCCAGGCAGACCAGCAACAGCAAAAACGAGCCCCCACAAGCCCTTTGATGATTCCTGTAGGCATGGAAGCCTACAGCAGTCATCAAAGACTCCCCTCCCTGCAATGCCTGGTCTATAGACCAGCAATTGAGTCCCAGCTGCCAGAGGCAGCTTCAGGGACAGGGGGAGAAGGTTCTTTGGTCTCCACATGAGTGTGGACACCAGCCCCAACACCCCCCTGCTGCCTGATCGCTCCATGTGCTCCAGTGCAGCGTTAACCCCTTCAATGCCACACTTGTGTATGACACATTCGTGGCATTGCAGGGGTTAACATTTTTCCCCACAAGCTTGTGGGGACTAAATATCAGTCAATGCTGTGCTCCAATGGAACATCAGCATCGAAAGAGTTAAAAAAAAAAAATTAATAATAAAAAAAAAACAGCACTGACCTGAAAGTCCAGGGTGCTTCCAGGTCAAACGCTGTGAGTTTAGTAAGTGGGCTGATGATGATCCGATCACTCCTAACCAACTGTTAGTTTAAAAAAATCCTGGCTCCTAACTTTTTTACCTGGCGCCTAGATTCACAACAAATTTGTCAAGCCCTGTTTTAGGGAGTCTTCTAAACCAGAGATCTACAAATAGTGGGGGCTTTTTGGATCTCTAAAAAAAATCTGTAGGATTAATAGTTTCATACTATTAAATATTGTGGAGAACTCTCTAGTTTAAAATGTCGAGGTGAATGGACTCAACGTTGGCCAATGGTTTTCTCCTAAAGCAGAGAATTTTAAAAAATTATGTCTTTTGTGATTATGCCGATTATATCAAAGCAAAGAAGTGCATAAAATAATTAGAAAACTACAATTTTTTTGGATTAAGTTTTTTGGATGTAAATCCAGACCTACAATCTAATCAACTACTAGAGACGTGGGTTCATTACGAAGACAAGAAGCAGCATTTGCATCTCTAAGCGCATTACAGCAAAGCATCGAACCCTAAGAAGCTTTTATATCTTGGCTTATGACATGCTAAGGCTTTGGCTCCATTCTTTGGGAGAGAAGTCGGCCGCTGACATTGTACATTTACTGTAGATGCATATTTATAAATGTTTTGTTCTCTTACCGAGACAATAAAACATTGTGACAAAATGTCACATTTCCTAGAATCCTCAGCTACATTCCAAAACACTGCAAGAGATCTCCCTGACCTTTTAGAACAAAAATCGCTACTAAAATAACCCATACCAGATATATATATCAAACCCAAAAGAGTATTTTGTACTTAAGTTCTTACATTGTATCTTATTCCCTTTAAGGAAAACTAACGGTTTTATATAAATGTTATACTATATATATATATATATATAATATAGTCACATGGTCAATTACCTGTCGATTCTGCAGAGAACCAAATAAAGGTTTGTCATCGTCCTGTAATAAGCTCTCTGGAACAAGATGACATTGTTTTAGTGATGATTCACAAAAAGAAAATTAAACCCATGTTAAAGTAAACAAGTTTATTGAATTAAAGGTTGATTTTATGAGTTTAAAAACATTAGGATACCGGGGAGGAATTTACTGATGAAGTTTTCAAGTGGCCGCTCACGGAAAACAGTTGATGACATTGATGGTATCGTGTTTTGAATGTAGAAAGATTACCTATGGACTGGATGGTGAAGGCACAAGTGTTCCACGTCATGACAGGTAGACGAGGGTCGGACTCATTAGGAGCAACATTCAGGCCCACGCGGTAAATCGTGGTAGCAAAATGGAGCAGCATTTCTTTTGTACTTGCTGAATAAGTTGGCCTGAAATGAATTAGCAAAACAACAACAAATATATTTATAAGGCCCATGCTACAACACTAATACACAGGGAGCACCGTTACCGACCATCTAACAGGCACCACTAAATGGGTTTTTGCACCGTTATATAGCGCTTTCTGCTCAGATGTAATGTAATGAATGTCACCGCCACTAGGTCAGCGCAGCATAACTTCCTTTGACGTGAAGTGTCCCCATCCTGGTTTAAAGCAAATTCTGGGGAACATGGAACAAATTTATAAGGGGGTAGTAGAAGCATTATTAAACACTCATCTACAGACACCCTCAGAAATCTCATGGTGCTGCCACAACCACAAGGGATTCTGGGTAGGCACATGCAAACAAGGTCAACAATGATCAACTTTTGCCTCTTTATCCACTTCTTACATGGATCCCTTGAAAGTAATTGCCCTCTGTACAAGACAGCCTTTAGACAAAACTCGGGTAAGATCACCGCTCATGGACTGCGGTTTCATCCTTAATGGGACTCATCAGTATGAGGTTGTGATACTGGCTTAATACTTGGGGAAGCACGAGAAATACCACTAACAAAAGTTATGGTGGGTAAAGGTGATGGAAAACCCTTCCACTTAAAATTAAGGGGTAGTAGAAGCATTATTAAACACTCATCTACAGACACCAGACAAGCCAGAAGGCTTCTTTCTTTCCCTCAGAAATCCCATGGTGCTGCCACAACCACAAGGGATTCTGGGTTGGTATAAATTTATAAGTGCAGACTAAGGGGTGGAATGAGTGCACTCGGAAAAATCAAACACTTCCAGGAAGTATTTTATCTGCCGTCAAACATATACACATGACGTCACTGTTGAAGGTAATTAGTCGTATTAGCTGAATCAAAGACACATACAAACATACACTGTATAGATATCTCTGCCACCAGTGTTTTATTATTATAATAAATAATAACGGCAGACTTTTGGATTATGGAACGAGAAATGCAAAGAGAGTTTGGGTCTCAGGCTGACTGGGCAGAGAAGGTTTGTATTGCTAGCTAGAAATTGACAAGAGTCAAAAGAAGTCATCAAACCCAGCCACCCATACCTCCAAGGCTGATGAAGCATCGTGGAAGTCCAAAGTACACAGTGTAAAAGGGTCTTGGGTATCACTATTACTTGTGTAAGGTTACTCACGGGGGCTCTACTCCAAAACTCAGGATGGAGCGGAATTCATTGCTTTGGTCCCCTTGACATTTATAGAATTTGGGTGAAATATATCTGTCTCCTAAAAGGAATAAAAAGGAAATTATATATATCATTCACTTGGACCTCTTTAAGTAGACTTCTTTAAAAAAATTCTAAACGTTTCTAAAAGTTTAGAAACAGATTCAGTGCATCTAAGTGGGTAAACTATATATAATGACAAAAGGTTGCCCCTAGCTGGGTTTTATCTATGGGGTGAAAGAAGCAATTGGCTGTGCCTAAAACCACCCATGAGGGCCTAAGGTGGAAAAAAAGAATTGTCAGACTAGCCTTCCCAAATTGCAAGTTCTTTATAGGGAATATGGACAGAATTGGTCAAAAAGCAGATGGACTCTATAGTTGAAGTGATGTCAGAAAAGATCTATAGTCACATAAGCTTTCGGTATCTCAGAGGTCTCTTCTATGCTGGTCCAATAAAAGGACTGAGGACTACAAGCTCTTCATAGAAGACTTGAGTGTGGCTTGTGACCTATTAAAGAGCCCCCCCTAAGAGGTTGCTATGGTCTGATAATCATTTTCATAAAATGCTAAATAATGTAAGTATTGGGAGCTTCAGGGCGCATTAAATAAGCCATCAGGCAGTAAAGAGGTCTGTACATAAATATGTTGTATTCTTTTACAGGGGTTTGAACGATTTGAGCTGAAATTGTGCTGGCAAAATAATGTAAAGAAACAGTTAAAAAAAGATACCGTTAGTGATTTTCAGATTGTAGCCAGTAATTCTGGCTGCGACCACATCCAACCAGCGGGGAAACGACAGTACTTGGCCAATGACTTCGGCATCAGAGCTGCAGGGAAATAAAAGTAATCGGTTAGAGGACTCTTGTAGGTTCCTCATTCACAAGGGACTCCTGGCCATGGTTCAAAGGTATTTTATTTAAGCAGTGTTCTTTCGATTTAGTGTCAAGCTACAAATCATATCAAGTATAACATGTTATGTTCAAAGTATATACTGTATCTAGGGATGTGTATTGAAAGTAAGCTTGGAGGACTACCTTCCTCCTTGCAGTTCGATCTCATCCATCATATGGAAGCTAATGGTTAAGTATAGGCTGTCAACTTTTAGCATTAGAAGATTCTCCAATGAGTTCCTCTTGAAACTTAAAACTGGAGATAATTTAGAGTAGCATTCCCTAACTCTTAATACAGAGGCTTTCATATGACTTGGGAACAAAGATGGGCTTAATAAATTATTAAAATAAACAAACAAGTAGGACGAGGCAGAGACAAGTCCAGCCTATGGGCTGCCACTTGAGAAACAGCATAAGCAGTCTCAGGAGAAATCACCCCAAAAGCATTAGTAAATTCAGAAATATAAACGTGAGAGGGAACATTGAGGGTTTTATGGAACAGGTGATTCTGATGCAAAGCGAGCAAGATGGTTTTTTCACATTAGTTTAGACAACCAATTAGCAACATAGAAACATAGAAACATCTCGTGGTTACTATGGCGATAATGGCACTTGTCAAACTTTGCACCAGAATCCCTTTTAAAAAACATAGTCCTTTTAGGTATAACTAGATGTTACCTGTTCACTTGATCAGCAACAAGTGGGATGATGGGAATAACAGTGTTACAATGGCACTTGCAGAGAGGACACAAATACTCTCCATTCCCAAGATCGAAGATCAGTTCGACATGAAGCCGCTGCCGCATATTTAGCTGCATAGCCTCGAAATACCTGACGTATACAAGATATGTGATTTGTACATGTAAGTTATGATGAAAACAATTCTGTAACCTTTGGATGATCGATTCCCTTTGACCATCTGGCAAGTTATAAGCAGAAATGCTTAAAAAATTTGTACAATTACTGTATTTCTGCATGTTTTTTTTAGGTAAAGGTTTCTTGGTCCCACAAAGTAATGAAAGGAAAGCAAAACAAAATCATGGTGTCAATGACAAATATCTATCACAAAACTGAAAAACATTTTCATGAATACTTTAATAAGACATATAAAACAAGAGACGACAGGCTGTGAACCTGAGGGGGCCATCCCTTGGAAGACCTGTCACCCATGGAATATTCCAACATGCTTCTGAGAAAAGACACATGTTGCACATACGTATTGGTATAAGAAACCCAGGACGTCCATAATTTCAGCAAGACCTCCTGAATATAGTTATTATGTAGGGCTGCAACTAACGATTATTTTCATAATCGATTAGTTGGCCGATTATTTTTTCGATTAATCGATTAATCGGATAAAAAAAATTAAATTTTTCATTTATTTTAAATTATTTAATAAAGTAACATAGGATGTTAAAAACAAACGGCAGAATAAATTTTTTTTCTTGTTTTTATTTCCCCAACCTGCCCCCCAGTTATGCATATTTGAGCCCAGGCTTGCCACACTGCCCTCCCCGACATGCCACACTGCCCTCCCCACATATGCCTTATATACCCTATATGCCTTATACCCCCAGATTTGTCACTCCGTCCTCCTCAGGTATGCCGTATACCCCCCTGATATGCCATAGTGCCCTCATAGGATTTGCAGACTCGTTCACAGACACAATACTTTTATAAATAAATACAGGATTAATCTTCACTGCCCCCAGGATTTAGATTCCCCTCAGTTTGCCCCCCTTTACCTCTAACTGCACCTTAAATTAACTTTATTAAATTAAATTAACCCTCAGTCCTCAGCATTAAATTAATCCTGAAGAGAAGACCCCATTAACCAAAACTGCCCTAAATTAACCCTGAAGACCCCATCAACCACAACTGCCCCTAAATTAACCCATTAACTATAACTGCCCCTAAATTAACCCTAAACACCCCATCAATCACCACTGCCCCTAAATTAACCCTAAACACCCCATTAACTATAACTGCCCCTAAATTAACCCTAAACACCCCATTAACTATAACTGCCCCTAAGTTAACCCTAAACACCCCATTAACTATAACTGCCCCTAAATTAACCCCCACCTCCCCTAACTTTCAGCAGCCCAAATATTAATTTTCTACTCACAGTTAGATGAGTGTCACAGCCATGGCGATGCTAAAGAAATGGGCGGAGCCAATCGACCGTTTGGCTCCGCCCCTTTCTTCCTCCCTGTAGTCACTGCCGATTGGCCCCGCCCCTTTCTTTCTCCAGCAGCGATTGCAGGGAGGGACTGGAAAAGGAAGTGGGCGGGCCAATCGGCAGTGACTGCTGCTGTGACTCCTGTGAGTCACGGATTATAACACGAGGGGTATTTTTCAGAGCATTTGCCAACGAATTTCATTATCGATTATCATCGATTTTATCGATTAGTTGTCGCAGCCCTATTATTATGATTAAAAAACTAACAAGAGGTGAAATACAGCGCTAACAAAACAGCAAGAAAAGCTCCAAACCAAATACTAAAGGTGGTCTCCCTTGAACACACCCAAAAACAATAAAGTGAAAACATATAGCACTTTATTAGTGCTGCTGTAAAGTGTGAGTTTGATACTGCACCATTTTTCGATCTTACCCATTCTGTAATTAGAGGTTGTGCTATGTATTATTTGTCTTTTTATGTTTCATGTTACGAATTCTAAATATTCGGACAGAAGATCCTTCCACATTCGGATATAAGTATATGTATCCATTTTTTATATTTATTCTTGATACCACAGGGTGTGAACAACACAGTTTTTATATTGATTTAGTGATTTGTTATTAACAGCTCACCTACTCTAAGTTTCATTTTTCACTTCATAGTTATTATGATGCTTATTTGTAAGATGAATCCCCAAAGGAATGCACAGTTCTCCCGGATGGATCTCATGGTGTCTACAGCAAGCAAGAGTGTCTTGTTTTATCTCCAGAACAGGCAGGAGCTAAAGCTCACATGGTCAATCTCTCTTTTTATTTTTGTTGGTACCAAAGCAGGACCAAAGAGATTGTCTCACCAACAACTAACCATCAGTCCAGAAGTGACTGGTGTTTATGCAGGATCTACATAGTGATGCCAGCAGATGAAGAATGTTGCTGTGAGGCAATTGTACAGCACAGATTCAGGAATCTGATCACTATGTTACTGACATGTAGTTTCCCCATTCAGGAGCAGAGGGGTTGTGTTTATGTATCTGTTATGTGCAGATGTGGTGGTAATTATGGTATATATTTCCACAATGTCAGTAGAAAAGGATTTTAAGAAGGAAGGTGCTTCTGCTGGTCGCTCCAACAATCATCTATCTAACCAGGGAGCATCTCCACCTGGGAACCTCTCCGATTTCTCCCCAAGCAATACAAAAATACTGGACGGGAGCCCACTCGGTCTCAGTAAAAGCACTTCTTTTTTTTACGCTTGGCTGATAAAGTAACAAAGTGGGTTTGATGTTTTGGACATGCTGACTGCCTCATGTATTTCGGGCTTATGAATGAGGGCCCCAGTAAGCCTGAAATGCATGAGGTTGTCTGCATTTTGTTGATACGTTCCAGTTTGTTATTTTTTGTGATGGGGAATAAAGTAATGCTTTCACCAAGTAAGCTCCCATCTAGTTTTTTGCATATATAACCAAAATGCCGTTATAGTGGTAATTGTATAATCAGTGAAATTTGCATTTGTTTGATGCTACATGTAAAACTAGAACCCTAGCAAGTGATAAATTATGTGTCATGGTCTCTGTTCACGCACATACATGGGATGCATGCAGGTCTGTAGGTTTATGTGCACATAGCTATTTTTGGTTATATGGCACAGTCATATTCCACTGCGTTGTACAATAAGGTTATATGTAAACAAAAGTCATTTAAATAGACAGAGACAAAAGGTAGGGAGGGTCATTCAGCACACAATCATAAGTTATGACACAACAGAAAGCAACAATATCAGAACTTACTTTTGCCAGCATACGACATGCATTACATGTCCGCAGCTCCCTGTATGCGTCCCACACAGCATCTCGGGGTTTGTAAAAAGTGGATCAAATGATTCTGGGGAAAGAGCTAAAAAATGAATGCAGCTCTCTTAAGGAAAAAAACAGGTAAAATGCTTATGTGGTGGGCTTTCCTTACTATCTCAGTGGATTTGACGGTGTATTTTTTCACTATACCTATACATACTACACAAGGTGTGTTTAACAATAAACATTAATATTACACAAAAATAACATTTATAATGGATTATTACGGTAATTAGATTCCCATCAACAACATGCCCCCCCAATAGAATTTCCTTTTAATCCCATTATTGCTATTGTCTAATACTGTCACAGCTGGACAGGTTGCATCACCCCTAAAAGGTTATTATACACAGTAATTATACAGTAGGATTTAGAGGGGGTTTATGTGGAAGTATGTCTCCTCTAAATGGTGACCATTCTTCAAGGATTTATTTTAGTTAGTTTTTTTATTGGCCTGGCATACAGACGGGGGGGGGGGGTTGGGACCTTCTGGCCACTAACATACACATACTACTACTCAACACACACTTACACACTCTCCCCTGCAAACTCACATACACACTCAATGAAACAGGAATGCTCATTTAAAGTTCACTTGTGCCGTCATATATATATATTGGTGTGGTTTTGGAGTAATACAGAAAAAGCCCAGTTGCTTTGTTGAACTATTTGAAAATAGGCAGTATCTATTGTAGATCTTGTATGGGGTAGGATAAAAAATACAAAGTAAATGCAGGTAATTTGGGTTCTAAATCATCAAGTTGCTTTGCCTTCACACTTCAGCATTGCTCTTAAATTTGTATTAAAAGATAGAAGACATTATTGTCTACCTTCACTTCAAAGATCTATGGAATTCAATTCATTCTACAAGGTTTCAAGGTTTCTGTTATTCTGGCTATGTTAAAATTGTTTGAGGGAGGCTGGCTAGAAAGAACCTTATTATATAGTTCTGGACCATTTTTTGTAGCATTTTACGCTGAATCCACGTGATCCCAATTTTTTACTATATTTAATTGGCTTGATTCTGGCATTTAATTTATTTACCATGTATTTTAACAATTTGAGGCCTTCAGCAACATAATACATATTTTGAGGGATCTGTTGCTCTTCATAGGAAAACACTGATTACCAATTCTAGACAGGAAAAATAAATCTGTATAGCTGTTTAAATACAAAAAAACATTTCCATACCATGAGAGAACTGCAATTGTAGGGGTTTGGTAGAAAGCAGCTGTGCTGGTCGGATCTGAAGATTATGGGACACTACAAGAGACTTGTGCTAAGTAATTCAATTCCACATATAACCAGCAGCAACCTAACAAGAAGTCCTATCTGTGCTTTTTATGTAGTTCCTTTTGTCAACTGCATACTACAGAGAGTCCACATCAACATTTAGCAATGTATGGTCGCAAGGCTAAAATGTAGTAGTCTGCCCTGACTCAATTACAGAACAAGAATGGGTCATCATTTAACATCTTACCTTCAGTGGACACTCACTAAAAAGGTCTATGTTTCTTTTGCATGATAACATTGCTTAGCATAAAAAAAACAAGACAAGAAACAATGACTTGTTTTGTCTGAATATAGCCACGTACCTCCTGAGTGTACATGACTTTTGCCCCGGCACTGGGACAGAGTGGTAGATTTCTGCACACATGCAGTTAGCACCATAGTCGCGCTGTTCAGTCTGACTTCGTGGTCCTCTTGACAGAGGATGCAAGTCAGCACTTCCTGCTCAGGAACACATGGGCCGCGCTTAGGACCCAAGGCAATCTTTGAGCCTTCTTCGGGTGTTGAGCTAAAAAGAAGTCCTTTTATTTAGTACCAATTTCATGACTGGATTTAGAACACTGAAATGAGGATAAAACCATATCAAATGCTACACATTTTAAACATCCTGAAATATGGATAAAATAATTGCAATACTAACAAGATGAAAAGAATGACGTTTGAGGGCTTTTTAATGAGGGAATAGACAGTCATTTGGTTCTTAACGCCCATAGAAACCTATGATTCTACTTCTGAAACAGTATTTTTATGCATGCAAGTATTCTGTAGTAGAACACATGGTATCAATTGGAAAGAAGCAGAAATCCCCTTTCTTTGTGAATATCATTCAGCGCTTTGTAACTTGCGTTGCAAAACTACCATCTGGAAAATGTATTATTTTACACGTTTACAAGTCTCTCACCTCTCCTCCATAGGAGTGGACCTTTCTTGCGCTTCCGGAGTGGTGTCATATAGAAGCTTATTACTTTCAATGAAATTTCTTTGCAGAGCAGACATTTGAGCCATAATCTTTTGCCTGTGAAGTCGTGCCGCCTCTGCTTTCCGTTTACGTTTTTCCTTCTCTACAGGACTCTGTTTTTGAAAGAAAACAAGGGGCAGATACAGAGATCCTCAACATACAATAGCAAAACAACCCAAATGTTCTTTCATATGCCCACTAGGGCCAACGCTTCCTCGAAAGGGCCCATTCAGTGGAGGAACAGGGAAGAGGCTGTCCAAGAAGTATTCCAGGGGGCCTGGTCAACGGAGCTGATACCGGAGGGAGAAGCGGATGAAGACAGAAGAAGAAGCGGAGCTGCGGGAAACGAGACAGGGACACGCAAGCAGTTCCGGAGAAGGTAAGACATTGGGAGAGAGGGAATTTCCCGGGGAGCTGGGAGCTCTGTGTGCCGGCATGGCAGCCCCATGATGAGTGGCAGCCCCATGATGAGTGGCAGCCCCATGATGAGAGGCAGCCCCATGATGAGTGGCACCCAGGTGAATGCCCCTCCACCCCCTAAGTACGCTACTGGAGCCAGTTAATACCAATGTACACTATGTGTGTGAATCTAGAATAATCAAGAAAAAAATGAGCCTTGGTGAAACAACTCATGGGTAATGCCACCTTAAAAGCAGATAAAGCAACCTCTTTGGCCCCCCATTGGTCTTAGAGATTCCTCAAAGTTATATCTGTATAGTGTGTGCTTTATTAAAACACACTTAAGATCATAAGTAACACGTTTCTTATGTGTAATGCTTGTAAAAAAGAGATCGTTGGTAAATATGTCAATTATCAGGGTTCAGGCTTGGTTTTAAATGTCAGATATTTTATGAATCAGGAACTCTGTATTATGACATTTTAGGATTTCACATTATATGCCAATTGCGTACTATGGCGGGCTGAAATCTAATTACAAAGCTTATTTTGTTTTCAAGAAATTCATACTTTAATACACTTTCATTAACTGCAAAAATGACAAGGCTCGATTTTTCTCCCATGTTGCTCTTACCTCGTCAACCGAAAGAACATCAGAAGAAATCGATGCCATTGCGGTCTGGCTGGACTTCTCTCGAAGCCTCTTCACAGTTTCAAACATCTAAAATGAACAAAAAGGCAATCCGTTTTAATGCTGAGTTGTTTGATATTATGTATGTTTGCCTTGGGTTAACAACTGTGGTCTAAGAATATGAGCCTGAAGCACCAATTCCTCCCTCTCAAACTAGCAGAGCTGAAGACGCAATGTCAGGTTTGATGGCAGAGGGTGCACTGATGGTCTTGATGTTCCCCAAAATCAGTGCCTGGTCATATCAGCTCAGCTCCCTTGTGTTTGTTATCATGGGCCATAGAAGAACTACACTTCTGCCAATATGAAAATAAATCCATCTTATGAACTGAAACAAGATTATTTTAGTTACTCACCTGCCGCACCCAGCCGACCATATCTTTTTGAGCCTCCAGCAGGGCAACACACCTCAATTTCTCTAAAAGCGTGAGCACGCTCACAGAGTTCACATCTGCGCTCCCGGCTCCTACACAGGGGAGAAAGAACATACCAATCGAGAAAACTGAAGTGGATGCATTCTTTATATATGATAACTACTCAATGTGTATATAAAGCATTGTATAAGTTACAGAAGCCAAAAAGCAAGATTCAAAACGCATAATAAATAGAGAAATATGAAGAAACTTACATTAAATAAGTGTTTTTCGTTGCATTCATTAATTCAGATGTTGGCAGAACTATACAGGGCCAACTTTTTCGAAAGAGAAGCTCGCTAAAGTTGGTCCATCATAATGCTTAAAGTCAGGTAGGTGAAAAGGTTAATCCTCCTGCAAAGCCCTTATGCATCCTTTGAATGGATAATACCAAATAACAGAACGTGCCAGTGTTGCTCTTTTAGAATATCAAGTCAAAAAAAAATCTTAGCAGAGACAGCAATGCCTTACTTGTTGCCTTGTGATAGAAATCAAATGTTACATCTTCCTCGGCTGCCTTTTGTAGCTGCTGCTTCTCCTCTAGCAAACCCAGGGCAATGAGGTGGAGCACCTATGCAGGCACAAAACAAATATATGTTCATATACCAGGCATGGAGATGCAGCAAAAATCTCAGCGACTTGAACAACATCCCCAAGGGGTAGCAAGGTCCAGGGGTGTAACATGACTCACATGTTACGTTTGTGTCTCCCCGTGCTGGTTCAAAATGGTTTAGAAAGGGCACCGCAATGTCAAAACTATTCTGAACCAGTACAAGGCGACAGGAACAAGGTGTCGCAGGGGCCGCAGCGGACCCCGTCGCAGCTGTGACCACTGCAATACCTGTAGTTACACCACTGGCCTCGCGCCTATCCAAAGCCCACAATGAGGTGTCTATTGTGCTTCCTAGACCATGCTCATAGAAGGTGTTAGACCTCTTTACCTCACCTACAATTCCATGATAGAAGACTTGCAGCACACATTATGTTGTTTCCATGTGGCTATCCTACATTCAGAGTTTAGCCCTTGCTTAAAACAAGTCTCTCCATGTTTTCCAAATACACATAGGTTCTCTTCCAGATATGAAAAAACTACTATTTGAAAGCCTGCTCATTAAAGAGCCCTGACTGTTACCTTCTATCTTTTCATAGAAGAAAGAAAAATGGTAAAAGCAGTCATGAACTGAACTGCCAGCATCTCCTACAAGAGACAAGATCATTGTACCATCTGGATCATGGCTTCTGTCCATGTGTTTGGCTCATCCTCTGTTGCCCTCTGGAGAATTGTTCGGAGTAGATGCATCATGACATCGCAACACAGGAGGTTAATCACATTACGAAAAGCGGGGCTGAATTCTGGAGGGGCTGGTGGAGGCAAAGCTGTACAAGTAAGATAGAAATAAACCCATAAATTCTTTGTGTTAGTGTAAAACTTACAACACTGTTTCTATGGCATTAGAGCGGTTCCAATATCAAGCTCTTACAACAATATCTTAAGTAGCTTTTGTGACCTAAGAACCAAAACTATGCCAAAGCACGCACACAATGCGGGAGCAAGTCTGACAAAGCACCCTGCACCTTTACCTTCAGAGCTATTGTCCTGCTTTCGTCTCTTCTTCTGGGTGTGTTCAGCCTGCAGTAACACACAAAATAATATCCGTATACACACAAACGGTAATAATACACCAGAAGAATGAAGAACACAATACATACATATGTATATATATATATATACACACACATATATATATATATATATATATATATATATATATATATATATATATACACAGTACTGTTCAAAAGTTTTAGGCAGGTGTGAACACATGCTGTAAAGTTAGAACGCTTTCAAAGACATTAATACTTTTTTTTTTTATCATTCCACAAAATGCACAGAAGAGAACAGAAGTGTAATTAAAATCAATAATGGGTGTGACCTGAGCCTTGTCCTGCCCTGCGCACACTCTGCCTACATTGAACATGCTCCGCCCACATTTGCTAATGCTTTCCCAAGTACAACCCTTTCCTATCAGCATGGATGGCACCATGGATGGATTTTTGTGCCTCTGAGAATATAGATCCGCTCACAACAGAAGATTATCACTAGTATGCAAGTACAGACTCTTCCTATACAGAAGAGAATAAATGTAAATATATAGCTCAATATATATAATTAGCACCGTACATAAATGGCTAGTGTTTGTATTACCTACTGAAAGCAGACCGTGCCCTTCATGTATTTATAGGTGACAGGGCCACTTTAAAAGCAACAAAATAGAGTTGGAGCCATGGGCAAACAGGGGGTGCCTTGGGCATATAGGAATAGGTTTGAGTTGAGCTGTGGGTCAAACTTACTGGCTGCATGCTTATTGCTTAATTTAAAGCTTACTCACGGCTTCTTAAAAAAAACAAAAAAAACAAATGAAACAAAACCTCTTGTACGAAGGGCGGCTCTTACCTTACTGCGCTGGGTCTTGGTATAATGATAAAAGAACACATTGAACTGATCGAGGTAATCATCCTTCAGCTCATACACACCATGTCCCGATACCCCAGGTTTCCTGTACGAAGATGACAATTCATTAAGTAACACAACTTTACACAATAACTACTCCACCTGTGTGGTCAAGGTAAAATTGACTACTCCTAATGCTGGCCCAGCAAACTCATACATCTGCACCCAACTTTACCAAGCCATATCCACTTCAAATCCATTAATATCTCATTCCTCATACACTCCGTTCTTTCTATGTTGATTAATAGGTTTGGGGTATTATAGCATTCAATTATATCCTGTTGTGACATATTTATCATTTCAATAGTATATACACACACTTACATATATACACACACATACACATACTTATATACACATTCATACATATGTTGTATTCTGAAGTATTTGTTACACGACTTACTTAAAAGTGGCCACTTTATTGATCACTTTATCCAAACATATGTCGGTGTTTTCCTACAAAATAAATGCATAAATAAACATTATAACAGTTTATCATCTACTGTATTCCGAGGTTCCGTATATTGTCATTAAGGGGCGAACCAATATATATATACCGTATATTCCGGCGTATAAGACGACTTTTTAACCCCAGAAAATCTTCTTAAAAGTCGGGGGTCGTCTTATACTCCGGGTACTAACCGAGTACCGAATACTTACCCAGCCGGAGAGTCCCACGAAGCCACAAATTTCTAGGGGAGGGGTGAGTGGAGAAGCCGCCTCCCCTGGGCCGGTCTTCAGGGCCACGCCGAGGTAGGTGCAAGATCGTGATCTCCCCAACTAGCCCTGATCAGCAGGGCTGGTTGGGGAGATCACGACCTCCCTCTAACTAGCCCGACATTAGGGAGCTCGAGGTCTGGCACTTCAGACCTCGGCTTCCCTGCTCCCTAATCACTACGTGCCGGCTATTGATGCCGAGCGCGGTGATGACCTCATGTCCGGGCGCTCGGCATCAATTGCCGGCGCGTAGTGATGAGCGAGCAGTAAACAGAGGTCTGACATGACAGACCTCGCGCTCCCACGACTGGATGGAAGAAAGAAGATAGAAGTTGAGAAAGGTAAGAGATGGGGAGAAAGGGGTGTGAGTGCAGTGTATGTATGTTGGTGTGAGATGGTCAGTGTGTTTGTGTGTTTGTAAGCTGGTGTATATATATATATATATATATATATATACATACATGTGTGTATATATACGGTATATACATGTGTGTGTATACATGTGTGTGTGTGTGTGTATATATACATGTGTGTGTGTGTATGTATGTATATATATATATATACACACATGTGTGTGTGTCTGTATATATATATATATGTATATACGTGTGTGTGTAAAGGCAGGGGTGTGTAGTGAGGGCAGTGTATAAATGTGTATGTATTGACAGGCGTGTGTGTGTGTTTGTATAACAACCAGCCAATCACCGGTAAGGTACATCGCTTGCCGTGATTGTCACATTAATCCATTAAGACATACTATGATCTTTGCCTCCAATGAATGAAACAGACAGACACATCGAGGATTATGTCTAAAAAGCGATTTCATCAATAAGAGTATTCCGTTGGTTGCTATGGTGATACGACTACCTTTCAAATTTGAGTTCCATAATCCCTTTTTATACACAGGCTCCAATCTGTGTCAGTAGAGATCTTTTTTTATGGCTTTGAGAGGCAATGGGGTGGATTAGTAATTCCCCTTAGCCCGTCCCTGGACAGTTCACCCGGAAGTAAAGCGCGTTTAATGAATGAAATAACTCAAAAAGACACAGACGTACAGTTTCAGGCAAGGCCTTGGCAATTGTGCTGTGGGCCATGGGTTCAATGCAAAGCAGGTGAACGATCTCCCGCATCATGCATTCTTCTGCGGTCACGTCGCTAATGCCGGGAACGTACCTCTCTCCTGAGTGCAGACAGAAAGAGGACGCAATAAACTTCCATTCACTTCAGAGAAATAGATCAGTAGTTAGAACGCATGTGTTTCAAGTCTTTACAGAACATTTTAAGATACCATTATGCTTTTATTTTTTTTTCTTTGACAGGCGAAAGAGATTTATGAATAACTTACCAATTACACAAATCAGAACATCTAGCATTTCTTCAATAAGTATGTTTCTTTGCCTTGCCAGGTCCTGAAACCGGTAAAGTACAATAAGGATTGTGTAAACCGAACAAAGCGAAATTATGTCAACCTTGGGGTCCAATTAATAAGTTCCTGATGCGGTGCGTGGTGGACGATTCCACGCTATGTATCTATCATCGACGAATCTCTAGGTTTCACACTTGAATCACTGCATGAAAGGGAAGACTCTGGGATCTTAATAGAAGGTAAAAATAATTGCTAAGCATCATGGATGATATATAACAGGTGAAGAGCTATCTGCGGGTTACCCCGGCTGTAGAATATTCATCCCAGACACCAAAAACATATATAGTACAAGGACTATATATATAATATATATATATATATATATATATATATATATATATATATATATATATATATATATACACACACACACACACCAGGGAACCAGTTTAAGGTATGACAAACGAATACTGTTCTTTGAGATATTCACTTAATCTGGGCATGTGAGTGAGTGAAAAGTACTATTTTCTCTCCATCATCATTAAAGTTTATAGTGCCCTGAGCAACCCCTAAAATTCCATAAAGCATCCACATTTCCAGTGTTCCCCATTACAATTTTGGAACCGCTCTATTTATCACAGCACGCATGGTTTTCTTCTTCCTCAGTGCCAACCATCTTTCCTTTATTTTCCCTACAACTAAAATAGCAAAAGTATTGCTTGCTGATGGCACCTGAATGCCCAATGCTTGGGCGCTCTGATGGCCTGGAATTCCATACCATATCTTTGGGGGGTGCTGTGATTTTGGAGAAGGCTTCCTCAAGCTCAAACCTCTGTAGCATCAGCAGCAGGAAACTATTGGGATCCATTAAGGATGCGCCAATCTGTGGACACCACATCATACAAAAAAGTGGTTACAGGACATAGGTTTATGCTAACAGTACACAACAAGACAGTAAACAACTGAAAATGTTATTTTCCCAAGAAAATAGAGAAATAATTAAAAGAACCATACATTTACCAATATGAGCTACTAGTAAACTAATATGATGTATTGCATTATTACTAAGCCAAGTGGGACTGGCAGAAGGCTTAATCTTCTTTCTTAACAGATACATTTCTGAATGTAGTGATTAAAAAACTGTTCAAATTACGCATTACACCCTGGAACTCTCACACAAGCTAAATAGCAGGACTGTTGAGCTAAATTAATCTTCTGCAATGCAAATAACCTGAGGGCTAGCAAAGAAAAGAAAAAGGATTCCAATTAAGCCATCAATGCATCTGCATGCAAAAAAATGCTAATTAAAAGGTAAAGCAGATGTATTATGCATTAAAGTTTCAATGATGGCTGGACTGTCACTTTAAGACCAAATACATCAACAGCAGTCAACAAAAGTACCTGAAGCATTACAATGTCCTTGTCATACATCTCGTCCCTGCACTTAACATCTTGGTAGTAGAACACCTAAAAAGAACACCCCACCATAAATCATTTAGGCAAGTAACATACTTTCCCTGAAATAAAAGGCAAAGTTTGTACACATTAAAATAAGCAATGTAAAAGTCTTCATATTAGAAGAAAAAGGTTAACAATAACACAATGTTAAAAGGTTGCATGGCCTCCTTGCAAAAATATATTGTTCTACAAAGTATTACTATAAAAAATAAAATTCACAAGTGCATATATTTTATGTATGAGTTTGCAATACCTGGCTGATAATGGTGAGACCATTCCTCCGCCACATTTCAGCGGCCACTTGCCCGACTAGTACTAGGCACCTCAGAGGGCACTCGATAAGACTTTCAACCTGGAATTCCTCCTAAACAGCGGCGAGAAATATATAAGAACATAACGGGAGTATAAAGAGTGGCGACCATGCAGCTGCAAATCAGAATATTAAAGACCTAGATCTTCAGAGTAATTATGTTTAAATATTATGAAGAAAAAAAAAAGGAGAGATCTACTCAACTGGGTGTCCACAAAAGCCAAACCGTTTTCTATAGTGCCCTGTTTTCAGACACTTTAATTGATTAAATCAAATAAGTATTTGACAGGATATATCTACTGTGCAAGGATACTAATGATATGTTTGTACTTACAGTGGGAATAATATGAGGTAGTCTGGCGATGGTGCCCGTCTTACTCATATGCGCATGCAGACCTAAAACACAAGAGCACGGTTAAAGAAATGAAGATGATGGTCACAGTGTTACTGATCTATATCTAGCTTCATTCTGTTTCTCTAGCCTCTTACAATGAGTGCATCGCCATTAGACAAATCTCACCTATGTTAAGCAATACTTTCTACACCACCATAAAAACAACACACATTAAAATGATTAAATAGATTTCACAGATGATGAGATCTGGAAAATGCTGGTGTAATACATACCTGCCAACAGCCGAGAGAGAGGTAGGTGGATACTGACAGGATCTACAGACACACGAAATGGGTAACTTTCATAGGAATGGCCACACATATTGATCCGTGTCTTCTCCTGACAGCTGCTGGCACTGCTACACCGGAGGACTGATTGGTAGCATTCCCTGTAGGCCTCCAGCAAGACCTCTTCCTTTTGTAGAAGAAAAGTAGAAATCAAACCAAAAAAAACACTCTGTGTCATTATCCGTTCCAAGCATTAAGCCAATTAATAATTCTGTGTAAAGAATGTATGATAGTACACATCTGTGAAATAAATGAGAGCAGCAACTTGTGCCGGGCAGAAAAAATAAGTCCTTTTTTGCACAATGCCCCTGGTACCAATGGAACTAGCTTATTTTTATTTATTAGGAGATTTGCACAGCAGTCCTCTCCATGTAACTACATATTTTCTGGATACAGAAGATTTTGTTCTTTATTTCTCTTACATTACTGGCGCACCACTCCTGGATTAGCATTAAAACGTTCTTCAGCTGCATCTGCATGACTATGGCTGCTTCCCAGTCGGAGTCCATCTCCACATGTTGCCCTATCATCCTACCGATGGCCTCCATGCCCTGCCGGAGTAAAGCTCAACGTCAGAAAATGATTTCACTGAATGGCCTCATAGATGCATCACCCGCAAGGCAAAGTGGACCATAGACCATGAGAAGCTTTACAAGGTGGTGACACCTTACCATAACTTTAGGGCTGCAACTAACGATTATTTTAATAATCGATTAGTTGGCCGATTATTTTTTCGATTAATCGGATAAAAAAATGCAATTTTTTTCAATTTAAAATAATGTAATAAAAAACGTACAATTTACACTTTCATCTCTTTATTGCAATGGCCTCTCTCTCGCTCTCTCTATTCACCTTCTTATTTTACTGACATAATAATAAAAGCTACAAGAACCCAAACACTGTGTTTCTCAAACTAGGTTTTAATGCAAAGTTATTAGTAAATATTAATTCATATGTTAACTATTTTTCATATTTAATAAAAACTATGAGAAGAAAGCCCCCGGTTATGCACATCTGACCCCCAGCTTGCCACTCTGCCCCCATATATGCCTTATACTCCTTATATGCCAGTGATATGCAACTGAGCCCCCTGATATACCTTTTACCCCCAGATATGTTTTATGCCCCCCCTGATATGCCTAATATCGATATGCCTTATACCCCCTATATGCCACTGAGCCCCCTGATATACCTTTTACCCCCATATATGTTTTATGCCCCCCTGATATGCCTAATATCGATATGCCTTATACCCCCTATACGCCCTGAAACTCATAATACCCCCCATACACCACTATAACTCACCCATACACCACTCTGGCTCCTCCCCCTCCCATACACCACTCTGCCTCCTCCCCCCTCCCATACTCCACTCTGCCTCCTCCCCCCTCCCATACTCCACTCTGCCTCCTCCCCCCTCCCATAATCCACTCTGCCTCCTCCCCCCTCCCATACACCACTCTGGCTCCTCCCCCTCCCATACACCACTTTGGCTCCTCCCCTTCCCATACACCACTTTGGCTCCTCCCCCTCCCATACTCCACTTTGGGTCCTCCCCCTCCCATACTCCACTCTGCCTCCTCCCCCCTCCCATACTCCACTCTGCCTCCTCCCCCCTCCCATACTCCACTCTGCCTCCTGTCAGCAACGGAGGTTCACAAGACACCAGGGAGCCGGGTAGAGAGGCAGAGTGGCGTATGGGAGGGGGAGGAGGCAGAGTGGTGTGTAGGAGGGTGGCTCCCATACACCCCTCTGACTCCTCCCCCCTCCCATACACCGCTCTGCCTCTCTACCCGGCTCTGTTACTGACAGGCACTTTCACTGCAGCTTCATAGAAGCCTCAGCGTAAGTGAAGGTAAGTAACGGAGGCTGTCTGTGCGATTCAGACCCCCACCGGCTTGTTACGTGGAATCAGGCACCACAGGTGATGGACCCACAATGCAGGTATGGCGAGAAAATCCAATAAACAAGCCGGGATCGAGGCAGGCAGCACAGGTGCGAAGTCAAAAAACAATAGCCAAGGTCGGGACGGGCAGCACAGGATCGTAGTCAAAGAACAATAGCCAAGGTCTGGTACACAAAAATAGCAATCAAAAGGCACAAGCGAAACAAACACCCCGAGAACAATGATATGGACTCGTTGAACGGGCAAGGAAACACAGGACCAGGAAGTTTAAATAGGACCAATGGCGGGAGAGCCGGTACGATGACGTCATCGCGACCGGCGCAAGAGAAGCATCGTCGCGATGGCAACGAAACAAAACAAACCCTCCTGCCTGTGGTACCTCCGCGAATGACGCGGAAGCGCCACACAGGCAGAAGAGGAAGGAGACAGCCACCGTGGACAGGCAGCGGCGATCGAACACTCGATCGCCGCCGACATGCCCGCGGCGGCTAACCACAATGTCCTCTCTGCCTGTGCTGCCGCCGCGAGCGACACGGCAGCGCCACACAGGCAGAAGAGGTACTGGTCGGGTGCCGCGAGCATGTAGCGGCGGATCGTCTCTTCGATCGCCGCTGACATGTAGCGGCAGCCCGATCAGGACTGTCAGTGGCAGGAAGGCGTGCCTGCCCGACACACACGCCCCCTCGTGTGCGTGCCGCACGCACGGCAACACACGAGGAGGACGGGCGCGAGGAACGCCGAGGGACCCCAGCCGGACGGGTAGGCATGACACGGGTGACAGAGAGGATGCGCACAGCCAGCCTCCATAACTGCCCTTCACTTACGCTGAGGCTGCAGTGAAAGTGCCTGTCAGTAACGAGGCGGGAGAGAGGCAGAGTGATGTATGGGAGGGGGGAGGGGTGTATGGGAGGGGGGAGAGATGGAAGTGAGAGACCGGCCGGCAGTGAGGGGAATCCAGGTCCCCTGCAGCGTTGCGGGGGATCTGGATTCTAGTATTATAATCCGATCTCTGTTTGAGGTCGGATTATATAAGGAGAGGAGTTTTTCAGAGCATTTGCTCTGAAAAAAACCTCTTTTTATAATCGATAAAAATCGATTCGATTAATCGATAATGAAAATCGTTGACAACGATTTTCATTATCGATTATTATCGATTTTATCGATTAGTTGTTTCAGCCCTACATAACTTATTTATAAAAAAAGCATGGGGGGCCCTCATTGGTGCCCTACCTAAAGCCAAGTGTTATATGAATCTGGCTGTGAATGGTCCAATGTGTTCAACAAAGACCTTTTGGCAGATCTGTCATTATATTCTAATATTAAAAATGGTAATTACATTCAAATAAGACAAAGTGGAAAAAAAAACCAAAAAAAAAACTACCATGAATGCAAAAAAAACCCAACAAACCCCATAACAAAAAAGCCTTACACTTGTCAGCGTCCTCTTCTTGTGTCACATGACTGTACAATAAAATTAAATAAACCGAGTGAAAATATAAATGGGTCAGAGTAGGCACAAGATTAATTTCTGGCAGGTTCTGGCTTCTTTACTTTCACCAAGTGTTGTATGCCATAGGTGGGTTAGCACCTTCTTGCAGATCAATATTAACTATCATCAAAGCTGCCTTGATTCATTGAAAGGCGCCCACAAACTAAACAGAACAGCAAACCAAAAGAGTCTCAGAATTAAAGATGCAACAGAAGATAGAAGCTACTGACAAGAGCCATCACTGTTTTCATGCAACAAAACACAGTTGCCAAACCCCACCATAACTCATTATCGTTACCTGCATACAGGATAATACATATAGGAATGATTTAAATCCCTCCAGGAATTTAACTCTCAACTTCTCCGACCATGATGTTGGTACACTGATAAGAATGTACCTAAAAGAATAAAAAAAAAAAAACATTTGTATTTTAGAGATTACATTTTATATAATTCACAGCGTAAAGTATATAGGAGAACAGTGAATCAATACAGTACACAGGAAAATACATGTAAAACAACTTGTACTGATGCAACGTATTTTGCGCACGATACAAAAATGGCAGAAGATTTACATGGACAAAGTAACATCTGGCTGGAATATTTCCTATCCAGTTGAAAATCTCTAAATGCTGTGTTATTATATGAGAATGTACATTATTTTCTTGATATTTCAGACACTCCATAGAACATCCATCAACACAGGGTTCTTTCTCCACTTACTTTAGGTCACAGATTGTGGCATAAACTCTGCAGAACCTGTCTTGGCTGTAGCCTTGGAAGTTAAACTTGTTGTCTGAATCTAGATATTCCGGCAGGACTTCCAGAAGAGTCTCAGTGATGACTTTTATTACGTTTTGCTCCTCGATGAGCAGCCGAGCCTGTGCAAAAATGCAGATATTCAGATTAACAGACACAGCATGATCCGCAGTGTTGGTTCCCAAGAGACATAAAAAAGGTTAATGGAGGTAGAATTCTAACATGATGTTCTGTTTTCATGACAAAATGCACCCAAAAAGTATATTATGCCAAAGTGAGAGAGAACAGTCACAGAAAAGAGTAAGGAGTAACATAGTAACATAGTAACATAGTTCATAAGGTTGAAAAAAGACCAAAGTCCATCAAGTTCAATCTATATACATATTGTGTCCCTACTGTGTTGATCCAGAGGAAGGCAAAAAAACCCTTATGAAGCAGATGCCAATTGCCCCATACCAGGGGGAAAATTCCTTCCCGACTCCAAATATGGCAATCAGAATAAATCCCTGGATCAACGTTCTGTCCCTATTAATCTAATATCCATAACTTGTAATATTATTGCTTTCAAGAAACACGTCCAGGCTCCTTTTGAACTCTTTTATTGAGTTTACCATAACCACTTCCTCTGGCAGAGAGTTCCATAATCTCACCGCTCTTACTGTAAAGAACCCCCGTCTGTGCTGGTGTAGAAACCTTCTTTCCTCCAACCGTAGAGGATGTCCCCTTGTTATAGATACAGTCCTGGGTATAAATAGGTCCTGGGAGTGATCTCTGTACTGTCCCCTTATATATTTATACATAGTTATTAAATCCCCCCTAAGCCGTCTTTTTTCCAAACTAAATAGCCCTAATTCTGATAATCTTTCTGGGTACTGTAGTCCTCCCATTCCCCTTATTACTCTCGTTGCCCGTCTTTGAACCCTCTCCAGCTCCACTATATCTTTCTTGTACACTGGTGCCCAGTACTGTACACAGTATTCCATGTGTGGTCTGACTAGTGACTTGTACAGTGGTAGAATTATTTCCTTGTCGTGATGCACCCCATGATTTTATTTGCCTTAGCAGCAGCTGCCTGACACTGGTCGCTACAAGTAAATTTACTGTTAACTAAAACTCCTAAGTCCTTTTCCATGTCAGTCGTCCCCAGTGTTTTCCCATTTAATACATATTCCCAGCCTGGATTTTTCTTCCCCATGTGCATAACCTTACATTTATCTGTGTTGAACCTCATCTGCCACATCCCAGCCCAAGCCTCCAACCTATGCAGATCCATTTGTAATCGTGCACTGTCCTCTATTGTGTTAACCACGTTACAGAGCTTAGTATCGTCTGCAAAGATTGATACTTTACTATACAATCCCTCTACAAGGTCATTAATAAATATATTAAAAAGAATAGGACCCAAAACTGACCCCTGTGGTACCCCACTAGCAACAGTAACCCACTCAGAGTATGTACCATTAATAACCACCCTCTGTTTCCTATCACTGAGCCAGTTACATACCCACATACACACATTCTCCCCCAGCCCAAGCATTCTCATTTTATGTACCAGCCTTTTATGTGGCACCGTATCAAATGCTTTGGAAAATTCAAGATATACGACATCCAGCGATTCACCCCGATCCAGTCTTGAGCTCACCTCCTCATAAAAGCTGATCAGGTTAGTTTGACAGGACCGATCCCTTGTAAAACCATGCTGATATGGAGTCATACACTTATTTTCATTGAGATACTCCAAAATAGCATCTCTTAGGAAACCCTCAAACAGTTTACACACAACAGAAGTTAAACTAACAGGCCTATAATTCCCCGGGTCACTTTTTGTCCCCTTTTTGAATATTGGCACAACATTTGCTATGCGCCAGTCCTGGGGAACAGACCCTGTCACTATAGAGTCCTTGAATATTAGAAATAGGGGTCTGTCTATTACATTACTTAACTCCCTTAGAACGCGGGGGTGAATGCCATCTGGACCTGGTGATTTGTCTATTTTGATTTTTTTTAGGCGGCACTGCACTTCTTCCTGGGTTAGACAGGTGACATGTACTGGGGCAGTTATCTCATCCTGCTGTATATTACCTGGCATTTCATTTTCCTCTGTGGATACAGCAGAGAAGAATATATTTAATAGATTAGCTTTTTCCTGATCCCCGTCTATAACTTCTCCCTCATTACTTTTTAAGGGGCCAACGCTTTCATTTTTAACCTTTTTACTATTTATATAGTTAAAGAACATTTTGGGGTTTGTCTTACTCTCTTTGGCAATGAGTCTTTCTGTCTCCACTTTTGCTGCTTTTATCTGATTTTTACATATTTTATTTTTTTCCCGATAGCTTTTTAGTGCTTCCTGTTTTAGTAGCTTAAATGCCTTTTTTTTGCCATTTATTACCCCCTTTACATTTTTATTTATCCACATTGGTTTTCTCTTGTTCCTGACTCTTTTATTCCCATACGGTATGTACCTTTCACAGTGAGAATTTAAGATATCCTTAAAAATCTCCCATTGAGTGTCTGTACTTTTGAGGACATTTTCCCAATTTACAGTGTTAAGGGCTTCTCTTAGTTGATCAAACTTTGCCTTCCTAAAGTTCATGGTTCTTGTGGCTCCTCTAAGAGTTCCCTTATTGAAGGACAAGTTATAATGTATCATATTGTGATCACTATTTCCTAGATGCCCCCTGACCTGCACATTAGTTACTCTGTCAGGTCTGTTGGTTAATATTAAGTCCAGTAGGGCGCCCCCTCTGGTCGGGTCCTGTACCATTTGGGACAGATAGTTATCCTTACTTATAGTCAGAAACCGGTTTCCTTTATGAGATTCACAGGTCTCTGTTTCCCAGTTTATGTCGGGATAGTTAAAGTCCCCCATAATAACCACCTCATTGTGATTTGCTGCCTTTTTTATTTGCTTTAATAATTGATCTTCTGCTGCTTCCATTATATTTGGTGGCTTATAGCAAACCCCGATCAGTATTTTATTATTTTTCTTTCCATATATTTCTACCCATAATGACTCCACATTATCATTTCCCTCACATATATTCTCCCGCAGTGTGGCCTTTAGGCTGGACTTTACATAAAGGCAAACGCCTCCCCCTTTTCGTTTTTTTCGATCCTTCCTGAATAGACTATAACCCTGTATGTTAATCGCCCAGTCATAGCTATCATCCAACCATGTCTCTGTTATACCCACTATGTCATAGTAATATATATCTGGATATGGTTTGGTGTAAGAACACTAGATTATGGTTGTAGAGCTAGGACTTGTGATGCAGAGCAACACACATACAATGAAGAGGGAATGGTCATTACATTTTGGATTAGAGTTAGGGTGCAGTTATTCAGATTATTAAAGTGGATATGTACATACATTTTAGGTCAGTAAACAAAATAGATCGATGTAGTACTGTTACTAAAAAAAAACCCTTATGTGGGAGCAGATATCTTAGCTTCCCATTCCAAGGATTTCTATAACTATTTTTCCATCATGGGTTCCAACTCCTTTTTTAGTGAAGCCACTGATTGGACCAGGGGTCATTTGTAAAGCCTAGTTCGGCTACCTTCCATGAGCTTTTTCTAATTTAAATATGTCCAAAACCAATTACGCTAATTTAAAAACAAAAAGCACAAGATATAATAGTAGGTTTAATATGAGAATGTGGGTATCCGTAATGCCGTGACGGTTTTCCTTTAAGCACGTGGTATGTACCGATTTAACGGATTCATATTTCATGCTATTGTAAAAAGGTCATTTTTCTTTGCGTCATGTAGAATTGGATATGTGATTTAGCTGATAACATGTCCCGTACATACCAAAGTGGGAACAGTGAACACCTGCACGGAAAATGCTGTGACAGAGATGTTCCTGTCTCGATCGTCATCCATGTATTCCTTCTGTACTTGTTTGTAATGCTGCAGAAAGGATAAAAACCAGTAACATACAGCCAAGTTACCAGAGATTCCGGGGAACAGCATCACCAAACATCTACAAATGTTATTTTACTTTAATATATGCAGAATTTGGGATGCGTCAGAAATACATGATCTATTATTAATGGCAGTTAGAAGGGCAAGAGGAGAAGGGAGAGGACTTCAGGAACTTGATTCAGCTTCTGTGAACTGAACTTCTTAACTTGGTGTCTCCAAAAACAATTTCACTGACAGGCAAACAAAATGCTCTGACAACAGCCCCCATTGAAGACATAATTGTATATAATATATTTGTGGCATTCCACTGTTTCGACTCTCTCCACTGCAGTCTGTCCTAAATGCTGCTGCTAGGCTCATCTTCCTTGCACGCCACTCCTCTTCTGTTTCCCTGCTCTGTGAAACCCTCCACTGGCTTCCTATTTCCTTTAGAATTAAGTTTAAAATCCTGGTACTAACATATAAGGCCCTCCATAACACTGCTCCTCCATACATTTCTGCCCTCATAAGCAAATACTCTCCTACTCGATCCTTACTTTCTTCCCATGGGTTAAGGCTCTCCTCCTCACTTATCACAGCTTCCTTTTCCCGTCTACAAGATTTCACTCGAGCTGCCCCATATCTCTGGAACTGCACCTTCAGCATTCACCCTCTCTCCCAACATTCAAGAAACAGCTCAAAACTCACTTCTTCAAAGAAGCCGCACCATCTTAGCTGCTAGAACCTCATTGTCACTGATACAACCACCACACTACCTCTCACCCTTTCTCTGTGCCTTATGTTTGTCACCCCATTCCCTCAAGATTATAAGCTTGCGAGCAGGGCTCTCTCCACCTAATGTATCGGTTTGTCTTAGTCTGTCAATTCTCGTCTTATCATACCTCTTGAATATATGTATTGTATTAAGCGCTGCGTAAATTGTTGGCGCTATATAAATAAAAGATAATAATAACAAAAATAATAAGTGCGAAGGCAAAAAATGACTGATATGATCATGATTTGTGTTAAAAATGCAGAAAGACAAAAAAAACTGTAAAATCTGAACAGTGGTGTAACGGCACACGGAGAGACTTATCCCCCTTACCTTCACAAACTCTATTGCAAATAGTTTCTTATACTCTACTTCCATGAAGAAGCTGCTGAATATCAGGTCATGTAGAACCTTCCGGACGCCTAATAAGAAGACATATTGTTTAAGATTCCTGTTGAGGTGTATTTTTGCACAAAATAAATGAGAGAAGAGAAAGAAATGGAGAAGTCATTTAAGTCATTGAAAGAACGAATGGGTTCATACCCTTATGGAGCTTGGCATCCCATAGTATTAGCTGGCTGACGTAGCACTGCTGGTTGGAAGAAGCCGTCAGACAAACCTGGCAGAAGATTTGACGAAAGTCACCTGGCGGTGGGTAAACAGATTTTGCAGTGAATACTGGGGCAAACATGAATATAATGTATATCAGCCACATGACAAATCTGTATGTGTAGTGGGAACCTTCAAAAAGGTGATTTACATATTTTTGGAAAAGCATCTAAAAGTTTTTGACTGAATGGGTCAGACAGTTCTTCTCTGATTTCTAATGTTATGTGAATGATGGATGCCTGTCAAACGACCTGCTGATCGCGGGCATGAAGATATAGAGATGCTTACTAGAGTACGCCAAGAGTTTGTTCAGCCAAATGCCTAGACTCAGAGCAAGGCTTTGGTGCGCCATCACAAGGGCTGGCAATACTTCCACACGCAGGGGCCGCAGGGACACGTTCTCTGAATACGTCTGGAAAAGAGAAAGGAAGTTCAATTACACTACATTACAAGGACATAACACAGCGTTTTGGGGCATCTAGTGTTACTACTGTTCTGCTGAAGGGTTGTGAGTAGATGTCATGGTACATCATGTATCCAAACTCTTATACAGATGAAGGTTAGGACTTATTGTAGCTAATCTAAGATCGCTCTGTTACCCAGCCAGCCAGCAGGGGGCCACATTTGGCATTTTTAGTAAAATAATTTGACTGAATTTTGTTTCTAAGTGGATATAGAGGCAAAGGTGATAATTGTTAACCTTGTGCCTACCCAGAATCCCTTGTGGTTGTGAAAGCACCATGAGATTTCTGAGGGAAAAACAAGCCTTCTGGCTTGTCTGGTGTCTGTAGATGAGTGTTTAATAATACTTCTACTACCCAATAAGGAAATACAAGAACTCCACACACCCAGTATCCTATTAATAACATAAATTCTGGTGCGGCAGTTTACGTAAGGAGACACTCAAACACAATGCCATTCCTAAATTAGTACACTGCCCTTTCAAAGTTTGGTCTGACTTAGCTGTTTTCATGGAAAACTAGGACATTTGTAGCTGTAACATAATTACAAAAGGGTTTTTAACGATCTATTAGCCTTTTAAACTTAAAACAACGTGCCATTGGAACACAGGAGTAATGGTTGCCGATAAAGAGCCTCTGTACGTCTATGAAGATATTCCATTAAAAACCACACGTTTCCAGCAAGAATAGTCATTTACAACATTAACGTCAAATACGCTGTATTTCTGATCCATTTCATGTTTTAATGGACAAAAATTGCTTTTCTTGCGAAAAGGATGTTTCTAAGTGACCCCAAACTTTTGAATGGTAGTGTATGCGTATTCAGAAACATTTCACGAAAGCAAAGGGACTGCAACATGTAAACTAAACATGAGAACAGTTGTAGCAATCCATTTGATGATGGATAGGGTTACTAAGTGTTTAACCATATGATGGCGAGATATTTTTGTGTAAACTGGAATGACATGATCAACATCAATGGGATATTACAGGCAGAGGTTGGGCAAACGTGGCAACAGCATTGCATGGCAAGAACCCAAAGTTCAAATAAATACAATATGACCTGAATTGGTCCCCAGGGAACAACCTGTTATTAACGGTACACTCTATTCGCTAATATTTTCCTATTTATAACTAGCACATATGTGTGTGTGTCAAGCTATCAAGCACTACTGTACAGATGACCAGCATACTTAAGTATGCTGCGTGCTTCACCACAAGCAGGTATGAGGAAAAGGAAAATGAGACGGAAGTCTTTTTTTTCTCAAACTCCTGTAAAAAGGAATTCATGCACAGTTTGCACAAGGTAAATAAAATACACTAAAATCCATGCAAATTGACTCCAATGCGTATGATACTTAAGATGGCCATATATGTGTTTATCAAAGCAATAGTCCCCAATTGTTTAACCAAAGAAGCAGCCGTGTGTTTTAAATATGAAAAAAAGCTACCTTGAGATTTTCGGCAGTTCCCTGGCATTCCTGTAAAGTACCCTCTTTGACTGCTCTTCGACCCTGTGCACAAAAAAGGCATTAAAAGGTGTAGAACAGTGAGCAGGTGTGAACAGTACACAAATCTAATTTTCTATATTTAAAAAAAAACCAAAAACATAAAAACAACAACTCTGGCTGAAATAGGGTCAACATTCTGCTTACGCATGTTATGTATATGGGAGGGCCCTTACTACTATGGAAGACATTCTTTCTTGAGAATACAATGAATGGGTCACACAATGAATGGGTCACACAGTTGCAATGTTGCAAGTCAACTTGAAGGACATCTAATGCATTGAGTGGCATCATCTTTAAACTCTAAAGCTTCACAAACTTCTGCTCCTGATTTCCGATTTTTTTTCTTGGATTATTACGTGTTAGGCTGGAATTGTGTTGTTTTAGTTAAGATTTGTCTGGATTTATATCCTAACATCTAGCCCTGGGGATTTTCTATCAGGTTTCAGATCCTTAGGTAATCGCCCTGATCTTTCTCCCCCACCTGACCCTGCACTTGCCTGGTCACCAGTCTTCAGATTAGACCATGGCCTTAAAGACCTTGAGTAAAGTTAGTTTCTCCAATGTGCTGGAACTTGTTAGTCCAATATTTTTTGTCATTTTGTAGCAGTTTTTTTCTGCTCAGTAAGTCAGGGCTTGACAAATTTGTTGTGAATCTAGGCGCCAGCTAAAAAAGTTAGGAGCCAGAATTTTTTTTTACACTAACAGTTGGTTAGGAGTGATCTGATCATCATCAGCCCACTTACTAAACTCACAGCATTTGACCTGGAAGCACCCTGGACTTTCAGGTCAGTGCTGGTTTTTTTTTAACGCTTTCAATGCTGATGTTCCATTGGAGCACAGCATTGACTGATATTAACAAATGTTAACCCCTGCAATGCCACGAATCTGTCATACACAATTGTGGCATTGAAGGGGTTAACGCTGCACTGTCGCTCTCATGGAGCGATCAGGCAGCAGGGGGGTGTTGGGGCTGGTCTCTACACTCATGTGGAGACCAAAGAACCCCCTCCCCCGTCCCTGAAGCTGCCTCTGGCAGCTCAGACGCAATTGCTGGTCTATAGACCAGCCATTGCAGGGGGAGTCTCTTTAATGACTGCTGTAGGCTTCCATGCCTACAGGAGTCATCACAGGGCTTGTTGGGGCTCATTTTTGCTGTTGCTGGCCTGCCTGGACTTCCAGGCAGACCACCAGCAGCAGAGACCCGTACAAAACGGGAATTAACCCCTAAAATGCAGCGATCGCGGCATTGAAGGGGTTAACGCTGCACTTTCGCTCTCCTGGAGCGATCAGGCAGCAGGGGGATGTTGTGTCAGGTCCCCAATCAACACTCAACCCCCTTTCCTGAAGCTGCCTGTGTTTTCAGCCTACAGAATCACTCCGTGGGAGTGATCTCAGGCTCGGGGGCGGGCTCTGAGTGGCTGTGCTGTCTGCCCAGACTCCTGGGCAGACAGCAGCAGCGCCCCCCACGATCACAGGCTGACAAACACCTAGGCGCCAGGACAAAATTCTGAGTCGCCATGGCGACCTGGCGCCTGGGATTTGTCGAGCCCTGCAGTAAGTCATAAAGAAGTCACAATGCGGACACCTTGCTCTGAGTTTCCTGCAGAGAACAGCTATGCCAGACTGACAAAGAACACTAAAACCCAAAACACACGTTTGCAATATAACTCATTCAGTGATGCCAAAGTGGACCATCTGTAGTGCAAAGGAAACCAAGACAAATACAGTCAGTTCTCTGGTGATTAGCCACAGTCAACTAAGAGTAACTATACACCGATCAACCATAACATTATGAGCACTGACAGGTGAAGTGAATAACAATGATAATCTTGTTATTATGGAACCTGTCAGTGGGAGGGATATATTAGGCAGCAAGTTAACATTTTATCCTCCAAGTTTTTGCGTTAGAGGCAGGAAAAATGTGCAAGCGTAAGGATCTGAGTGACTTTGATAAGTGGCTAAATTGTGATGGCTAGATTCTCCAAAAACTGCAGCTCTTGTGGGGTGTTCCCGGTCTGTAGTGGTCAGTTGTCCTAGGAAGGAAAAGCGGTGAACCGGCGACTGGGTCACAGGCGGCCAAGGCTTAATGAAGCAAGTGGGGGGGGGCAAAGGCTGGCCCTGTGGTCAAATCAAACAGACCAGCTACTGTAGCTCAAATTGCTAAAAAAAGTTAATGCTGGTTCTCATACAAAAGGTGTCAGAACACACAGTGCATCACAGTTTGTTGTGTATGGGGCTGCGTAGCTGCAGACCAGTCAGGGTGCCCATGCTGATACCTGTCCATTGCTGAAAGGGCCTACAATGGGCACGTGAGCATAAGAACTGGACCACGGAGCAATAGAAGAAGGTCTGATGAATCACATTTTCTTTTACATCACATGGATTGCCAGGTGTGTCACTTACATGGAGAACACATGGCACCAGGATGCATTCATGGATGCCCCACTTCCTTACAGGACTTAAAGGACCTGCTGCTAACGTCTTGGTGCCAGATACCACAGCACACCTTCAGAGGTCTAGTGGAGTCCACGCCTCGACGGGTCAGGGCAGTTTTGGTGACAAAAGGGGGACCTACACAATATTAGGTGTTAGGCAATATTAGGCATAATGTTATGACTGATCGGTGTAGGTTGTAGGTACACGTGAGTATACTATATCTGGATGCTGCAGTATGCTTCTTCTTGGTATAAGGCATAGTTGAGCTGAAGGGACTGCATTTCCATTGAACTAACCCTCTTGACGCTGTCGCGGTGCCGGTGTTTAATGCTGAGCGCCGGAATTATTCTGGCGCTCAGCTGTGAAGCGCGCACAGCGGCAGAGCGGGAAGACGGAAGCCTCCGGCTCCCACCGCAGGACTCCGGCAACAAGGTAAGTAAGGAAAGGGAGACGGGGTATATAATGAGAAGGGGCGGGGGGGATTTTGTCCTCTCTTTTTTGGGGGGATGGGGGCGCCAGAGTAGGGCGCCAGAATACTTAAGGCCGACTCTGACCAGTGATTTATGCTCTTCAATTTAGAGCATTGATATTACTGACCTCCCTCTCTGCAGCACTGATTAATGTCTGTGCTTCTTTCAGATCACAGCCCAAGGATCTCTGCAAGCTGTAGATAAAGTGATCGTAGGAATGATGCTCATCACTGAACAGCACACAGTAGTGGTGGTCCAACTTCTTTGGGCTGCAATACAAAAGCATGATTTGGTTGGCTAATATAAAAAAAAATATAATTCAAGGTAGCCCATTTTCTCTGAAGGTTTAATAACCTTTTCAGATTTTTTTCAACTTGTTGTTGTGCCAAATGTTAATTTAGTGTGCCTAACAAACTAGGAATGATTTAGATATATAACAGTACTAGGTATACTAGCTGTAATTAGCTATACAAGGGTTACATACAAAAACCTATATAAACAACATGTGGATTATATATATGGAAAAACAATGTAGGGTTAGATATTACCCTGTATCCAAATATCGTGGAATACTCTTTTGTTCCTCCCATATCAGCATGTCAACGATGTATTGGATGACCAATGGGAAGACCTTTCTCGTCTGGGCCAAGAGCTCTTCAGGCAACTGAAAGCCCGCATTCTGCATGTCAGAGGAATCCACAGTTAAGTGTGGGCCTGGCACTAATCACAACAACAAAAAATGGACTGCCATCATACCTAAAAGGCTCTGTGTATCTGATCATACGTCCACGGGCTATTCCCCTCCCAGCTGCACCTACTCCCTGTCCCATATTATGTTTTTATGGGAGTTTTGACTTTCCTCTGTGCTCATCTAGCCCCAGCTCCCAACACAGCCTCCACTTCCCCCCACTCCCTTTAGGAGCAGGAGGGGAAAGCTCTGGGGGACCAACCCAATTATGACTGCAAACACTTATCATGTCTGTAGGTTATCAATTTGCA
The DNA here is from genome assembly GCA_023333645.1 of Sceloporus occidentalis. Taxonomy (NCBI): domain Eukaryota; kingdom Metazoa; phylum Chordata; class Lepidosauria; order Squamata; family Phrynosomatidae; genus Sceloporus; species Sceloporus occidentalis. The sequence continues at coordinate 250,368 of JALMGF010000369.1, forward strand.
AAGCCCGCTTGCCGTGACTTGATATGCCCTAGTAAGAGGACCTTCCAGGTTTGCATACACAGTGACTGCTAACAAATTACAAATGCAGCAGTTAGTTTGACAAATTCCACAAGTACAAAGGATATTTCTTTATGGGCGCACCATCTAGAAGTTGCTATGTTTAGGAAATCAATTGAGAATCTCATTTGCCATCTGAAAACGTACTATGTGGGCTAATTAGCAAAGATCCCTTCTTACAGTATTTCTAATAATTAATAAAATATCACTTCACCCACATTTAGGATTGCAAAGCTCTTAAAGATATTTCTTCTAGTTGTGCTGCTACAACTTCTCTAGCTTTAACGTCCAGAATCGATGATATATTTCCAAAGGGCTTTTAACAACAATCCATTGTGGAACTACATTGCGTACTGCTATGAAGTCATTACTATCTGTCATGATGCCCATGCTTCTCAGAACTCTTTACACAAGGCAGTTTACCACCCAATATCAAAAACATATTCATATTGTTAAAAAAATCTGATCTGATGACACTTACATCCATCATGATCATTTAAGGACACTAGATGAGTGGATACGTTTGTTGAAAACCTTACCTCTTTCTAACTTTGGGTGTAAATAACTCATGATTTTAGGGTAATAAATATCAGTATAAAGATCACCTGATCAGGTGTTCCTGGCTCATGAATCTTGCAGTATGGTCCAGTTTTCCAAGCCTCTGTGTCGCCGCAGTCACAGAATCCACCTCCCAGAGAAGAATGCATCTGAAAAAATGCACAACGGGCTGTACTTAAAAGCACACTTCTGGGGATCTAAATGCTAAATGTGAAACAAACTGCAGGAACGTTCTTTTGCATTCCCTGGAGACTATGTCAGTATGGTATGACGAAGTCCCAGTAGCTTCAGTAACATATTTAGTTACAATTGTCTATTTTAATTCCAATAATTATCTATCACAGTGACGTTAAAGTAATACACTTACCAGCACATATTGTATATAACTGCCTTATCTAAAAATAAAAAGTCCTCTGCAATATATATACATTCTGCTGTAGTTCCTCTTCTCCTAGGATCTCCACACACCTATTCCAATTGCAACTAACTCTGAAATTGCCAAAGATTTTCGGCTTCCTTTGCTGCTAGTCTCAATGTTGGTATGGACAACCCAATTAAATGTAATTTATAACACAGTTTTTACCTTGTATCGGTGATTCTTGTGAACGCTGTTTTGGAAACAATCCATACAAAGCACACAGGTTGGGTCTATCGCACAGTCCCTGCAATAAACACATAATCTCTAGTAACTAGATTAATACATCGGATTATAAGAACGGGTAGGATCTAATTGTTTACTAATACATTAAACTTTTTTACAACAGCAATTAATTTAGAATTTAAAACATAATTGACTACTGAGAAATAGCTTTTGTTAGTACTGGCAATGATTTCTGTGTTAATGAGAACAAAATGCATTCATGATTTATAACTGTGATTGTTTAGCACAAACTCCCAATGTTAACCTTTCCCATTTTTAACTTTGATGTTGATCACTAACCTGCAAGAATAGGTGGTCTCCCCTCCTCTAAACACCTTGCCACAGAGTGGAGGGGCCTCGCTGTGCCGTAGTTTCTCTAAAAAGTCTTTGGGGTCCTCTCCAAAGAGATACCACTCCAGTGGGGTAAGGATGGAGGCCTGGGCCAGCTCTTCCTGTCTTTCCACTTGTGGCTGCATCTCATTAGAATAAATACGAGGGACATACTTTGACAAATGCTGGTGAAATGCCTTTGCGAAATCAATTGAGCCATCCAAGCACTGTAATAGATCAGAATAACGAGGAAATATATTAATGATCAGAGGGTCTCACATGTGTTTCTATTTCTTCACTCCATAAATGATAGGTTCTGCTGTTGTAACCTATACATTTTAGGTGGTGATGGGCAGGTTTCCAGGGATGTAAGCCAGCGGCCACTAAATGAGGTACTCCAACAGTGCCCCCACACAGCTGAACCCATTCTTCCAAGGGTAAGGTTAAGTATGTGGTGCTAATGGCCAACCCATCGTGCCACATGGACAGCACAGGCCTGATTCCCATGTTATCACACCCCACACACCCTTACAAAGGCACACAGATGGAAGAACAGTGACTTAACAGTGAAGAAAAATCATTCACATTATTGCATATATACAGTATCTCACAAAAGTAAGTACACCCTCACTTTTTTGTAAATATATCTTTTCATGTGACAACACTGAAGAAATGACACTGCTACAATTTAAAGTAGTGAGTGTACGGCCTGTATTACAGTGTAAATTTGCTGTTCCCTTAAAAATAACTCAACACACAGCCATTAATGTCTAAACCTGGCAACAAAAGTGAGTACACCCCTAAGTGGAAAAGTCCAAATTGGGCCCAATTAGCCATTTTCCCTCCCGGGTGTCATTAAATTTGGTGTTATCGCTCTCTCACACTCTCTCATACTGGTCACTGGAAGTTCAACATGGCACCTCATGGCAAAGAACTCTCTGAGGATCTGAAAAAAATAATTGTTGCTCTACATAAAGATGACCTAGGTTATAAGAAGACTGCCAAGACCCTGAAACTGAGCTGCATCCCGGTGGGCAAGACCATACAGCGGTTTCACAGGACAGGTTCCACTCAGAACAGGCCTCGCCATGGTCGACCAAAGAAGCTGAGTGCACGTGCTCAGCACCATATCCAGAGGTTAAAGGGGTGGGGGTCAGCCTGTCAGTGCTCAGACCATACGCCACACACTACATCAAATTGGTCTGCATGGCTGTCGTCCAAGAAGGAAGCCTCTTCTAAAGATGATGCAGAAGAAAGCCCGCGAACAGTTTGCTGAAGACAAGCAGAGTGAGGACATGGATTACTGGAACGACGAGACCAAGATAAACTTATTTGGTTCAGATGGTGTCAAGCGTGTGTGGCGGCAACCAGATGAGGAGTACAAAGACAAGTGTGTCATGAGTACAGTCAAGTATGGTGGTGGGAGCAGGGCCGGCCCAAGGCAAAATGCCGCCTGGGGCGAATTTTAAAATGCCGCCCACCCTTATCTACCCTTCCTCTCCCTCCGTCCCTGCCGCCCCCCCCCCCATTATCTACCCTTACCCCCCCCTTGTACTTACCTTTCAGCAGTCTTGCGGTGAGTCTCCCTGCTCGGTCTCGGTGCCGGCTTGTAATGCTGAGCGCCGGAAATGAGGTAATCTTCCGGCACTCAGCATTACAAGCCGGCACCGAGACCGAACAGGGAGACTCGCCGCAGAGGAGAGAGGGGCCCCTCTTTCGCTTGGCAAAGTGCCGCCCCTTCAAAAGTGCCGCCTGGAGCGGTTGCCCCACTCGGCTCCATTGTCGGGCCGGCCCTGGGTGAGAGTGTCATGGTCTGGCCCTGCATGAGTGCTGCCGGGACTGGGGAGCTACAGTTCATTGAGGGAACATGTACCGTGACATACTGAAGCAGAGCATGATCCCTTCCCTTCGGAAACTGGGCCTCAGGGCCCCAGTGCGAGAATCTGTTAAGGCCCCCCCCACCCCAACCCAATCTACCCCCTTCTCATGCCATCTACCCCCTCTCCCCCCATTCTCACTATCTACCCCTCTCCCTCCTTTCTCACTATGTACCCTACCCCCATTCTCACTATGTACCCTACCCCCATTCTCACTATCTACCCTCTCTCTATCGTCGGATCAGGCACCACAGGTGATGGACCCACGATGCAGGAATGGCGAGAATATCCGATAAACAAGCCGGGATCAAGGCAGGCAGCACAGGAGCGTAGTCAAAGAACAATAGCCGGGGTCGGGGCAGGCAGCACAGGAACGAAGTCAAAGAAGAGTAGCCGAGGTTGGGACGGGCAGCGCAGGATCAAGGTCAGAAGAACGAAAGCCGAGGTCTGGTACACGTGGATATCAATCAGAAAGCAAGAGCAACACAAACACCCTGAGAACAATAACATGGACTCGTTGAACGGGCAAGGAAACATAGGACCAGGAAGTTTAAATAGAGCCAATGGCGGGAGAGCAGGTAAGATGACGTCATCGCGACCGGCGCAATAATAGCGTCGTCGCGATGGCAACCTAACAAAACCTCCTGCCTGTGTTACCTCCGCGAATGACGCAGAAGAGCGACACAGGCAGGGGAGGTAATGTAAACAGCCTCCGTGGGCATGCCTGCTGCGGCTCAACCACAAAGTCCTCTCTGCTTGTGTTGCTGCCGCGAGCGACGCGGAAGCGCCACACAGGCAGAAGAGGCACTGGTCGGGTGCCGCGAGCATGTAGCGGCGGATCGTTTCTCCGATCGCTGCTGATATGCTGTGGCAGCCCGATCAGGGCTGTCAGTGGCTGGGAGGCGTGCCTGCTCGATACGCAAGGATCGCTGTGGGACCCCGGCCGGACAGGTAGGTATGACACAACCCCTCCTCCCAGGAGCGCGCTCCGGGCGCGAAGGACCAGGACGGAGAGGGAATCGGGCATGGTAACGGGAGACACAGAGAGGCGCGTGCACAGCGCGGGCAGGAATCCAGGTCCGTTCCTCAGGACCGTACCCACGCCAGTCGAGCAGATACTGGAGGGAGCCGCGGTGCCAACGGAAGTCGAGCATGCGACGGACGACGTGTTCCTCGTGACCGCGGACAAGGACAGGGGCAGGAGGACGAAGGGACACAGAATAGCGGTTAACCACGCAGGGCTTAAGTAGAGACACGTGGAACGTGTTGGGGATACACATGGACGGAGGAAGAGCAAGGGACACGGCGACCTCGTTGATACGACGGACGATGCGGAAGGGACCGAGCGTCCTACTGGGCTGACGGAGTGCGATGTTCCGCGCGGACAGCCAGCCAACCCTGTAGCGAGGAGGCGTAGCACGATGCTTGTCAGCAGCAGCCTTGCTGCGGGTCTGGGCCTTGACCAGCTGGTCACTGAGGGCTTTCCAATGGGCACGCATATTGGCAACCCGCTCCTCGACGGCAGGAATGCTAGCACCGCGAGAGGCGGATGTCGGCGGTAGGACAACAGGATGGTATCCCAAAGCGGCATAAAACGGCGAACAACGCAAGGATTCATGGACAGCGTTGTTGTAGGACAGCTCGGCCAAGTGTAACAGGGAGGACCAGTTGTCTTGGCGTTCATTGACGTGTAAGCGCAGGTATTGTTTTAAGGTCTGATTGGTGTGCTCCGTCTGGCCGTTCGATTGTGGGTGATAAGCCGAGGACAGATGTGTCCGGATACCTAACTTGCAGCAAAGGGTCCTCCAGTATCTGGATACAAACTGGGGGCCCCTATCCGACACTACGTGGAGCGGCAGGCCATGTAACCAAACCACGTCTCTGATGAACACATCTGCCAACTGGGACGCCGTGGGTAGCTTGTGCAGGGCAATAAAGTGGGCCTGTTTGGTGAACCTGTCCACCACGAGGATGGTAGTGAACCCTTTAGAGACAGGAAGGTCGACAATGAAGTCCATAGCTATATGAGTCCATGGGGTTCTTGGAACGGGAAGAGGCAATAAGAGACCGGAAGGCCGGGTGTGCACGGACTTGTGACGAGCACATTGGGGACAGGTGGCAATGAAGGCGCTGACGTCACGTGTTAAGGACGGCCACCAGAAGGTTTTTCCGGATGTGGTACTCGGTTTTGCGGGCTCCAGGATGACCGGCTAGTGGTGGGTTATGACCCCAGTGGAGAACAGCATCACGAAACCGCCGGGGGACGTAGAGGCGTCCCGATGGAGGACGTTGGGAAGCGGTGATGTGCGCCTGTTGCATACGAATCCGGTGCATCATGGAAGATGATAAGGAAGAAATGACGCGTGCTTGTGGAATGATGGGTTCATCTTGGGTGAAGTCCCGATGGCTATCGAATTGACGGGAGAGAGCATCTGCTTTGACGTTTTTACTTCCGGGCTATGTCATGACATAATTAAAGCGGGTGAAGAACAAGGCCCATCTGGCTTGTCGAGGATTCAGACGTCGAGCAGATTCTATATATTGTAGGTTCTTGTGGTCCATCATGACCACAACAGGCAGTTTGGTACCTTCGAGTAGGTGACGCCATTCCTCAAAGGCCATTTTGACCGCGAGTAGTTCTCTGTTTCCCACGTCATAGTTATGTTCGGCGGATGAGAAGCCCTTTGAGAAGAACGCACAGGGGAAGCATTTGGACGTTATCGGGTTCTGTTGAGATAGAACAGCCCCAGCACCGTTCTCTGAAGCGTCCACTTCTAGGAGGTACTGTAAGGTAGGATCTGGTCGTTGCAGAACGGGAGCTGAACAGAAGGCTTGTTTCAGTCGCTCGAAGGCTTTCACGGCTTCCACGGACCAGTACTTGGGATTAGCCCCTTTTTTTAGTAAAGGCGATAATGGGCGCTGCGATGGAGGCATAATTGCGTATGAAGCGCCGATAATAATTGGCAAATCCCAGAAAGCGTTGTACAGCTTTTACGGTATGGGGAATAGGCCAATCGAGGATAGCCTTCAACTTGCTGGGGTCCATTTCGAGGCCATGAGCGGAGATGATGTACCCGAGGAATGGAAGGCTGTTCTTTTCGAAGTCGCATTTCTCGGCTTTGGCATAGAGACCGTTCTCATGCAGTCTTTGCAGAACAGAACGTAGATGTATACGATGGGTTTTGACGTCAGGTGAGTATACAAGGATATCGTCGAGATAGACGACCACGTGGGAGAGCAACATGTCTCGGAACACGTCATTAACGAAGGCTTGAAACACGGCAGGGGCATTACAGAGGCCGAAGGGCATCACCCTGTACTCATAATGACCATATCTCGTATTGAAGGCGGTCTTCCATTCGTCATTTTCCTTTACACGTACTAGGTTGTATGCCCCTCTTAAGTCGAGCTTGGTGAAAATCGTAGCCCCCTTCAATCTGTCATAGATCTCCGTGATTAACGGAAGAGGATACCGTTTTTTTACGGTAAATCCCCTGTAGTATATGCATGGCCGAAGGGAGCCCTCCTTCTTGGAGACAAAAAATAATCCAGCCCCTGCTGGTGAGGAAGAGGGTCGGATGAAGCCCTTCTCCAGGCTCTCTTTGATATATAACTCAAGGGCCTCATTTTCCGGCTCCGACAGGGGATATGTGCGTCCTCGTGGTGGCATGGTACCCGGCAACAAGTCTATGGCACAGTCGTAGGGTCTGTGAGGGGGTAGGCGTTCTGCCTGTCTCTTGGAAAATACATCCAGAAAGTCCCAATAATGTTTCGGCACTAGAAGCTTGGGGTCTGTAGGCTTGATCTCCAGAACGAGGTTCACCCGTGTGCAAGGTAGAGAACAAACGCGGTGACAAGAAGGACTCCATGCAAGTATCTCACCTTTGTCCCAGTCAATGCGTGGGTTGTGCAGCTGTAGCCAGGTGAACCCCAGTATCAAGGGGGCATGAGGTGACTGTATGAGTTCGAATGCGATGGTTTCTCTGTGGGTTGCCCCAATGAACATAGTAAGCGGACTGGTCTCTTGGGTGACCACTCCCCGACCTAAGAGACTACCGTCAACAGCCGTCACCACAGAAGGAGTCTTTTTGGGACGTAGCGGTAGCCCGTGTCGTACGGCCCATTGTTCGTCCAGAAACACTCCAGCCGCCCCGGAGTCTATGAAAGCGTGGGTGACCACGGAGTGGTCTAGCCACCTAAGCGAGACGGGTATCAACATGCGTTGGGGAGGAGAAATGTTGTTAATGCTTAGGGGTTCTCCTCCTTTGGTCCCTAAGCTCTTTCGTTTCCCGGACGTTGCGGGCATGTACGTAGGAGGTGATCCGCTTGACCGCAGTAGAAACAGAGACCTTGATTCCTCCTTCGTGTCTTTTCCGCTTCGGTGAGGTGACGTATAGTGCCGATCTCCATGGGTTCCTCGGAGGGATGGCTAGGTGGAGAATGAGGACTGCTATGGGAGGTAAACGGCTGATATCGCCTCCCTTTTTCTTTCTCCAAGTGTCTCTCCTGAATGCGCTTGTCCACGCGCAAACAGAGGGTGATAAAGTCCTCCAGGTCAGATGGGGGGTCGTGGAACAACAGCACATCCTTGATCTTGTCATTGAGACCCTTCCGATAAGCGGCTCGGAGGGCGCCTTGATCCCACTGGAGTTCACAGGCCAGAGTACGGAATTCCACTGTATATTGGGCTAGAGTCTTATGTCCCTGTTGTAGCTCCAACAAGGAGGTCTCCGCTGTTTATTTGCGGCCTGGCATATCGAAGACTGAACGCAAGGATGCCATGAAAGCTGGGCAGTCATCCATCAGGTCGGATCCCTGCTCAATAAGGGGAGAGGCCCACAGCAGTGCCTCACCCTTCAACAGTGAGATGATGAAGGACACCCGTTTGGAGGAGGTACAAAACGCCCGTGGATGGTTGCGGAAATGCAGCAAACATTGGTTTAGGAACCCCCTGCATTCTTTAGGATCCGGGAGAGGCAAGCGAGCGGTAGCGCCTCCTTCCTCTGGGCTGGGATCCCTAGGTAAGAAAGACGGTCTGGCAGAGGGAGCAACAGCCAGAGACCGTAGCAAGTCAGTCATGGTGTCCATTTTGCTGGATAAGGACTGTAATTGTGTGGAATAGGACGTAAGAAGCTGGTCCTGCAGGTCCTGGCGGGAGAGGACGTTAGCCATTTCCGCGGTGTCCATGGTATGGCCCGTTCAATGTGTTACGTCAGATCAGGCACCACAGGTGATGGACCCACGATGCAGGAATGGCGAGAATATCCGATAAACAAGCCGGGATCAAGGCAGGCAGCACAGGAGCGTAGTCAAAGAACAATAGCCGAGGTCGGGGCAGGCAGCACAGGAACGAAGTCAAAGAACAGTAGCCGAGGTCGGGACGGGCAGGCAGGATCAAGGTCAGAAGAACGAAAGCCAAGGTCTGGTACACGTGGATATCAATCAGAAAGCAAGAGCAACACAAACACCCTGAGAACAATAACATGGACTCGTTGAACGGGCAAGGAAACATAGGACTAGGAAGTTTAAATAGAGCCAATGGCGGGAGAGCAGATAAGATGACGGCGCAATAATAGCGTCGTCGCGATGGCAACCTAACAAAACCTCCTGCCTGTGTTACCTCCGCGAATGACGCGGAAGAGCCACAAAGGCAGGGGAGGTAACGTAAACAGCCTCCGTGGACATGCAGCCGGCATGCCTGCGGCGGCTCAACCACAAAGTCCTCTCTGCTTGTGTTGCCACCGCGAGCGACGCGGAAGCGCCACACAGGCAGAAGAGGCACTGGTCGGGTGCCGCGAGCATGTAGCGGCGGATCGTTTCTCCGATCGCTGCTGATATGCTGCGGCAGCCCGATCAGGGCTGTCAGTGGCTGGGAGGCGTGCCTGCTCGATACGCACGCCCCCTTGTGTGCGTGTAGAGCGCACTTCAGTACAGGAGGGGGCGGACAGGTAGGTATGACACCCTTCTCACTATCTACCCTCTCCCTACCCCATTCTCACTATCTACCCTCTCTCTATCCCCCCTTCTCACTATCTACCCTCTCTCTATCCCCGTGCAGTCCTGTGGTGGGAGTGCGAGGCCTCTGTCTCACTGCTCTGCCGCGGTGCGCACGGCTTCACTGCTGAGCGCGGGCATCTGACGTCACATGCCGTCACCCGAGGCAGACCACTGCGCCACTGCAGTCAGGGCAGCGCCAAGGCAGGCGGTGGCGGCAGCAAGCAGAGGAGACAGAAGGGCGCAAAGTGGTTGCTGAAAACGACCGCTCGGCACCCCTTGGGCCCCCCTGACTGGCAGAACTCCAGGGCCCGGTCGCAGTCGCGACCCCGGTAGTTCCACCACTGTCTGTGGGGCATCCTCAAAAGGAAGGTGGGGGATGCAAGGTCTCTAACATCCACCAAACTCTGTGATGTCGTCATGGAGGAATGGAAGAGGACTCGAGTGGCAACCTGTGAAGCTCTGGTGAACTCCATGCCCAAGATGGCCACACAAAATATTGACACTTTGGGCCCAATTTGGACATTTCCACTTAGGGGTGTACTCACTTTTGTTGCCAAGGTTTAGACATTAATGCCTGTGTGTTATTTTTAGGGGACAGCAAATTTGCACTGTAATACAGGCTGTACACTCACTACTTTACATTGTAGCAGAGTGTCATTTCTTTAGTGTTGTCACATGAAAAGATATAAAATATTTACAAAAATGTGAGGGGTGTACTTACTTTTGTGAGATACTGTATTTTGTGTGTTGAACTATTAGATGCAAGGCATGTATGTTAGTGTATGGTGGGTTTGGTTACTTCATGATGTTAGAGTGTTTTAGTGTATTAGTGTTAGCATGAGTGTATGCTGTGTTACTGTATGGTGTAAGCGTGTGTTACGGGGGAGGCGGGGACACCAGAGAAATCCTGCACCTAGGCACCAGTAACTCTAGGCTCACCCTTGCATACAAGCCACTTTTAGACATTGCGGTTTAGACATTGCATGATCATTATAATCATAATACCGGACATTTTCAGTTGTCAGTTTGTTAGCAGCCTGTTCAGCCGGTAACTACAACATGGTTAGAATTCTGTGTTTCCAGGGAAATTCCAGAGAGTTGAGATGAGCGTGAGAGAGAGCATGAAACAGTGGCAAATGTTAGTGGCCCGAAGCCAAGTAACAGTCAAGATCCAGCTAGGGTCTGCATTTCTAAACACAAGAATAATTTCCCATTCTACATGAAACAAAACATAGCATTTCCTGCTATCTTTGTAACCTTTTAATATCCAAACATCTTATACAGCCGACATCTTGAAGCAGGGAGAAGAAGAGGAGCCACAACACAGTATCTAAAGTAACGAAAAGCAGCCTGCCTACATTTGAAAACACTACATTTATTTTTATAGCACCAGCAGATTCCATAGCGCTTCGCACTCAGATTCGGCAAGATAAACTTAAAATCACACACAATAACAAATTGGTACAGAAGATAAAGAGGGTCCTGCTCTTACAATCTAGTCGGTTGAAAAGTCAAATGATAATCCAAATAATGGGAATTCAACACACAAAACCATCTTTGCACAAATGTATCCATCGTTAAGAATCAAACACACAGTTTTAAAAGTAAATTTGTGGTTTATTTTTTTTGTTAGCTGTTGAAGACAAAACGGGAAAACAGTAAAGTGTGACAATGTCAGCCGTAATAGATAGGACTTTCTGGGAATAGTGCGCCTCACGCGTTTCTCTGTAAGACAGTAATCACTCTCAGGCCTTGTTTTATCAGTGCTGCGTCAATACTTTTCATTATTCGGTTAACAATCACAGTTATAGGCCCTCTTGGACACAGAAGCACAATGGATACCATGGTCTGAAACCACAAGGCCTGTATATGCTGCTTCCTGCCACAAAAGGACGGGACTAAATAAAGTGGGTACAGAATTACAGAGATAAGTACTGGCTGGAGTCTGGGCGGGCAGCACAGAAACATTTCACCTCAGAAGGTAGGTTCTCTGTGTCAGGCTTCACAAAATATGGTTGCAGGTCGGTTATTTGTTAAATTGACAGAAGATTACAAATTAGTCATTATTTATTCTGTCCATGTATCAGTATATGAACAAACATTGTTCCACAGCCCTCTACAAATAAATAGCCAAAGAGGAATACTTTTTGGGGGTGTAGTTAAAGGCATGGATAGGCTTTACCAAGATATTACATGTGAGTTCATATTCTATTAAGAGTATTCTGTAATTAACTTATGGTTGTGGCTAGGCAATATTTTACATGTGGGTGGATCAGGTTCTGCTGAGAGGGATGTTGAGGAGGTGAACATAAGTTTTCTAAGTGCAAGAACCTGGTATACATCAGTGGAAATTAAAGTGAATGGATATAGATGAGGATTGTCCTTCTCTATGAATATCACAATTGCAACCGACACAGTAGGATATAATACAATAAACAGCATCTTATCAGATAATGAAGAATAAATAACCCAGCAGACTGCTTCCTTGTTCCTGTAGGAGCAGTTAAACATGTTCTTTCATCTTCAAAGACTCAGGAACACACAAACTTGTACTGTAGACTTCAGGAAATGACAGCTTTATTTAGTCTATTTAGGTTAAAAGCCACTGATGGAAGGGAGTAAGCAGGAATCACAGGCCCTGAATGATACATCCTTCAATCGGTTATTCCTCAAGGGCTTCAAAGCTGTCACAACAATGTAGTCCAGCGTATGAAATGCTTACCCTTGTGCTAGCCAGTGATATCAATTACGTATGACAAGCTTATGGGTTGGAAATAGTCTTTACCAATTTGAACGCAAAAAGGGCACTATCCAGATCAAAGTAAAGTGGCCTAAAATTACCTGTCACCCACAAACTTGTAAGACACATGCTAGGGCTGCAACAACTAATCCATAAAATAATAATCGATAATGAAAATTGTTGCCAACAAATGTAATTATCGAGTAGTTGAATCGATTGTATCGTTTTGTAATCCGACCTTAAATAGAGGTCGGATAATAACACTAAGATCCAGATCCCCCGCAGTGCTGCAGGGGACCCGGATCTTCCTCTCTGACAGCCGGTGGGGGGGGTGTCCGTGCGATGTGCGCAGACAACCTCCGCTACTGTCCTCCACTTCCGCCGGGGCTTCTATGATGGAGCACCAGCGTGACCTTCCGGTGCCCCGGCGGAAGTAATTGGCCAGCACAGCAGAGGTGATCTGCGCTTTTTCCACCTTTAATGTGATCTATAACGTGAACAATTCAATTGCAAAACAAACTGAAATCTTTGAGGGGAAAAAATTATATAATGCTGTATCTAATACGTCATATACATTATATAATATGCATTACTTATTACGGTATGCTTCTCTCAATGAACCAGAAATCACTGGTAAATACCAAAAAGTATGCCTGAATCTAACAAACCAGCTTTATCTGTCTTGGACCTGTAGGATTTGGTAAGGAAGCTGAGGACGTGGTTGACATTTCAGACAGAGCAGTCATCATGTGCATTCAAAGTGTGGATGACTGAGGATTGTGGGAGTTATAGTGCATTAAAAGCTGGAGATCTGCAGGTACACTAAGCCTGACTTAGAGCACGCCTGGGTGTGAATAACTGGTCTGTTGGTGACTGAGGATTGTGAGAGTTATAGTGCATTAAAAGCTGGAGATCTGCAGGTACACTAAGCCTGACTTACAGCACGCCTGGGTGTGAATAACTGGTCTGTTGGTGACTAAGGATTGTGAGAGTTATAGTGCATTAAAAGCTGGCGATCTGCAAGTGCACTAAGCCTGATTTAGAGCACGCCTGGGTGTCAGACACTAAACAGAGCTGATTATTGCTGTAAACAAAACCCCTGAGCATTAGCCAGGTGTATTTTCATACCGGCATCTGTTTCCCTGTTTGCTGTCATAACGCCAAGATATCAGCTCGGCTCAGTAACCTGATCGCTCTCACCAACGACTTCAGACTACATTATAAGTGGATGCAACATTAACCAGACCTACATACAATCTTTTAACAGCAAAAAAAAGTCGTTATCAGAAATGGCTGCTAATAAGTTTATCATACATTCTGTAAAATCACACACAATAAAATTTTCCCCTTCTTACGACGGCTAGAAAATGGGTACATTCTATGTTCAAGCTCAAAGCAAAAAAACATAGATGAAAATATTTCCAGAAAATGTAGTTAGTGTATATATATATATATATATATTTACTTGCCTCAAACTTGTAACCTATAGGTTGTACTTTAAGAAAATAAATGGCCGTTTGCAAACGCAGTCACTTCGCATTCGGGGGGCAGGCTGTATATTCTGTATCTGTCTTCATAATGACAATAAACTTCCAAAACAGGCTCAGTTCCTAAAAACAGACTGCCAACAATCAGCCGCACCCAGCAATACGGGAAGATTATATTTAACCTTTACACTGCTAAAAGGCATCATACATTTTCACTGCAGAACCAAACTTTTAGCAGCCTCGAGACGCTCCACATTCGCAGCTGGATGCTTCAGATTTCCCCCAAGTCCCTCTGAAGCTCTGATGCCCACCACGGCTGGCAGCATACCCCCCCATGGACTACATCCCCCATGCTGCTCCGCTGTCTCTGTGTCATGGGAGTAGTAGTTGCAGCTTCTCCTGACACGCTTTCTTCTTGCTTTTGTTCCATTTGCAGATTTATTCCGCACCGGTATACACAACTCAGTAGCATTATGTTATGTACACGCTTTGTGGTCTATGAAACTTATTACATTAGAATTCATTTAGATGCTCGTGGGCCTAGTGAATAATTCATGTAAACAGACATGCAGCCTATTGAACGCAAAATATCCCAAAGCTTTTTAAATATTTTTTGTACGTGGAAGGCCTGTGTAAAAAGATGCAGAATCTGCCACCAACTCGCATAAATAACGCACCAAATCAACGATGTGAGGAGCCGCATTACACTTACTGAAGTTTAACCAGCCAGGTAAAAGAGAATGTACTACAAGTCAGTCTCCGAAGGGTTAAAACACAGAGATAGACACACGGGATTCGCTGCCTGTCTTTTAATTAATTCCGCTATATAAAATATAATAACAATAATAATATTTCACCGGCGCAAGGTTCCAGCTGTGCCATGTCCACACCATTACTGCAAGCAGTCTAGAAAGAGTGCAGCCTCCCAGTAGAGGTGGTAAGAGGTTAATATACTGAGGGAATTGAAATGTGCATGGGGTTGCGCATAGATCTAACCTGACAAGACAAAGGACCGAAAAAGGTTTCAGGTTTTTAAAGCAAAACAAAATGGGCAAAGTAGATGGATCATATAATGTGTGTCTGATGTCAGATTCTGTGGGCTTTGCATGTTTATTACCCAAGCTGAAAGCCCACTAGCCCCGCCGGCCCGATGAGCCCTCCTGTGCCAGCTTCTCAGGTAAGTGTTAATACACCAGTATTCAAGCAGAGCCTTATTACAAACACGGCAGCACTCCGTTCCAGATGTGCCGGTCCATCGCGCCACCTCCGCCATTATACCAGATCACAGTCTCTCCAACCGGACCACATACTAAACACCATAACATCCGTGTACCCCTTTCATACATGTCCCAACAACATCCAGCACTAGAGACGCTCTTACTGTTATCACCATAGCGACGAGGCGCTTTGTCCAGGTGTGACCGATCACAATTACCCCGTTACTTTACATACACCCACTTATTATACTAACACCCCCCACTTCATGAGCGGCCGCGGGACTCAGACTGCATGTAATATTATATAAGATCAGAGAATATAACATGATATAATGTATACATCCACGGCTACTCTGTATTAGCGTGATCACTGAGGGCCGAGCAACCTGTAGCACATCCTCCGCTTCTGGACTACAATTTGTATGGCCGGGATTATAGGAATTAGAGTTAATTTTATTCTGCTAGATGCTATGTGAGCCTTGCTGCCCTGGGGTAGAAGTATATTTCACTCTCCCCAGATGTGCAGCCCTGTGCCTAGCCTGACAATGTCTTATTACCCCTCTATTTGCCCCATCTCCTTCATCTGCCCCAGGATGATGACAATGATACCCGGAGCGTTGGTCACAATGTCAACATTGTTTAAAATGACAGCC
This sequence comes from Sceloporus occidentalis, assembly GCA_023333645.1. Classification (NCBI taxonomy): domain Eukaryota; kingdom Metazoa; phylum Chordata; class Lepidosauria; order Squamata; family Phrynosomatidae; genus Sceloporus; species Sceloporus occidentalis. Next base: position 265,924 of record JALMGF010000369.1, read on the forward strand.
CCTGTACTGTGCGTCTTACCATCGCTGGGATGTGCTCTCCCCCGGGCTCCTCGGTATCTCTCGCTCCTGACTCCATCTCCTCAGCCCTTTAGTATCGCTGACCCCGAACCACGGATTCGCGACGGTGCGCAGAAAAAATAAAACTCAGATGAAGCTGGGTTCTGATTTACGACGACGCGCTCGCCGTGCGGCAGTGTGGCAGCAATTCAGAGTGTGCGGCTCAGTATCCGTGCAAGACGTCGCTTTACGGCAGCGTGGCACTGGCACTTTCGCATGTCACTAGAAAACTGTCAAGAAAGTCGCTGTATGAATGCTTTATTATTACACTGTTTATACGCGCCATGACTAAAAAAGATACGTTATTTCAGCCAGCGCAGAAACTCTTGAGAGGCATATGTCAATCATTATTAAATCTTAATAGCATTACGTTGTTTAAGTAAACGGATCGTATCTGTTTTGTAATACTGTTACATTATAATATACGTGATATGTAAGAATATGATTGGGAACACACATTCGATAAAGGATTAGACTAGTTATCCGTAATCATCCCGCCGCACACGCTCCTCGGACTGACCCCAAACAAACATGCCGCTATAGCAGCCCCGGCGCATCTCTAGGGTATTGCCGGTGCCGGAAGTGACTGCTGCGAAAAAGCTGAGGTTGACAGGTTTCCAGGTGAAGGGCAGGATTGGGATGCGGTGTTGGTGGGCATTGGGCGGGATGCTGAAGCTGGCAGGTGGCTTGTTGCTGGTGGTGCTGCTGGCACTGGCTCTGGGCAGGTACAGCGCAACACCACGCAGGGCGCATTTCAAGAGGCGCCATGTGGAGAATGACAGGGGACCGGTGCCCGGCAGGGAGCTCAGCAACATCTTCTGGGCTGTGCAGGTGAGAGATGGCTGCTGAAAAGGGGGTGATAGAGAGGACCGGGGGCTGGAGAAATAAGCCTGAGTGGGCATACACAGAGAAATGTTGTAGAGGAATGCGAAAGACACACATGCTATATATACATTATACACATATATTGCTATAGAGAGAAATGTATATCGAGGTTAGTTTTATGATACAGGAGAAGCGTGCGCATATTTAGGAAAATCACTGATTCATACGATTCATTTATATTATTATATAGTAATTAAGATTATCCTTTAGAGGTTCCGTGATTGTGATATTCTGATAATAATATGCCTTGTGGGCTTGTAAGAAAGTGTGACTTTGAATGACGCAGGTGACTGATATCCACGTCAGTAAGTTCCTGGATCCCATCAGGGTCTCGCAGTTTGAAAGCTTCTGCACAGAAAGCCTCCCTGTCATCAGCCCAGCACTGGTTTTAGCCACAGGTGAGTGCTTTCTATTTACAGGAAATACATTGCGGAAAGGATACTGCCACCTATCGGCCTGGCATGGAACTCTTCAAAATGCATCCTGATAACAACTACCAACAAGGCTGTGACCTATTCATAGCTGTGTATGTAACTGACATACGTATGTATTTTATTTACATTTATAATTTAACATGCATTCTTCAAAACAAAAATAAACAAAAAACACGCCTTAGCTGGGAGCAGACAGCCACAAAGAGTTCCCCGCAGTGGTATTGGGACACCTGACCATCCCACCAACAGGGACTTTTATGACATTGCTTTCTAAATACATAGGCATTACTATGTATTTGACCCCCCCACACACACACACACACACCTTTGCAGCTATAACAGCTTCACGCTTCTGGGAAGACTTTCCAAGATTTTCTAAGATTTTAGAGTTTCTGTGAGAATTTTTCCCATTCATTCATTGGAATATTTGTGAGATTGTGTCCTGGCTCACAATCTCCATTCTAGTTCATCCCAAAGGTGTTCAATGGGATGGAGGCCAGGGCTTTGTGTGGGTCAGTCAAGTTTAAGATCATTTTATTAAGCCTATTGTTTTAAACAAGTTCAGTTGTGTGTGCCCATGTGATTTTGCATGCTGTTTTACTAAGACTTTAATATGTATTCAAGGGGATCTTACGGATGGAAAGACCAAGGATAAGATGGGCTCAGATCAGTTTGAAGTCGAATGGCAGATTTACCAATCTGTCCTGAAGAAGTCCCGGATTCTGGAGAAAACCAAATGGATTGATATACGAGGGAACCACGGTAGGTCTCCAGGGCTATATATTTAACTCATGTTCTGAAAGAAGGCCAACGAGTCACACATTGCTTGCCTCCATATTGTACATGGACTTTTTTGGTAGGTTTTAGTTATCTATTTAGTTTGAAGCTCAAAAGCGTAATCTGTTTTAAAATACTTTTTTCTTTTAATTCAGATTCATTTAACATTGCTGACCTGAACAGCTTTAAGAACTACTACAGGTAAAAAATAAAACACAAAAGAGTTAAAATGCAGTTTACCTATACGATGTGTAATGGGCAATCCTCCGCCCACCTTACCATCCCTTTACTCTAACTTGCAGGTGTCTTTTAGACACTATTTACCAACCCAGCTTTACCCAGCCCGACCCAGCCTAGCCACATATATTAATTCAAACTACCTACAGCATGTTTAGTTGTTTGGCAATCCGTGTGATTGCTTTGTATGTGTTTTTTTGTTTATGTGTTTATTTCAGGGTGGCAGGGTAAGCATAATCTATCAGGTTCCTGTCCCTCTCTATCTTCTCCCCCACCCACCTTTAAAAAGGCTGCCTGAACCAATCAGCAACAACCAGTAACTTAAAAGTAGGACAGAGATTAGTGGGGAAGAAAATGCAGAGAACGGGAAGTTAACTCAATGTAACTCATATAAAATATGAGTTTTAAAACACACATTGCTTTTTGTAATCTGAAAAATGTTTTTTACAGGATTATTTGGTGTATGTAATTGTAAAGTGCTGGATTTGGGAAACATAATGGGTTAACTCTAAGGACTAAATATAGTAAATACCTAATTCAGCACTGTTTTTGCAGCCTTCTGTACCATCTCATCATCTTGGATTTCTGTGTGATATGTTTCTTTATAGACCAATAATAATTTCAGCAAAAAGCCCAGAATGCCTTAAACACACTGTCTTGCTAGATAACAAGAATTGCCAGTGCATGGGGAGAAAATATTGGCCAGAAAACTATAGAAACAATCGACACAGAAAAACAGCAATTGTGGCTGTACTGCACCCTGTGTGTAGTGGGTTTGGTGATCCGCTCGGCACCACTTTCCTCTACATTCAGTCATAGTTTTGTAATTTTAGATGTACAGGTGAGACTTCATTCATACACGGAAGACTCGTGTTTATATGGAAAGGTATTGACAGAGGAGAGGATACTGCTGCTGATCGGCGACAAATCATTGGCATCCCGTGCCTGTCCGCACGGATTGGCATATGGGATTGGCAGTGTAGCTGGCGGTTTCTTTGGTGGCATTATTAAAAAGGGGTCTACACGGAAAATCAACATAGTGACATAACAGGGTGTGTCTGTGTTTTACATATACTTTTTTGGGAATAATTGTGGCATTTAACCCCCATCCTATGTGTGGAGACCCTGTGGTGCTGTATACTATCACCTGCATGATTTTGGAACAAGCATCTTTTATTATTTATTTTCCTTTGTAGGTATTGACCTGTTGATAAGATTGTCTCCTATATATAACTACAGCAAAAGTGCAAACATACAGCATTTGTTTTCAATATTTTTTAAGGAAATACTCTGCATGGCGAAAAGAAGGCTCTTTCCATTATGTTCACCGTACCCCGTTTGGGAATTATTCATTTATCTGTGTAGATGCCACCCTTACCCCAGGGCCCAAGCGACCATACAACTTCTTTGGCATCCTAGATAAGGTAAACTATGCAGAATTTAGCATTTGTGGTTCTAATTCAGATTAAATTCATTACACGTTCACTACAGGTTTTGTATTGTGACTGATTTAGAAAGTCATCGCTCGCAGCAGTGCATTTTCTATTATAAATCAATCTGTATTAATCCATTGTATTTGAGGGCCGTGTCAACGTTCCCCTGGTGCTCAAAGGCTTAACAGCTTTTAGCTAGCTAATGTATGAGGATTAGTCCATTGCTTGAATCTAGGACAATTTAATTTTTCTTTAATTTGAAAATGTACCTTATTTGCATATCTGCTGTAGGGTGCCCTGATTCTTTGTCTCTTAAATGCTTGACCATTGGTTACTCAGACATGTAGTATAATACACAATAGTCTTCCCCTCAATTTTCTTTATTTATATTGACCCATATGGTTGCTCCGAGCTCATCAGCGGTAGGAAAATCTGTGCATTTGAAGAATGCCTGTGCATTGTACCTGTCTGCATTATTAGCAAGTGTATAGATCAAAAGAAAAACGAGTAGTATTGTACTACTAGTATTGTTCAGCAATATTATTACAATGCTTTCCTTTTTACTTTGAGAATTGTGCGTAAAACCTAACTGTTACCGGTGTTTGCCAACATGTAATTTGTAACTGTCACTTCTAATGGTATGTTTTGTTCCTTTACAGAAACAAATGCACAAGCTTTCCACGCTGGCAACGGACAGCCTCTACAGCAATCACTCAGTATGGTTTGGTCACTACCCAACCTCCACCATTGTCTCCTCTTCTCCAGGTGTCCGGGCTGTAATGAGGTCAGGCCCCAAGCTTTCATTGGGCTTCTAGAGATACAGAAGTCACAACAAACCACACATTGTGACTTTAATTTGTGTTTTAAAATGCCCCTGTCATTTTCTCTGTGTTGAAACTTGTCTTGCATCCAACGACCAAGTATAATTGCATAGAGAGTGGATAGTCAGCAGGTTCACACTGGTTAACAACCCTATTGTATAGACAATCCTTTCAATCCTTTCAAGCCACAGGTTGCATTCCCTGCAATCCATAGTGAGATTGATGTGACATAATGAGGGACATAAGTGAACAAACAGGGAGGCTTAGTCTATATCACGGAGCAGTGGCCAAAATCATGTGACCCAATACCATTTCTTTATCCCAGATTACATAGCCAGAGTTTTCCTGTTAGATGCTGTCATGACAATAAACCTTACCTACAAAGTATTTGGAATGTCGAAAAACAGTTGGAAATACTGGTTACTTCATTGACAATGTTCTTGTTTCTTTTAAATGTTTTAGAACTAGTTATTTTCCATTAAGGCTGCATTTATCTCATGCTCCGTATAATTGGCAGTAATTCAAATACTTTTTGTGTCTGTGGCTGAAACCACTATTAATGCATTTTTTAATTGGAGTCTCAGTGCTGATGAGTGTAATATGTGTGTCTATGTTCCTAGTTCAGCTGTGGCGTATTTGTGTGGACACCTGCACACCCTGGGAGGGTTAGCTCCGGCCTTGCATAGTCAACATCAGCATGGGACCCTGGAGCTGGAACTCGGAGACTGGATGAGTAACAGAAGGTACCTGCTTAAGACACCACAGGGGAAATATGTTTCTCCTTCTTCTGTAGACCATTGGAGTAATAGTCTGTAAGAGATGGAAAGCTGCTAAAGGTTGTTTATCACCGATTTATGGCTGAGTGTAGTTAAAGGAGAGTTGTCAAGTTCCTGACAAGTTCTTAAACCGCTATGCAGCTTTGGATCTGCCATCTTGCTGTCATAACATTTTTTAAACAACTGCCTTGCCCTAAAACATTTCTGATAATAGCGTTATAGAAAGATAATCTATAGCAGTGTTGGCTCATGGACCTAGGAAGAGCCCGGTATGTATGTTAGAACTCCTTACTAGGGTCCCAGTGCAGTTTTTACTAACAACCACGTGGAAATAAAATATCATGAAATGAGCTGTAAATAATAAATGTGAATACATTTCATAATAATACAAGTGCCATAAGGTTTTACCTACTGGATTAACACACTGCTTTATCTTGGATGTGACATTTCCCCTCTTAATACAATAAATTGACTTACATGCATGCACACCACATAGAGGCTTCATGTGCCATCTTCTCTGTCTCTTCTGCACCAGGTACCGTATCTTCACCTTCGATCATGACATGTTTAGCTTTATAGATCTAAAATTTGAGGAGTGGCCAGCCATTCTCATCACCAACCCTAAATCTGCACTGTACTCAAATCCTGCTCAGGAGCCTTTAAGGAGGATCCAGCTTTCTACGCACATCAGGTATCTTTGTATTCCATTATTGTCTCTGAAACACAGACTGACGCACTAGAACTTACCATAGTTCATAGAATAACAATTCTCAGTATGTGTGCATTAGGTCTTAGGAGAAAAGGTCACCAAAGCTTCCGCTGTGTTCTGATAAGTAAGTAAAGTGGTTCAGTTGACATTGTGAGTAGACAATGCTTTGCTATCTTGTTAAAAAAATAATTTATAGAAATTGCAGTTACTGTAGAAATTTGCAACACCATATTTTTGAAAGTATATCTACTTGGATGCTTGTCAGTTCCTCTCTACTTTAATTACATGTTAAAGTTCAAACTGCGATTAACAGCTTTGCAGAAAATCATCTAACTCAGTATCTTCGGTTTGCTTTTAATAATAAGATTCACATTATAGTCATGGATACAGTGAAAGAAGTGCTATTCCCACATCTTAACTGGAGGATGTCTAGCGCAAGTGCTAACCCCCATGCTTTGCCATCTTGATTGCATATTATGGCTATAAGGTTTTGCAGAATTGACCGCATATTACTCTTCAGGTTCATGGTCTTTGTGGGCTTGGTCAGCTTCACTTTGTATTGTATTTACAGGTCATGGTTTCAGAAAAGTGAGCTGCGGACTGTTAATGTAACATTTATCATACATAGACCTATATTCGATTATATAATTTTATTTCTTAGCTTGCTTTTAATTAAGACACATGAAAGGGAGAGCGTGTTTTGGTACAGTAATAGCTTCAGGTTTGCATAGGGTACAGTCATTAGGTCCATAAGAGCCTCCTGTGGGTAAAGAGTTCGACTTTGCACTTAGAGTAAATAGATGGTAAATTATATAATGAAGTACTTGCTTATTGTGGTAGGATATTTGACGGTAATTAAATAGGTATTTATTATTGTGCATATGGCAAATGTCTATTCATCACAAGCTGATGTAACTTCCCACCTCTTTAAGAATCCTGGTATTCTCTCCAAGTCCCATCACCTCCGTGAAGGTGAGCATCGATAAAGTCATGCTGGGTGAGGCTGGACATGTATCGGGACCTCTGTACGTCTTGGAGTGGAATCCTGCAGACTACGTCACTGGCCTTCATGAGATCAAAGTTCAGGCCAAGGTAGGATACCATGCGTTTGGTTTAGTTTACGGTTTTAAGGCCACCTCCTAGAATCAATACAGCACAGGTGCGGTCTGACCAGACATCTGTGAATCTCTTTATGCTAGTAATGTGTCCAGCTATACAACCCAACATCTTGCTTGCTTTATCTGAAACTCTATTGCATTGCCTGCTTTCCAGTACGTCCTTACAACTAATTAATTAACAACAGAAGAGAGGAGCTTGGGAGTAAAGTACATTTGCTTTTTAAGTCACACGTCCACGTAACAGTTAGTTTAGAAATTCATTTATTTCTATATTCTACTTGCATGAGCTGTTGCTTCTTAGTAATCATTGGCCGGTTTCATTTTATTCATAGGAACCGGATGTGTGTGTGCAGTACATCCAAAAACAGACTGTGTTAACCAGATGCTTGATTTACATATGACACCAGACTTTTAGAACTGCTTTCTCAAAATTCAGAATATACAGTGTGACAAAAACATGTAGCTGAAGGCCATAAATGTCACTTCAAATGATGATAAGCAAGGTCTTCTTAAGCAATAAGGCTCAGGATCTATGTATTTCCAGCAAAGTGTGCATTTTTTTTTATAGGTGCACAAAACCACCATCTCCAAAAAAAAAAAAAAAAAAAAGCCCTTTCTGGCTTAAACTTTGCTGGTGTAGGCTGATCAGCCTAAGCACGTAAGCAGGTAATGCCACGCTTGGCTCACATACTTTCCTTCAGGGCTTTTCCTTCTCCTGGGAGCACAGAGGAACAGATTCCCTCTCCACAATGATTCTGATTCTTTGTCTTGGGGACATTTAAATGTCCATTTCTTGCACCTGTTGCAGCACTGGCCCACCCCGCTGTCCAAATGCTCCACCCCAGGTACCCATACGCAGTATTTGCACATCATCTGTACATAAAATATGCACAAAACATCTTCCTGGGGCTGTACAGTGTCACAAAAGACCTTGTACAGCTCTTACAAGTTACAACTGGTGAGACAGTAATATAAATTGTGCAACAGATTAATATTAAGGTACTGCTTCTGCCGTATTGAGTTCCTACTTGAGACACCCCCGTATATTGGTTCACCAAACCATGAGCTTGAAGAAGTTGGATGACTGCATTCTGCTACTATGCATATGAAAGGGTATTGCAAATTAACCAAACTCTAAGTAGCTCCAACTTTCCATGTCCCCAGTGGCTCCTTTCAACCCAGGGGAAAGTTTGTGAGCATGTTTACATCGATCTTGCCACATTTCCAGATGTCAAGAGGCCCCCCTGTTGAGTTTAAACCTAGGGTTGGTCTAATCTGTGAGCTCCATGGCTATCCATATGGATGAATGTAAGGTTTAGTTAATGAACCCCAAATCTCTGCAGACACGTGCATCATTTACCCCCTTCCAATCCCCTGCGCTGCATCGTGATATTCCCTCAAGAATTTTAGAAGCTAGGTGAAAAATGGCTTTTCGGGTTACAAGCACCGAACAGTTTGTCAAACGCGTAGTTTTGTTGTTTTTTTCTGTGTATTAACATTATTTATTCCAGGATGCAGCTGAAAACAGCCAGACAAGAAGCCATTTGTTCAGTTTAGAAGAAGATATATCTCTTAGCTTCAGTTTGCTTCCAACTCTTATTCTGCTTACCGACCATTATATCTTGGTAAGTAAGACATGTATTTGTTTTAAAGGTGTGTATTACATGAGAAGTACTCTCCATAAAGGCGCATGGTGTGTCATTTTTAACCAATTCTTGTATAGTCGGGTGAGCCAGCCTGAAAAGTGAGACCGGGCGCCTTCTCAAACATCTATGGCCTCATTGTTGCCGATGAGGCTGGAGTGCTGGAGTCAGTCTGTGTGTACTGTATACTGTAGAATCGATGTGTATATGCATAGTGCTGTGTCAGTGTGTGTATACCGTAGTGTCAGTCAGTGTGTGTTACTGTATGACGTTAGAATGTATGGCTAGACTGACCCCTGGGGCAGGAAAATAAAAACATGATTGGGGAAGTCTTTTGTGGCCACAGTTTTGTTGTTCTTCAAACCCATTGTGTTACAGATGATCAAATCACCAGTGGGTAACATGGAGGGGTCACTAGGAATATACTGTACAGAAGACCTAAATTGAATTTCATTTAATTGCATGTGACAGTAGTAGTTGTCAAAAGCATTTCAAGTTAAAAATAGAAGTTATATTTACTTGAGAAAGTACCAAAAGGTTGGTCATCCCTGTTTTGCAAATGTGGTCAAGAAGAAACCATTGAGTCTGTGACTAAGTCTATGTATGTTTAATTTTCATGAAATCACAGAAATCTTTAACATCGTTGCAGTGGATTGGTCAGTGTTTATTGGGCACGGTGAAGCTACGTTGCCTGTTATCGTATGTAACGTATGCGCAGCCCAGTGCGATGGATTATGCAGCACATTCCAAACTCAGATGCCTGGCATAACCATGAGAGCAATAATATGTTGTTGTATACCTCTTACTGGAAGCTACATGAGTCAGGCGATGGGTGATTCGGATAACGGGATTCGGAGGCTGCAGCTGGAATGCAATCCACACATTTAACTTGCCCATAAATTTACCCCCCCCCCCCCCTTTTTAGACCTCAAGGTTCTTGATGAATATTTACTCCAAGACTTGAATAAAACTCTATAGCATAAATAATTTTAACAATCCAAGTCGTATATAGCAATGTAGAATGAGATCTATTTGGTACTAAAAATAAAAACAGAACAAAGTTTGGATTCGGTAGTATAGGGTGTGTTGATAAAAATGGATTTGTATATTATAGAAGTGACTTGTGATCTTATATATTTAATTATTTCACATAAAGTGTATTTTTTGTTAACTTACAGTGGCATATGTATATTATTGTAGCATTATTATTATGTTTTTATTTTTAAGTGCCAACAAATTAGGCAGCACTGTACAATGTAACACATACGCTTGCGTACAAAAACTTTGGCTTTTATAGAGGTAGCACATTTGCTGATGATCTGCTAATCAAGGGCATTTGATTAGCAACACCTGTCTGCTACCTAGCATCTCAATTCCTATAAATGCAGTAAGGCTCACATGGCTTCTCCACTTTGGCTTTATTTTTGTTGAATAAATCATGACATGGTGTAATATGTCATGTGTTGTTCATATGAATTTGTACCTCCCTGTATAGACCTGCTAAGTAACGGATGATTGTTATTATGTCCTAAAATGTAAAACCATGATAGTACATAACAAATATACATTAATACATACAGACACACCAGGAGTTGAGAACCCTACCGTTGAGCTTGCCATGAAGCCTTATGATTAATTATTACATCTACGATCTATTTTTACACATGTATCTATGGTTTAAAGCATTTTTTGTAGATGTGGGCTTTATACATCATGCCTCCCGCACCAAGGAATTAATGGACATTTAAAGCAATAAATACCGTTCATTTTCAAGTGACACTATCTCTTTAATCCGAGGTTCTTTCATTCCTTGATGATGTTGTATGATTATAGCTGGTTTGAAAACTGTTTTCTGTGATGAAAATGAAATTCTGTTAAGGGTTGTTGGAATTCTCCCCAGGGGCAAGTGCTGTTTGTACTGGTTGTGCTGAGCCAAATCGCTGTGCTGCTCATATTCAGGTATAAGAAGAGACCAGTCCTTAAAGGTGGGTGCCAAACTATTTTCTATTTATATAAAAGTGGCTACACTATCTATGCCTAATTAATAGTGTTACCCAGAGGGAAACAGTGCAATGCTTTATTCTGACAAGTATCCCAATAGGCACAATTGTGTTTCATTAACAAGGACCTGATATTGACTAGGACCTTTAGGTGATGCTCATAGGATGACAAGGAACTTAGATGGCTCCATATTATTAACAAGGATCTTGCAGGTGTTCATTTTGCTATGATTTTATGTGATTCGGACCTTTGGAAGGTGCTTATAGGGTGACCATTAGATTGGGTAATTATAGAACAACCTGGAATTCTTGTGTTGGATGACGTGGAGTGTTGGCCATTGGATAAACATTTTAGTGGGAATCTGCTATATGCCCTGGATATCCATGCATATAATTGGTCGGTTTATTAAAGCAGTTTGTGGATGTGTAGAATATCTAGATAGGGGCCCATTAATATCCTGTTTTTCTGTACAGTGTGCAGATTTTTAAGTATGTAACCTATGGCCACACAGTGTCTAGCTACAGTGGGTTATAATCAATATTTTAGGGGAAAAAAGCAATTATTAAATCTAATAGAGAAATACAATACAAGCGGCACTTTTGGGGCCTATGCTTAGCTATCTTCTGAAATGTGCTGAACCACAAAGGTAACCTTGTTTGATGCCAGGTGAGGTTGGTGGAGTGTAATCTTGTTCCTTAAGATTGATACCTAGAATGTTTAAGCGATAAACCTTTGTTTTAGCCAGTCCTTGTCCCAATTTTCCTCGCATTACTTTTTCCAGGGCCTCCCGGATTTCTTGCACTAACGTCCTTCTCTGTTCACGTGATGAGCAAAACCAACAGTTTCTTTTATGCCATCTTGCTGCTGAACTTGTACACTGCGGTTGGTAAGTAACAATCTCTCAGAAAATAAGATGGCTAAACGTACATTGGGAGAAGCTTTTACTTTGTGGGTACTGTAATGCAGCCACCAAATGTCACAATGTTGGACTCACATCTCTATTCTCAGTAGAGCAGATATGAAAGAGTAACTCCAGTGGTGATGAGTAGGCTTTGTCGTTCATATGCACCATGGGTGACTCAAAATATTATTAGCATTATCTTTTTATTTATTTAGCCCCAACAAATTATGCAGCATTTCTTGCAGTACAAACATTCAAAGGGTATGACAAAACTAAAATTGACACACTACCTAATTTGTCTTAGAGGGAGATGCTCGCAAGCTTACGCTCTAGAGGATATTGGGTATAGAGAAGCATAAGGTATAAAGAAAGGGGATAGTCCTGTAGCTGGAAGTTCTAGCTATAAAGATGGTGTCTCTCTCTGAAGAGGTGGGTTTTCAGATTTTTCTTGAATATTGAGAAGGAGGATGAAAGCTGGAGGTTCGGTGGAAGTAGGTTCCAGGCGTATGGGGCAGCACAAATGAAGACTTGTAAGCAGAAAGAGGTGATGAGCGTTCACGAAAGACTTAAACCACTGGAAGTATTTTGTTATCAGTAGAAATGTATATATGAGCAGGCTTTATATTTTGGTACAGGGATTTTAAATTGAATTCTTGTTAATAGGGAGCCAGTGGAGGGCTTCACCAAGAAAGCAAAAAGCATAGTGTAAAAAATATAAGCCTAGCAACATTTTCATTAGTTTGCCATGGATATAAGGACACTTATGAAATTCTGCACCCGTATCTGTTTCAGTAGTTAAAGGGCCAATATGATTACCCTACCGTGGGAAGAGTACTATTACAAGACCAAAGACTGTTTAGAACTCATTCTCTGTTTCCAGTTTTTCCCAAATTCAACTTCACCCTACAGATTAATTTGTATGATTGATTTATATATGATTTCATAATTTTTGCTTCTCTTCTCAAACGCTTAGGTCCCTGGTTTATCGGTGAGATAATAGATGGCCATATGGGAGTATGTTTTGCCTTCGGGGTGATTGTTGGAGGACATTTTTTACAAGGGAGCCTGACGTACTTTGTTGGAATATCTCAGGTTTGAACATTTATTTCAGTTGCGTTGAGCAATGACAGTAAACCACTTGACACATCTGTCAAAAGCCAGTTTGTTGTTTCACTTTCAGGGGGAAGGGTTATTTAGAATATCCTCACAAATGCTCAATGATGTTTGAGCTGTCAGTACTAGTCAAGAGGAATTCTAGAAACCTGACCCATTGTGGGGCTTTGAGGACCAAAGATGAGTACTGCTGATGTAGACGGTTTTCTAGGGCTGTCTTTTTCATGAGCTGATTTCTAAATCTGTTGTGAAGGCTCTGTCAAAATGTCTTGTCATAAAGTCTGTGGTGTTCTCAATCAGACTAGAAATCGCTATTTGGGAACTGCTTCTTCCTTCTGGTTTCATCCAATGACCCTTCTGTAGTCCAACACATCACCTTATTGAAGAGGTGCTTAAAACCAGAAAGCGAGGCGACATATTTTCCAAAAGAGAAAATAAATCTTGTATACTTTTTTAAGACTTAAACGACAAGTTTTTAAAATTATTTTTGTTAGTTTGTCTTGGTTTAATAATCGTATATTCTGGTGTTTTTTGTTGTTAATAAATAATGTCTTTTTTGTGAACTGTTGCAGTTGGCATTTTTCAACTTCCCCATGATGGCGTACGCGTGCTGGTGTCTGCTGCTTCGATGCCATGGTCATGGCTTCTGTTCCCATCTGCGATACAGCAGGAAGATCATCTACCTGCCAATCCATTTGGTTGCATTTCTCCTGCTGGCCTGGCAGGTCTACTCCTGTGTTTTCCTGTTGCTGACCTATGGGACCTTATCAGTATTCCTCTCACCCATGAAGCTGTGGCTTGTGGTGGCCACATTAGTAATGTACAGGAAATTATGGATGTTCAATTCCCCTGAACTAAGAGCTTATATAACAGAACTCAAGAACTGTCAAAGCTCTTGACTAGAGCTCTGATTAATTACACAGGTATCTTATTAACTGCTGGAAAAAGAAAGTTAGTATAAAGTCCCAAGTATTTGGAAAACAGATTTAAGAAACAACAGTTTATTGCTGACATTCATGACTCACGGTCACCGTAATGATTGATAGCATATGAGGTGCCGTTAGGGACATTATTTCAGTTTTTTATCTCAGATATATCATATAGTGAAACGCATATATCATATAGTGAAACGCATATATCATATAGTGAAACGCATATATCATATACTGAAATGCATATATCATATACTGAAACGTATATATCATATAGTGAAACACATATATCATGTAGTGAAACACATATATCATGTAGTGAAACGCATGTATCATATACTGAAACGCATATATCATATACTGAAACGTATATATCATATAGTGAAACGTATATATCATATACTGAAATTTTTCATATATCATATAGTGAAACGCATATATCATATAGTGAAACGCATATATCATATACTGAAATTTTTCATATATCATACAGTAAAACGCATATATAATATACTGAAATTTTTCATATATCATATAGTGAAACAGATGGAGTGAAATTTGTATATATATAGACTGAAAAAACGCTTATATAGTGAAACAGATGGAGTGAAATTTGTATATATTATATAGTGAAACAGATGGAGTGAAATTTGTATATATCATATAGTGAAACAGATGGAGTGAAATTTGTATATATCATAGTGAAACAGATGGAGTGAAATTTATATATATATATATATATATATATATACTGAAACTGGTCATCAGTCACATGATCATGACCCTGCCAGGTTGACTCCGCCTCCTAGAGCTCATTCTGCACTTGCTGGTAAGCAGTGTAGGCCTCTGCATTGAACTGGGTAAGTTTTTCTTCCCATTGTTTTTGTACATTTGAGCCCCTTTGCTTAATTTGTGATCATTTTCCTCATTTTGAATTGTGTATTATATACATTTATGTTAGTATCTGTGAAATGGTTTTACTGTGGTTCAATTAGTTTCATTGCTAATGCTTGTTCAAGATGGCATTATGCTATCATGTGAGTTTTTGGATGGGGGTTCTGGGGTGAGATGGGGACTTGCTTGTTTTGATCTTTTTTGGGCATGTGAATTAATGATGATTTTTGGGGTTCGTGGGGTTACATGTGGAGGTGCTGCCTTGAGATGGTCTGTTGTGGGATTAGTGGTTTTGGGAGGTGGAGGAGGTGTTTCTTTTTATTACTTCAGGTTTTTTTTTAATAAATTTTGCCATTTCATTATGTTTATCTTTTCATTAAAAAGACAGTGTAATGTGGGTTTAATTTTTTTAATTAAACTGATTGGATTGGTTGGCGAATTTGTTATTGATGTCATTGTTGGAAATTTGCTGTTATTGAGACCTTCTTGTTGTGTTGGGTTTTTAAATTTTTCTTTTCCTTTTCAGGCTCTGTGTAGGACTTGTTTTTCCAGACACATTGAAGATTATGTGATGTGATGCATTAACCATTCCTTAAATGTACAGAACACAAAACATAGTGACATATAGGGGGCACATAGTGAAATACAGTGGTACACTATAAATATAGGGACACACAGGGTGGTACATAGACAAAAATAAGGGCATCAAGTATAGAGACACAGGAGGACACAATATAAATATAAAAACACATGGGGGCACAGAAACATAGGGGCCCACAGACAAACAAAATAAAAACATAGGTACACAGAGTCACACATATATACAGGGAGACACACAAAGACACTCATAGGGACACATAGAGACCAATACGCACAGGAACATAGAGGGGTACGCTTGAAAAGTAGTTCATTTGCATATCAAAATACAGGTAATGTCATAGACATGAGGAAACCTTTTCCTAATTCATGCATTTGCTTACATATCTGTTGATACAATGTATAGATTATTCTTTATCATTATTTACACATTTAATATGGCTACATCACAGAGAGAGTGTCCTTACTTTGTGAATTACATTCATCCCATTTGTAAAAGGTAGAAAATACCTACAAATTGTTGCGTCTCCCTTTCCAAGTGTCACTTCTTGCTTGAGCTCAGTATACTTTTGGTGCTCAATTTCTGATTGATTTATCTTTATTTTTTCGTTGTTTTTAAAGAAGATTTTACAGTTTGGTCACCCTCCATGTCCTTGTTCCTGGAGCTCAGTTTACCCCCACATCTTACAGTGTATTAAAGATATTAATATTGTAATTAATGACTTTTTTTTAATACATTTTTTAAAGCTATTTTAAAGACGACCATCAATAACCTTTGGACACCGCATTTGATGTTGTAATACTTTATTTTTTTAATTTGATTTTAAAAAAGTGTTTTTGTTCATTTATATTTCATTTATATTCCATTTTATTACATTTGTAAATACAACAGATGATACTTTGGAATTCTTATTAGAGTTAAAGCAATGCTTGTCTGCAGTACAAATACATGCTTTCTCAAATGATTGCAACATTATTGAAAATCTAAATAGGAAATTAGACGATTACTTAAGAATTTTAAGTGCATAATTGTTTGTTTGCACTCTGTGATAATTCTTTTTTTAATTTTTTACAGGCTCAAATCCCATTGGAGGACGCCTATTGGAGACCAACATTTCTTAGCTCCTCGCTTGGTAGTGACTGGCAGGCGGGGACGTCCAAGATATGATATAAACATGGAACATATTTCTGCTTTTTCAACTCTTGGTTTTCGTTGGCAAACAATTTCTAAATGTTTTGGTATTAGCCGTTGGACTTTCTATTATCATAGCCAAAGAACTGGATTTTGAAGACCCCGGTTATCAAATATTTCTGATTCTGAACTTCAAAATCTTATATTCAGTATATGATGTATGCGTTTTACTATATGATATATGAAAAATTTCAGTATATAATATATGCGTTTCACTATATGATATATACGTTTCAGTATATGATATATGCGTTTCACTATATGAGATATGAAAAATTTCAGTATATGATATATACGTTTCAGTATATGATATATGCGTTTCAGTATATGATACATGCGTTTCACTATATGATATATGTGTTTCACTATATGATATATACGTTTCAGTATATGATATATGCATTTCAGTATATGATATATGCGTTTCAGTATATGATATATGCGTTTCACTATATGATATACGTGAGATAAAAAACTGAAATAATGTCCCTAACGGCACCTCATAATAGCACAGAAGTTACAATTTAAACATTGTCATGCTTTGGCAGAAGCTTTGGCAGAATTTAAATTATATTTTTATCAGGTTACGAGGCAGTGATTTACCTCGACACTTTCTTGAGTAGCATACTGATGTACAATACAAAATAAATATGTCAGATTATAATATCTGCAATATAATTCCAGGTTTCTAACATCAAACCATGGATTTATTTACATATATGTGTGTATATTGGATGTATTTCAGAAATGCATAATGAAGTAGGTGAGATGAGTGATCCCCTATAGCTTAATTATTATTGAAGGACACTATTGCAAATGTTGGATAAAGCCCTACTTAGTATGTTTTTAAACCTGAACAATATTTCAATCTTCTAACTAAAAACCCATTTTAGTTTAGTCTCTAAAATAGAAAATCTTTTCACACGGTCTTAATTCATTCTTCTCAGTACGCTGCAGATTGAGGAGATCACCAAATTGTTTTTTTCTAAATTTTGCTAAAAAAACGCTTGTAGGTCGAATATTCTGTTAAAGGTAACAATGGACAATCTAATTGTTTTAGTGTGTGATTTTTTTTGCCAGGCTTTTAATGTTACAATGTTGAAGCAATTATCAAACAATTTCCATTTATATTAATGATTTGAAAAGTGATCCTTTAAGCTAAGCCACAATCTTGGTCAGCGATCAGTGAATTCCATCAACACTGTCATTTTCCGAGGACACCAGAAGGGAGTCTATTGATTTCAAAGGGAGGCAGATCATTTTAGGCGTTGGATTAAGGCATACAAGGTATTTTATGTATTGTCTCTTAAATTCAATAGCCCATAGCACCTGTCTGCAATGTATCTTCGTACTCCCTGATTTCTGAGCTTCTCGAACAACCACAGCAATCTATTTTGCCTGGAGCTGTTCAGTCAGCAACTAAAGTGCTGCTCTTGAAAATATAGGTCTAGTTTCGGATTATAAAGCACTTCCCTTGCATTGGAAGTTCCCCTGTTGGAAGTTAACTTGATACTTAGGATTGTGCAGATACATAATGGTGAAACTTAGGCTTTAATTCGGCCCATAAAGGAGTCCAACCAGTCTGGCGCTTTGTATTTAATGGTTGGCCGGTTGGTGTGGCCGTGTCTTTCTTTTTTATGTGAAGTAGCTGCTATGTAATTCTATGTTTCAAGCTCATAGAACATTTCCCATGTTATTAATTGTTGAAGGACAATCATTTATTGTTTACATTAGCCTGAATAAGTTAGAATTCTCCATATGGTGTTTTGTTGCCTTAGTGGATAATATGAATGGTGGGTAAGTACTGCTGGACATAAGGAGGGGAATTAGCTTAAGATAGTTCTGAATAGGCTGAAAGTATGACCTTGCTCTTTGGCACCCAATCCTTGCAGCATCCTTATGGAAGCTCGTCAGAGAAAGAGTTAACGTCTGCCATGCTTTGTCCAGCTCACCCACCTCAACTGGATAAACTTTTTTTTCCCTTCCAGTTACGCAGCATCATTTTATTTCTATGCTGCTGCAACCCCTCTCACCTGTTTTTTCCGGCATTTTGCCTTTCTCTTTTCTAACCCACCCATAGTATACGCAGTGTTGACTTTCCGCAGTCCAGCTGCTATTAGTCTATACTTGACCTGCTGAAGGTCAGAGAAGCTTTAATGCCACATATTGCATATTTATTTTACATAGCAGAACTCTAAAGGTTCAGGTTCTCTAAACTAGATAACGTTTTGGACCACCTAATTCGTTCTGTGTTGCTAGAAGGCAGGTGCTTCATCATATCATCTGTATCATATATCCAAAATGCACGTACTCCACTCATCGTATAGCAGTCCTGTATTCTTGGGGTATTAAGGGTGCAACCTTATCCTTTGCTGTAGAAATAGATTTTACATCATTTGGTGCAGAGAAAATAATTTCAAAAATAGAGTAAAGGAATAAAAATAAGCCTGTTTCTTGAATACTCACTTGGGGAGCCCTGCATTGCAGTTATACATGGCATACAATGGACATATTGGTGAAACACGGCTCCCCCTCTATATTGTTAACCCTGTGAGCGCTAGCAGATGAGCAAATCTTTGATGATGGAATGATGTGTGGATCACCTGGCTCTCACACTACAAACTCTCATAACTTAGAACATCCTCACCTATTTGAGCAAATGATTGTTCCTCAGATTCTAATGCTGTGTTCCATCACCACGGTATCCAAATTATGGAATAAAGTTGGATGAAATATACAAGAATGTAGTAATCTCTATATTTACAGTATTAAAATTGTTGCTTATGCATGTTCGTAATATACTCACACGATACACGTTCTAAAAATACAATGGTGATTTTGGTGTTTATCACTTCTTGAAGTTACTCAATATTATGGTATGTAGTCAAAATCAGCTACTTCATTAAAAAGGGAAATTACATCACATTGATACTCAGATAATATATGTACATGTTCAATGTACATATTTGTTGCTTGTTATAGCACTGTATACAGTATATTCCCATTTCTAAGGAAGAATGCATATAACTGTACTCTGTATTTAATATGCATTCTGCAAAAACCAAAATAAAAATCACATACCTGAGGTGTATATATAAGCTGCCCTCTTCCTCCTCCCCGGAGGTCCCATGATTCTAGCCATTGATTGGCTGCTTGCAATCAATGGGAGCACTTCCCACTTATGTACCCTGGGGTCTGAACCCCGTCTGCAGAGTTCTCCGAGCCCGCTCTGCAGCTGACTGGCGATAAGTACATCAAGGACCTCTCAGTTATTATATGGATTTAAGTGCACGATGGCTGTTGTGTCCCGTTAATCAGTAATCTAAGCTGCTATTTGTATTGGTGTTCTTCATCATCTACGTTTTATAGTGATCTTATTTTATAAAAATGTCTATTTGTTTAATTCTTTCAGTCCTCCAAACATGTTATTGTAGCTCATTTAGAATATAAGTGTTTTGTTTACATGGATTTATGTTTGCTGCTGTTCTGTGTGAATCAAAAAGTTATATTTTTACTTTAATTAAAGTTGCCTTTTTTATTTGAAAGTAAATTGATATTATTGGCCAAGGCTATACCTTTGGTATAAAATAATTTTAGGTATAATATAACCTAACCCTTGACAGATATTATAGGGTTTTAATCACTTTATGAACTATACTACTATTTATGTAATTGTGAAAATTCTATTTTTTTAAATCAAAATTAAAGCTGTTGAAAAATATATTTTTTTCTATTTGCGTTCCTTAACTTAGTAATAGTTTTTTTACTCTAAGTTGTGTGCAAGAACTACATTTCATTCCAAATGAATGCTGAAGTTATAGCTGACTAAATGTAATGGGGACAGCACCAAGATCTATAGCTTCAGGTTCCCATTGATTAAGTCTGCACCCAACAGACTTTCCAGGAACTACAGCCACCAATATGCTTAGCAATTCTTACCCCTAGCTTTGGAATTTATCAGATTTCTAGTCTTTCAATGAGGGGGAAACTCCACTCATAATAGTGAGTTTTTAAATTTCACTTGACCCTCATGTATAATATAACTGTATAAATACCTATATTTGTAGTATTAAAAGTTTGAGATAACGGAGGGGCGGTTCTTGTTCGTGAAAGGCACGATTTTGCAACAGGTCTACACCTTTGCCAACGTTTATCTGCCTAATCGGGGGCAGCATCTCGCCCTGCGTGCCGTTCTTCGTGAGCTTGATAGCTTTCAGGAGGGGTTGCTGATCCTTGGGGGAGACTTTAATGTTGCTTTGCACCCTGCCTTTGACACCTCCGCGGGCAGTACGAGGACTCCTCGTCATGTCACGAATAGAGTTGCCTCTCTCCTCACAGATCGCAAGCTGGTTGACTGTTGGAGGGCTCTCCACCCTGCTGCCCGTGATTATACCTTTTTCTCCACGCCCCATTGCTCCTACTCCCGTATTGATTACTTTTTCCTCCCCTGTCACTTCGCACCACTTTTGCGCCGGTCCACTATCGGGATCTCTACTTGGTCCGATCACGCTCCCCTCTCCATCTCCTTAGCTTCTCCTCTGACCTGTCCCTCCATGTGTTCCTGGCGCCTTAACGAGTCCATTCTCTCTGATGCGGCGTTTTGTGCTGAAACTTCTCAGGTCCTTGAGAATTTCTTTAAGGACAACCTGACCCCCGAGACCCCCAGGCTGACTGTCTGGGAGGCTCACAAATGTGTGGTCAGGGGACACTTCATTGGTGCCTGCTCTCTGCGAAGGCGCCGCGAGGCGGAGAGGGTAGAGGGACTCTACCAGCAAATAGCTCTGGCTGAACAGGCACACAAAACTTCTCTGTCTAGTGATGATCTTCAGCTCCTTTTATCCTTACGCGGCGAACTGGCCACTCTTCTTCACTCTAAAATGCAGCGCTCCTTTCTGAAATCCAGGGCCTTGTTCTATGAACATGCCAATAAGACGGGTAAATACTTGGCCCGTGCGCTTCGTGTGGGTCGGAGATCCACGTATGTCTCCAAACTCCGCTCTCCTGATGGCCTGTCCCGCTCTCTGCCCTCGGATATCACCAACTGCTTTCGGGATTACTATGAGAGGTTGTACAACCTCCGCCCTGCTGCGCCCTCTCAGCCCCCACCGGGGGTCTCGACAGACCTTCATTCATACCTGGATAGGACGATCGGTAGGAAATTGACAGTTGAGGAGGCTGCCCTTCTTGACGCTCCGATCTCTTTACCGGAGGTTGTCCTGGCCCTTAAATCCTCTAAGTCTGGGAAATGTCCCGGCCCCCATGGGCTCTCCTTGAGATACTACTCGGTGTTCCGTGAGCTTTTGGGTCCCCACTTTGTAGAGGCTTTCAACTCCATCTTGGATGGTGGTCGCATCCACGATCACACTTTCGCGGCTTCGATAGCCCTGGTGCCCAAGGAGGGTAAGGATCCTGAGCTGTGTGGCAGCTATCGTCCCATTTCTTTGCTGAATGTGGACCTGAAGCTCTTCGCGAAGATTCTGGCCAATCGGATGAAGCCTTTCATGTCTTTTTTGGTCCATCCTGATCAAACTGGCTTCGTACCTGGCCGGGAAGCTCGGGACAGCACTATCAGGGCCTTGAACCTTATGCACTATGCAAAGCATACCTCCACTCCGACTCTGCTGTTATCCACCGACGCGGAAAAGGCCTTCGATAGGGTGGACTGGTCCTTCTTGCTGTCCACCCTGTCCCATATGGGTTTTGGCCCTGGCCTGCTCTCCTGGATAGGATCTTTGTATACCACTCCTTCGGCTCGTGTCCGTGTCAATGGTTCCCTCTCCGATCCCCTCTATATCCGGAATGGGACTCGACAGGGCTGCCCGCTTTCCCCGCTTCTCTTCGTGCTTGCTCTAGAACCGTTCCTTCAGGCCGTTAGGATGAACCCGGATATCAGCGGGCTTCAGGTTGGGAGGACTCATCATAAGGTTCTTGGCTACGCTGACGACCTTTTGTTTGTTGTCACCCGGCCCACCATCACCCTCCCCAATCTTCTCCGGGAATTTTCGGTCTATGGTAAGCTTACCAACTTCAAAATTAATGCCTCCAAATCAGAGATCCTCAACATAAATTTGCCCCCTGCTGTTGTTTCTCCTTTGAAGTCCTCGTTTCCCTTCTCTTGGTGTTGCCCCAAGCTTAAATACCTGGGTGTGTGGCTGTCTCCCGACTTCACCCAGCTCTTTTTGTATAACTTCGCGCCTCTGCTGACTGTCATTCAAGCTGATCTCCGATCGTGGAAGCGGTTAACAATCTCCTGGGTTGGCAGGATAAATGCGATTAAAATGAATGTCATGCCCCGTGTATTATATCTCTTTCAGACCCTCCCTATTGCTATCCCGTCTTCCTTCTTCGCCTCCCTCCGAACGGCTTTCATGCGCTTTGTGTGGAACTCGCGGACCCCCCGGATCCGCTTCACTGCTCTGATTTTGCCTAAGCCCCTGGGTGGGCTGGCCTTGCCTTGTCCACGCTCTTATTATAGGGCCTGCCACCTGCTCCGAGTGTTGGAGTGGTATCACCTCCCGGGCCATAAGCAATGGGTTGAGGTTGAGGTTGAGTCTACCCTGCTGGGTTTTCCTGCGAGGGTTCTGCCCTGGCTTTCCGTTCCGACGGCTCGTTGTGCGGCGCTGCCCCACCCTTTTACTCATGCTACCTGGAAAGAGTGGCTTTCCATTCTATGGAAGTCCCGGTTGTCTTCTATCCCCTCCCCTTTGACTCCTGTTCGGGATAATCCTGATTTTCCGCCTGGGGTGGGTGCCACCCTCTTCCCCTCGTCTCCTCCTGCGCGGAGGTCTGACATACGCTTTTTTGTGACTACAGGGGGTCTTAAGCCGTTGGGTCTGCTTGCTACCCGCTCGCCTCCCTCTTTCACTGATGTCTTCCACTATGCACAGCTGCACAGCTTCTTCCGCTCCTTGACTCCTCAGCACAATGTGTTGCGTGCCCTCACGCGGTTTGAGGACCTTTGCGCAGCGCCCTCACTCCCTGCTCACGGTATCTCGCGTCTCTATGGCCTGCTCCTTGAGACCTCCTACCCTGACCACCCCCCGTTTATGGGGCGGTGGGAGTCTGAGCTTCAGATTGTTCTCTCTTCTGAGAAATGGGGGAGGATCTGTGACCTTACCCGCCACTGCTCCAGGAGTAACAGGGATCAAGAGATGGCATATAAATTGCTTGCCCGTTGGTACCGGCCCCCCTCTGTCACGTCCAGATATCATCCTGACATTCCGAACAAGTGCTGGAGGTGTGATGCTGCCCCGGGCTCTCTTCTGCACTTGTGGTGGTACTGTCCCCGCATCGTTCCTTTCTGGGAATCTATTCATCACCAGCTAGCTCATTTTACTGATAGAGAAATCCCATTTACGCCTGAATTTTTTCTCCTTCATCACATTCCGTACTCGGCGTCCTGGTTCCGGAAGTCGGTTGTCCGTCACCTCCTCACGGCTGCTAAGGCGTTGGTCCCCCTGCACTGGGGTGATCCTGCTCCCCCTACTACCAAGGAGTGGATCCTTCGGGTGGAACAGATACGGGTGTTGGAGGAGTTGTCCCTTTTGGCCACGGGGGCTGCTGAGAGGTATCAGAAAATGTGGTTCTATTGGTTGGACTTTCTGTCTGGCCCCCTGGTTCGCTCTCTGCTTACCTAAATCCGCTAAGTTTGCTGTCTCGCCACTTCTCCTGGATTCCCCCTCCTTTTCTTTCCTCTTTCTTTCTCTCCCCTTTTCTTACCCCCCCTTTTTTTTCTTTTTTTTTTTTTCTTCTCCCCCCTCCTTCCCACTCCTTATCCTTCCTACCCCTCCCCTCTGTGTCACTGTTGCTCCGTGATCAGGTTTCCCGGTCTCGTGGTGCCACGACAGTTGCTCTCCTCTTATGAGTCCTTTACTATGTGCTACTGGGCTCCTTCTTTCTCACACGCTTGACCCGCTGGTCCTGGACCTTGCCTCGTGGTCCGCTTGTTTTGTTTCCGCGACCCTGCGGATGCTGCCTTCATTTTCCTACTTTCGCCAATTTGCCTCACACACGTTACACAACTACATGGTGTCCACCTGCTCTGCTGTTCTGGAACCTGTGTTAACGTTCACCTGTGTGCTTTTGGTTTCATCCATGCTGTACCCTCTTTTTGAGGGACATGTGCCTGGTCCCTTGTTCCGTTGGTTTTGCATATGTCATTCTGTGTGATATTGCTCTTGCATTTCATCATGGCCCGTCTTTTGTTACGCGACGGCATGCTGGGAACCACTCCTGTAATCTACTGTGATGCTACCTATGTCCCCCCCCTCCCTCCCTTTTTTCCTTTCTGTATCCCTCCCTCTACTGTTTGAAAATGCAATAAAATTTGATTTACCCTAAAAGTTTGAGATAAAAGCATTTGAGAATCAAGCCAGTTAAGCATTCTGCTTTTATTTGTATTATACAGTTTCATTCTGAAACTTGCACAATCTGCTTTCCAACGTTACCCCCGGTCATCATCGACAGGAAAGCACCTAAAAAGATAAAGATTACACATTATTTTCTTCACCATGCATGCTAGACCCTGCAACAAAAGAATTGGCTGTAAGTAGAAATATATGTACAATACAGTTTTCTAAACCTATAACAGTAAACCTACGGGACATCTATTACAGAAGAGGAATGTGGTAAAATTCAACACGCAAAAATATTCTAAAGTGGTATCGTCATCTTAAACACACAACCTGCATTAATGTACGTCCGCAGGTTATGTGTCAAATAATATGTACCAGTATTTGTATGGCAAATAGGAGAAGCTAATGGTAGCCCTTCAAGAGAATGGGGAACTGTCATATAGGTGAACTGAATCCAATATTGAAAACCATCCATATCTGTATTTTTATAAAACCATTGCACAGCTAGTGCATTTCATGCATTTTTACTTCCATGTTACATTATAAACACCCATCCCATTACTGCAGCAGACTGCACAGGACTTTTCGCATTATAACTAGAAGAAAAAAACCTGAGTAATTGTATAAGTACATGAATCACAGGTAGAGGTAAAATGAAATGTGGCTGGTGCTCATAAAAAAATTTAATAAAGGGCTTCTTTTATGAATAATATTTAATATAATGTTATAGGACACTTTTGACGTTGGTGTTAAGGAGTGACTTAAGCCCTTTGTTTTAAATGTCTATAAATACTCACACTCACAAATGTTTTACATTAAAGGGACAGTTTAGTGTCTCCAGCACCCTCCCTAAAAAAGAATTCATATTAAAGTACTCTGTAAGTACTCAAATATGCATTCTTCAGAAATAAAATTTAAAAAACCTACAGTTGTCTACCTCCTCCATTTTCTATTGATTTTTGATGGTTGCTTAAAGCAACAAATCAATTACTCTCCCTCTGAAATCATTGGGAGCAATTTATGCCGTGTTACCAGAGTTGGCGCTTGACCTTACTGGAGGTAAGTATGTCACATACAGGAAGAAGCATCTCTCGTACAGAAAATAGTTGGAAGTGGAGGAAGGGACAAAAGCTTATGGAGGGATTCTGCAAAATTCATTTGCACAGAAATTTAAAGAGACCACGCAATTATTATATACATTAAAGTCTATATGATGCCTGGAGTGTCCTTTTAACCCAGTCCTCCCATAGCAAGGGACATCTGAAACTAGTTCTTAGACTAATACAAATTTATATTGGAAAAAAATATTAGACTTGTGCATTCGCATTCGGGCGAACATCAAAACTAACACGAATAAACGAACATGGCGGCGGCAAAACGTACAGAAAGACGCACAACGCGAAGAATCTTTATGTTTCTCTTCGTAAGTATCTCCTAACTAATCTCCCTGGTCCCTTCCCCTTTTAGCAGCATCGCAGGGGTTAACGGGAGAGGGAATCCGTAGGATCGCGCAAGGAGTTAAAGGTCAGTGCGAGCGATTCTGTTGGTCGCCTGTAGGGGCCTTCTCTGGCATCAACCAATTGGTTGCGGTTAACCATGCCGACTGGTAGCCAGGCCTTCTTGTCAAACATCAGTGCCTAAACTCACAAATGCTGTTTTGGCTAAATGGCACAAATTCCCTCAGACACACTCCAAAATCTGATGGAACACCTTCCTAGAAAACTGGAGGCTGTTGTAGCTACAAAAGGAGGGACTCCATATTAATGCCCATGGTTTTGGAATGGGATGTCCAACATGCTCATATAGGTGATGGCCAGGTGTTCAAATACCTTTGGTCATACAGTATATAAAGAGTAGCCCTGTTTCTGCTGCTGAACTATATCTCCCATGATCTTCAGGAATATTCTCAGCTAGCTCTTATGGAGTTTGTTTAATTTAATGTAGGTTTTCTCAAAGACATCCATTGGCAAACCAAACAATGTTTTACTTGTAAAGCACGCACAATCATTCGATTTTACTGACTTAAAATCAAATTTTAGCCCAAATTGAAGGTTTATAGTCACATTACCTGCTGTTTCTTCTAAGCCATGTGCAAAAGTCTCTTTCACCTATCAAACACATGAAAATGCATTTAAAACATTACTTTTACTTAATAAACACTCTATTTCATGTTTACCTAACAAAATTAAACACAGTAACAGACAATAAAGCTATTTAGTTGTCTGTTCATAGTTTCTCCAGAAAACAGCTTGGCGAGCTACAGATTGTGAAATCACAACTTGCAACTTTCTTTAAAAAAAATAAAATACAGAACAGATTCAGTGTTACATAATGTCATGTGGAGAAATAATGTGTACAAAATGAGACATTGATGTACAAAAAGCATGACTAATTGTTTAGTGGTTTCAATGTCCTCATTTTGCAAAACTAGCAACTTTCTTCAGCAAAAACAACCGATCTGGTCCTCCACAATGCATAATTCAATGTTTGAGGAGACTTTACGTTAAATCAGTTTCCTCCAAACATTATACCGAGCCACCGATATATTTTTTATTTTATTTGTTTGACTCAAATGACGGCTAGAGGCACCATACTCTTCATACTAACTTTTTCAGTGGAGTTGCTACACTTCGTAGCAACTCCACTGAAAAAGTTAGTATGAAGAGTATGGTGCCTCAAGCCGTCATTTGAGTCAAACAAATAAAATAAAAAAAATCCCAAACAGGCTTAAGATGTATGGTTGCTGTTAAGAACAGTGAGAAAGACGTAAACATAAACATATTTTCAGGGCCGGCCCGACAATGGAGCCGAGTGGGGCAACCGCTCCAGGCGGCACTTTTGAAGGGGCGGCAAAGCCCAAGCCCTTTTTTTTTTATTTATTTTTTTTTTTTTTAAAAAGCGAAAGAGAGAGAAAGGGGCGCCGAGTGGTTTTCGCTTACCAAGCTGTCAGTACCCGCTCGGCGCCCCTCTCTCCTCTGCGGCGAGTCTCCCTGTTCGGTCTCGGTGCCGGCTTGTAATGCTGAGTGCCGGAAGATTTCCGGCGCTCAGCATTACAAGCCGGCACCGAGACCGAACAGGGAGACTCGCTGCAGGACTGCTGAAAGGTAAGTACAAGGGGGGGGGCGGCAGTGACGGAGGGAGAGGAAGGGTAGATAAAGGGGGGGGCGGCATTTTAAAATTCGCCCCAGGCGGCATTTTGCCTTGGACCGGCCCTGCATATTTTTAAAAAAATGTGAAAATAAAAATCTTTTATTTCTAATTCCAAGTTTTAAAATGGTAAATGTCCATGTCTCCACATTATCCTTCAGTTCCCCAGTCACTTACCTTCAGTTCCCCAGTCTTAACCCACTGACTAAGCTGCATAATACCAGATTCAAATTGGTCTGTATACCTTAGAACCAGAAACCGTTCCCTAAAGGGAAAGAAAACAGCATTTATGGTGGAATTATTTTAAACAATGTATAAAGCTTGGATTGCAGAGTGTTCCTGCACCCTCCAACAGACTTCAAGGGGAATACGTGGTTTTGCTATTACCGTAGTATTAAGACTATCATTTAATAAAAGGCTACAGCACTGCGCCAGTTTCTATGTCAGAATGTAAGGTTAGCTGTTTGCATCATATAATAATAACAACAGTTAGCCAAATGTTGTAGATAGAAATGCAAAGTCCTTACATAATTTCACTTATAAATGACAACCTTTGCTCTAAAGCAACCAGCGCAGGGATGGCAACTACAGGTATCTTATGACTACCAAAAATTGCGTCCTCTAGGTCTGATGATAAGCAGAGATTGAGATAACATAAACACGATATTTTTTTCTGTATTCTGTACTGCATTTTATTTAAGGTTGGCTGCCACAACAGTGTGCCTGACTAGTATGTCTGAAATTCCACATAGCTCTTTTTAGGAAGCTGTGGCACTGATAACATTTGCAAATGTAGCCCATCAGTTATTACCTGTGCACATTTTGCAATATCTGGACTATCTGCATTTGAATCAATAGCCATAATATTTACAATTACCTATGCAAACTGTAGCCTTTTGTGCGAACACAGAAAAGAACATCACGACAGTTCCCCAAAGGTGCAGGAAAACTGGCAGAATCATCCAATGGATAGATCAGCCACTACAGTCCTGATGGTATTCAGTGCTGTATCTTGGCCTAAACTGATTAAGCCTTGGGCGGCACTTTAGAGGCAGCATCATTAGAGGCTCGAAGAATTGAGCCCATTTGCTCAATAATTTTATTCTATTGCATGTCTGGAGAAGGCCTGGAGGGAGTAAGGCACAGTCAGAGCAACTCCAAAGTTTCCAGCTAGGTAAGCTGGCAGGCTGTTTGGGGGCAAAGATGGCAGAGACAAGCGGTTTGGGGACAAAGATGGCACTTACAGATTACTGACACCTTTACACAGTTCTATGCACAAGATGGTTTTTGACTCCGCTCCAACGGACTGATCATGCTCTGTGACTACGGACAGTATTTTTTTTGGAAGAAAATGTGGCAACCCTAATGGCTAACTTTGAAACTCCGGTTACTGTGGACTATAGTTCCCATTCTACTCAGTCCACAGGAACTGGAGTGCCATAACTGGTATTATTTAATTTCAATTGTGCAATGTCTGTTTATTTTTACTGAAGCTGTGAGTGCAAAAAAGGGATTTGTTTTTGTGGTGCAGCAGAATGTTATTTGGGGCACACTGTGGCACAGTGAAAATGGATTAAAAGACACAAAAAGATAGAGAAGAGCAGGTAAAACTTATTTTTGATGGCAGCAGGTAAGATGATGTGGGTCATGACAGAGAGCCTTTGCCTTGGTGTGGCCTTACTGCTCACATAATGGACTGACGACGTGCTAATTCAACCAATTTGAGGATCTGTGATTCCTTCTAGTATAGTTGACATGGATGCCTGATCCTGGTTAAAATGGTTAAATGTATTACCTTAAAATAGATAATATTTTTGAAACAGTGAGGAAAGGGTGGAGCCTAAACAGGAAGTAGGGGCACCAAACAAGGAAGGGGTTGATCATAAACAGGAAGAGTGCAGGAAGGGGTGCAGGAAGGGGTGGGGCAGATGAAAATTAGGTTGGGTGCATGAGTTTAGTCAGGCCTAGGGCAGCAGAAAACTTATATCCACCACTGATGGTATTACACAAATAGAAAGTTTAGACTCTACCAGCCTTTTGATGTTGCGCTCCTTCAGGACAGCCTCAGTCTGGGGATTCAGAGGAGGTGGATATGGAACATCCTTATTGTATTGTGATATTTGGCCACACAGAATGATATGGCCATCCTGGTTCATCTGCTTGGGAAAAATATTAGGTAAACGTGCCAGTTATAAAACATTTGCTTTAATGAGGCATCCATCCATCAGCAATGATTGTCTAGCATTTACAGGGTTATTCTACTACTCCCTGGTTGTATTTATAAAGAAGATGTTTGTTGTTAATGTGGATGTTTGCATTTTTTAAAAAGTCCAGGACTGGCTGAGAAATTCTAAATGCTTAATATTTGATAACCTGAAAAAAACACTTTAAAATAAGACGTCCGCCCAGTTGTTTATTCTTCTTTAACCCAGTTCTATTACTCAGCCTCTACATGTTTCAGAGAAAACTGGATTCATGTGCACCTGACACGTGTCCATTTGTACGCCGGTAAATAAAGACTGGCCGATCTGGTTAAAGTTTAAAGCTGTGACAGGTCCCTAAATAGGCTCAATTACACCTCACAAGGAAGAGAGATCAAATGTATTACTGACCATCTGATGTCCTATCTGTAGCAATTAGCCAGGGCAAGATCAAACTCTTGAATTATGAGTTGAACAATTCCTGAATGAGCTCCAAGACGCTGCCGGGGTCTGTAAAGGCAAGAGCTCCTTGATCATCTCTATGCTCTATATTGGCCTTTGAACCCGTAGGTCGGATGGCCTGACTAATTTGTTCATCCTGACACAAATTAGAGCTTAGTAAAAATCACTGGACAACATAAATCTAGAAACAGGTTCAAACTGCAAAAAAAATTACTCTTAAAAAGGACCAGAAGCAAGAGTGCTTGTTTTAATGTGGGTGCCCTACACGTATAGTAATAAGTGTTACCTGACTGATAACTGCATCACTGATGCAGAATAGAACACTTCTGATTTGTACCACAAATTCCCACAATGTGAGAGCAGCCTAGGAGACGCCCAATCTAGAACATGGAGGAAAAACAGATTGTGTATTGAGTGAGAGAGCCTTATAACTATGTATGATGAAAAAAACCCATTGCTTTATAAACTCATTGTACTCTGGAAAACATCTTACAAAAACATTGTCACCACAATGTGTTCCAGGTTACAAAATGTGTTTCTGATAGTATTGTTTCTGCACATTACAAGCAGGCATAATAAGTTCAGTATCCCATTGAGCAGGAATTGAACTGCACTATACTGCTCTTCATGGTCACCTATCATGTTGATAGATGAAAGACTTCAAATAAGAGCATACCTGTCCAGCCAATGATCCACAAGCTCCAGCTGCACCACTGACAACCATAGTCTGATTGGCTCCTGGAATCACATGACCTTTCTCCTTCACACCAATTAGGGCAGTCAAACCAGTTAATCCTACGGCACCCAAAAAATTAGACAGGTGCCCATCCACAAGAGAAGGATCTAGCTGGTAGGGGGCAATTGTTGAAAAATGTAAATTCGTTATAAGCTAACATAATTCAGTAAAAAGTATATAATATCCACCCATAACACAGAAGCAACTTGGCAAATGACCACTACTTCTCCTTTTAAGCTGTACTTGAGTTAAAGAATATTAATATTCCTTAAAGCTATTGCAAATATCATAGCAGTCCTTTAATCGCACTCAATTTTCTCTTTAAGATAATTGGTAACATATTAGATGACAATGAGGAAGTCAAACCAATTAATGTTACACAGCAGAACAGAATTCATTTATGCTTGTTGCTGGTATTTCGTCTTTATGTATATATATTACTTTTTGTAAAGATTTGCCATCCAGGATACACCATGTCTGCCAAGGCCAGTTGAAGCTGGTAACAATATCTCCCACAGAGAACTGACTGGTTCCACTTTCTTCTATAACTCCAATCCCACCACTGTCAAGGACCTTATCAATCATCCATGACTTAATGTATTCTGCATTTGTGTCTTCATTCATGCGGCAGCGCTGGAACACAAGCAAAATAAATTTGAGCAATTTAAGAGCATGAAAAGAATGTTTATTTCTGAGAACTTGTAAAATGTAAATTGGATCTTAGTTAAAAGGGAACCGTCACATGTGATCATCATTTGACTTGATTTTCATTTCATCAGTACACTTTATGGACAAAGGTACTGGGGATACCTGACCAATAACAGTGACTTTTATGACATTTCAGCATAGCATTGTCCAAAATGTCTTGGTATGTCCCCTTCAGCATACCAAGACATTTTGGACAATGTTATGCTTCCAACTTTGTGGGAACAGTTTGGGGAAGGCATTTTCCTATTCCAGTATGACTGTGCCCCAAAGCAAGGCCCATAAAGATATGGTTGGAGTTTGGTGTGAAAGAACTCGACAGAGCCCCGGCCTCAACCCCATCGAACAACTTTGTGATTATGAGCCATGAATTCTCATCCAACATCAGTGCCTGACCTCAAACATTAAGAATGGGCAAAACTTCCCACAGAAACTCTCCAAAATCTTGTGGAAAGTCTTCTCAGAAGAGTGGAAGCTATTTTAGCTGCATAGGGGGAGCAACTACCAGGTGAGGCCCAGCAGACACCCAAAACACACACAGTAGGACAGGCTCTGCCACACTGATACCCACATGCGGACAGGCTTATCTAAAACAATAAAAAAAAAGTATTTTCCACACTTCTTTGTCATTGACCCCCCTTTTGTGCTTTTTCCCCTTGTGTATCACCCCCAGCCAGCACTATGTGTATTTATGCCCCCAGCCTGCTTTAGTATTGATTTATATAATGGCCCCAGCTGCCACCCCTGGGGAATTGATGCCACCAGCCCAGATAAAATGTTTCCCTGCAGGGGCGTGGCCTGACCGCGGAGCTGAATGGCGGCTTAAGTGAAGTGCTCTCCCTGCGTGTCGGCTAAAAAGCGGCGATAAAAGCTTTCCACTGCGGATTTTTGTGCTCCTACAGGTGGACTTGTTCCCTGGGACACCCCTGCGATGGCGTCTAAACATGCCAAGCGAGGTTCTAATCGCTTACCTCAATATTTTGAGAAGCGGGCGCGTGGTGGCCTTCCATCCCAAGATGGCGACGAGGCCTCCCTCGTGTCTTCGCAGCCGGACCTTGCCACTGACGACCTCTCTTTGCGGGACGATCAGCAGGTAACCCCTGCACTTCTTCAACAAATGCTGGAGAATTTGAAGACTTCAATGACTGACTCTATCAAAGACATGCTTTCTGATTTTAAACAAGATCTAGTTCAACTTGGGTCGTGGACCGATCACTTGGAGCACAAGTTTGAGGAGTACACTGGGGCCTATAACGAGCTGGTTGACCGCCATAATGATCTGGCTGACACCGTCCTCCAACTTCAACTCAAGATGGCTGATCTAGAGGACAGGTCGCGACGCAACAACTTACGGCTTCGTGGGATCCCTGAGGACGTCCTGAATAGCTCTCTTGAGGAGTTCGCTAAGGACTTTTTTCATTTTCTTGTGCCGGACCTATCTGCTGCTGATCTGTTTATGGATCGCATACACCGGCTCCCGAAACCGAAATCGCTCCCGGTGTCGGCCACCCGTGATGTGATCCTCCGGCTTCATTATTTTAAGGCGAAGGTGTCTATTTTGGCTGCTGCCAGGAAGAATCCATCCTTTCCTGCGCCATATGACAACATCCAGCTGTTTACTGATCTTTCCGCTGCGACATTATCCGTAAGTTTACTTCACTTACCTCGCTCTTGCGCGAACACTCCATCCAATATCGTTGGGGTTATCCGACGAAGCTCATTTTGTTCCGGAATGGCGTCCAGTCGGTGGTGCTGTCTCCAGCGGATGGTTTCAGACTTCTCCGTTCGTGGAATGTCCTGTCTGCGGCTGATGATCTACCTGCGGCGGCTGTTTCATCTTCTCCACCGCGTCACATGTCCACGGAATGGGAATTGGTGAAGACTCGGCGCCCGAAGCCTGGACAGTCTCCGGCACCATGACTGCGTCTTTTGCTGTTCTGGTCTTTGTTGGAGCCCCCGGGTGCCTGTTGACTGCTCCGGGAATGCCTGGATTCCGTGAGTGCAGCCGCGGGGCTGCTTCGTGATCTGTTTTGTTTTGGGGTTTGTTTCCCCTATCTTACACATGCCGATGTTTTATCCTTTTTTTTTTTGTTTCTTGTTTCTTGTTATACATTGTGCCTGTAGGTTTCCCGTGCCTTTGGCGTACCCTGGGCATACAAGCTCTTTCTGCATCGCACACGCAGACATGTGGGTTTTTTGGTGTCTATCGACCCTTTGCCACATTATACACACACGTACACTTATTTATTTTTCTTTTCCTTTTCTTTCTTTTATTTTCTTTTTATTATTTGTTTTTTGTGTGTCATGGCCCTTTCTTATGTGTTATATGCCTGCCCTGTGCCTTATGCTTTTCTTCTGTTTTTTGGCGGCTCTGGACGTACTGGTCCGTTAAGGTATCACTCACACACGTACACCTTTTTATTTACTTTTTCTTACATATGTGATGGCTGGGTTCCCTTGGTGCTGGGGGCCTTTAGCGTGCTGGTTTTTATGATTGTGTGCCCCTGTGGGCATCTTGATGCGTAGCTCCTTGCCTTCCACCTGATACCCTTTATTGGGCTTCTGCTGCATTACACAATACACGTACACTTACTTTATTTTATTTTATTATTATTATTTGTTTCTTATATGTTGTGGCCCTTTTTTCTGTGTTGTATGCCTGCCCTGTGCCTTATAGTCTTCTTCCATTTTTTGGCGGCTTTGCACATACTGGTCCATTAATGTATCACGCACACACACGTACACTTTTTTTATTTTTTTATTTTTTTTTTATTTTGTTCTTACATATCTGATGGCTGGGTTCCCTTGGTAACATAGTAACATAGTTCATAAGGTTGAAAAAAGACCAAAGTCCATCAAGTTCAACCTATATACATATTGTGTCCCTACTGTGTTGATCCAGAGGAAGGCAAAAAAACCCTTATGAAGCAGATGCCAATTGCCCCATACCAGGGGGAAAATTCCTTCCCGACTCCAAATATGGCAATCAGAATAAATCCCTGGATCAACGTTCTGTCCCTATTAATCTAATATCCATAACTTGTAATATTATTGCTTTCAAGAAACACGTCCAGGCTCCTTTTGAACTCTTTTATTGAGTTTGCCATAACCACTTCCTCTGGCAGAGAGTTCCATAATCTCACCGCTCTTACTGTAAAGAACCCCCGTCTGTGCTGGTGTAGAAACCTTCTTTCCTCCAACCGTAGAGGATGTCCCCTTGTTATAGATACAGTCCTGGGTATAAATAGGTCCTGGGAGTGATCTCTGTACTGTCCCCTTATATATTTATACATAGTTATTAAATCCCCCCTAAGCCGTCTTTTTTCCAAACTAAATAACCCTAATTCTGATAATCTTTCTGGGTACTGTAGTCCTCCCATTCCCCTTATTACTCTGGTTGCCCGTCTTTGAACCCTCTCCAGCTCCACTATATCTTTCTTGTACACTGGTGCCCAGTACTGTACACAGTATTCCATGTGTGGTCTGACTAGTGACTTGTACAGTGGTAGAATTATTTCCTTGTCGTGGGCATCTATGCCCCTTTTGATGCACCCCATGATTTTATTTGCCTTAGCAGCAGCTGCCTGACACTGGTCGCTACAGGTAAATTTACTGTTAACTAAAACTCCTAAGTCCTTTTCCATGTCAGTCGTCCCCAGTGTTTTCCCATTTAATACATATTCCCAGCCTGGATTTTTCTTCCCCATGTGCATAACCTTACATTTATCTGTGTTGAACCTCATCTGCCACATCCCAGCCCAAGCCTCCAACCTATGCAGATCCATTTGTAATCGTGCACTGTCCTCTATTGTGTTAACCACGTTACAGAGCTTAGTATCGTCTGCAAAGATTGATACTTTACTATACAATCCCTCTACAAGGTCATTAATAAATATATTAAAAAGAATAGGACCCAAAACTGACCCCTGTGGTACCCCACTAGCAACAGTAACCCACTCAGAGTATGTACCATTAATAACCACCCTCTGTTTCCTATCACTGAGCCAGTTACTTACCCACATACACACATTCTCCCCCAGCCCAAGCATTCTCATTTTATGTACCAGCCTTTTATGTGGCACCGTATCAAATGCTTTGGAAAAATCAAGATATACGACATCCAGCGATTCACCCCGATCCAGTCTTGAGCTCACCTCCTCATAAAAGCTGATCAGGTTAGTTTGACAGGACCGATCCCTTGTAAACCCATGCTGATATGGAGTCATACACTTATTTTCATTGAGATACTCCAAAATAGCATCTCTTAGGAAACCCTCAAACAGTTTACACACAACAGAAGTTAAACTAACAGGCCTATAATTCCCCGGGTCACTTTTTGTCCCCTTTTTTAATATTGGCACAACATTTGCTATGCGCCAGTCCTGGGGAACAGACCCTGTCACTATAGAGTCCTTGAATATTAGAAATAGGGGTCTGTCTATTACATTACTTAACTCCCTTAGAACGCGGGGGTGAATGCCATCTGGACCTGGTGATTTGTCTATTTTGATTTTTTTTAGGCGGCACTGCACTTCTTCCTGGGTTAGACAGGCGACATGTACTGGGGCAGTTATCTCATCCTGCTGTATATTACCTGGCATTTCATTTTCCTCTGTGAATACAGCAGAGAAGAATATATTTAATAGATTAGCTTTTTCCTGATCCCCGTCTATAACTTCTCCCTCATTACTTTTTAAGGGGCCAACGCTTTCATTTTTAACCTTTTTACTATTTATATAGTTAAAGAACATTTTGGGGTTTGTCTTACTCTCTTTGGCAATGAGTCTTTCTGTCTCCACTTTTGCTACTTTTATCTGATTTTTACATATTTTATTTTTTTCCCGATAGCTTTTTAGTGCTTCCTCACTGCCTTCCTGTTTTAGTAGCTTAAATGCCTTTTTTTTGCCATTTATTACCCCCTTTACATTTTTATTTATCCACATTGGTTTTCTCTTGTTCCTGACTCTTTTATTCCCATACGGTATGTACCTTTCACAGTGAGAATTTAAGATATCCTTAAAAATCTCCCATTGAGTGTCTGTACTCTTGTTTTTGAGGACATTTTCCCAATTTACAGTGTTAAGGGCTTCTCTTAGTTGATCAAACTTTGCCTTCCTAAAGTTCATGGTTCTTGTGGCTCCTCTAAGAGTTCCCTTATTGAAGGACAAGTTATAATGTATCATATTGTGATCACTATTTCCTAGATGCCCCCTGACCTGCACATTAGTTACTCTGTCAGGTCTGTTGGTTAATATTAAGTCCAGTAGGGCGCCCCCTCTGGTCGGGTCCTGTGCCATTTGGGACAGATAATTATCCTTACTTATAGTCAGAAACCGGTTTCCTTTATGAGATTCACAGGTCTCTGTTTCCCAGTTTATGTCGGGATAGTTAAAGTCCCCCATAATAACCACCTCATTGTTATTTGCTGCCTTGTTTATTTGCTTTAATAATTGATCTTCTGCTGCTTCCATTATATTTGGTGGCTTATAGCAAACCCCGATCAGTATTTTATTATTTTTCTTTCCATATATTTCTACCCATAATGACTCCACATTATCATTTCCCTCACATATATTCTCCCGCAGTGTGGCCTTTAGGCTGGACTTTACATAAAGGCAAACTCCTCCCCCTTTTCGTTTTTTTCGATCCTTCCTGAATAGACTATAACCCTGTATGTTAACCGCCCAGTCATAGCTATCATCCAACCATGTCTCTGTTATACCCACTATGTCATAGTTTTCTTCAGACATTATTAACTCCAGTTCGTCAGTTTTATTGGTCAGACTTCTGGCATTAGTAAGCATACAATTTAGAGGTGTATGGTTTTTTTCCCTATGAAGCCTATCCCTATTGACTATTCTAACCCCTCCCTCCGCTCCACCCCCAGGTACATTTATAAGCCCCAGCTTTCTATCTACACTATCTTCCCCTTCTATATTGCAGTTTCCCTCCCCCCCTTTACCTAGTTTAAACACTCCTCCACCCTTCTGGCCATCTTCTCCCCGAGCACAGCTGCACCCTCCCCATTGAGGTGCAGCCCGTCCCTACCGTAGAGCCTGTATCCGACAGAGAAGTCGGCCCAGTTCTCCATGAACCCAAACCCCTCCTTCCTACACCAGCTTCTGAGCCACTTGTTTAGCTCCCTAATCTCCCGCTGCCTCTCTGGTGTGGCACGTGGTACAGGTAATATTTCAGAAAATACTACCTTGGAGGTCCTTGCCTTAAGCTTGCTACCTAAGTCCCTGAAATCATTTTTAAGGACACTCCGCCTACCTCTCACTTTGTCATTGGTGCCAATGTGCACCATGACTGCTGGGTCTTCTCCAGCCCCCCCCAGTAATCTGTCAACCCGATCCGCGATGTGCCGAACGCGAGCGCCAGGCAGACAACACACTGTTCGGCGATCCCGGTCTTTGTGACAGATCGCCCTGTCTGTCCCCCTAATAATTGAGTCCCCCACTACCAGCACCTGTCTGGCCTGCCCTGCGCTCCTCCTTCCCTCCTTACTGGAGCAGACACCCCTCTGGTGGTCAGAGGCAGTGACTTGCTGCAGTACTGCTAACTCTGAACTAACATCCCCCTCATCTGCCAACCGGGCAAACTTGTTGGGGTGTGCTAGATCAGGACTAGCTTCCCTGGCGCTTTTTCCCCTACCCCGCCTTCTAACTGTAACCCAGCTAGCTGCCTGACTGTCCTGTACCTCCATCCCGCTATCCTCCCCCACCTCTACCCCCGAGAGAGCTTGCTCAGTGAGCAGCAGACTCCTCTCCAAGTTGTCAATAGATCTCAGTGTTGCCAGTTGCTCCTCTAGACTCAGGATTTGTGCTTCCAAATGAGCAACCCGCACACATCTCGCACAGCAATATGCACCCTCGAAGCGCTGATCAAGGATTGCATACATTGAGCAAGATGTACACCTGACCGCATTGTCAAACATGGAGGACATCTTGGCAATGGGGATAGCTCAAATAACTGGCAAAAACAGACAGTAAGGTGCAATATATATATATATAAATATATGGAATCACAAGGATTTATACTTTACCCTCCTTCTTGCTTTTTAACTCCTTCTTTGCTTGTAACTCCTCACTTAGAGATGTCACTTAGGAGATTCACCCCAGCTCAGGATTCGCTTGTGTGTCCAAGCTAAATGCAACTGCAAAAGCCAAGCAGAACTCACAGAGACTTAATTACTTAATTAGCAACACACCTGAAATAGCCCTTACCCCTTTTTTTTGCTTTTTTCAACAAAACTTTACACTGAACACAACACAAACAAACACAGTGCTCCCCCTTGCAATAGTAATGAATATACTCTCCTTCTTTGCTTGTAACTCCTCACTTAGAGATGTCACTTAGGAGATTCGCCCCAGCTCAGGATTCGCTTGTGTGTCCAAGCTAAATGCAACTGCCTTTAGCGTGCCGGTCTTTATGACTGGGTGCCCCTGTGGGCTTCTTGCTGGGTACTTCATTGCCTTACCCTATGTACCCTCTATTGGGCTTCTGATTGGCTATCTCCCATATCTGTGGGTTTTTTGGTGTCTATCGCCTCTTTTCTCCATTACGCACACACGTACACTTCTTTTATTTTTATTGTTTTTATTTGGTTCTTCTCTGTAGTGGCCCTTTCTTCTGCGTTGTATGCCTGCCCTGTGCCTTGTAATCTCTTTCTGTTTTTTGGCGGCTCTGGACATACTGGTCCATTCCTGTATCACGCACACACACGTACACCTTTTTATTTATTTTCTATTACATATGTGATGGCTGGGTTCCCTCAGTGCTGGGGGCCTTTAGCGTGCCGGTCTTTATGGCTGAGTGCCCCTGTGGGCTTCTTGTTGCGTAATTTATTGCCTTACACCTTATGACCCTTACTGGGCTTCTGCTCGGATATCTCCCATATTAGTGGGTTTTTGCTTCCTTTTTTTTTATTTATTACACAGACACATACACTTCCTTTATTTTATTGTTGTTATTTGTTTCTTATGTGTAGGGGCCCCTTTTCTCTCTGTTGCATGCCTGCCCTGTGTCTTATCGTCCTCTTCTGGTTATTTATTTTTTTTTTTTCTCTTTCTTTTTTTTTCTACACATGTCTCTATTGTGTTTTTGCCCCTTTTTGGCATTTATGACTCAGGGATTTTTGCCTTATCTGATAGTTACCTCTCACTCAGGTTACGGATGCATCTCCATTATGTTTTCTTGTCACCTGTATTGTTACATCGCTGTTATTTTTTTTTTTTTTTTTGCCGACACGCAGGCTGCCTTCTGTTGGTTTTGATGCTCCCCCCTACCGGAGTGTACTGCGGCGATCCTTTTTCTTCGCCTGGCAGTTCACACCGTTTTGTGGCCCTCTGACGCCTTGTCTTTGACGGCTTGTCTGAGCCTTCTTCCTCTCCCGCTCTCTCCTTTTCCCCTCACCTTTCCTCTCTCTCTCTCCCTCTCTCTCTTTTTTCTTTCTTCTATTTTCTAAATGAGCCTTACCGTTCTCTCGGTTAATGCCAAGGGCCTCAACACTCCTCATAAGCGGCGCATGTTTCTCTGTGAGCTTAAGTCTGACGTTGTGATGGTTCAAGAGACACACCTTCTGAAATCTGGTGGCCGCTGTTTTAACTTTCCGCTATATCCTACTGAATACCATGCTATGTCTGATACCAAGACGGCCGGGGTGGCTATGCTTATCCACAAGAATGTCCATTTCCAGCTCCACTCTAAGCACTCTGACCCTAAAGGTCGTTCCCTCCTACTCACGGCTGACCTCAACGGGACTCCGTTCACGCTGCTCACTATTTATGCTCCTAATGACAACCAACTGTCTTTTTTGGAAAAAACCTTCTTGAAACTTCAAAAGGTCCGAGTGGGCCGCACAGTTGTTGGCGGGGATTTTAACCTTCCTCCTGTCCCGACGTTGGACTCCTCCGCTACCATGTCCTCCAGATATTTGAAGTCGCTTACATTGCAAGGCAACCATTTTCACCATCTTCTTCACCGCTGTGGACTGTTTGATGCTTGGAGAGTTCTTCATCCCCTTGGAAGGGACTATACGTTTTACTCCAATCCTCACTCCAGCTACTCTCGCATCGATCTTCTTTTGGTGGATAAACTTACCTTACAGTCTGTTCTCACCGCCTCCATTGGCAATATCACGTGGTCCGACCATGCGCCGGTTTGGATATCCCTTTCACACGGGGGCCTTTGGCGACTGAATGACAGCTTACTCCAGCAGTCCCCTGTCTGTGCGGAGACCGAAACCGCTTTGCTCCAGTATTTCGAATCCAACGCGACACCAGACCTGCAGCCTTCCACGCTCTGGTTGGCCCATAAAGCGGTGATCCGTGGCCACTTTCTCAGGATTGCCTCTCAACAAAAGAAGGCTCGGACGCATTCACTTTCCACTCTCACCGCCCAGCTTACGGCTCTCGAACTCACTGATAAATCTTCTTGGTCTCCTGCTACTCACGCTGAATTGCAATCATTGAAAGATGAAATTCATGCACTTAACCTTCAGCATACTGAACTTGCTTTGCGACGGCTTCATCAAACATATTACTCCAAGGGCAACAAGGCTGATACT
This sequence comes from Sceloporus occidentalis, assembly GCA_023333645.1. NCBI lineage: Eukaryota > Metazoa > Chordata > Lepidosauria > Squamata > Phrynosomatidae > Sceloporus > Sceloporus occidentalis. Next base: position 307,617 of record JALMGF010000369.1, read on the forward strand.
CTGCTGGCGCGCAAGCTTCGTTTACAGTCGTCATCCTCGACGATTCACTACTTACAAACGCCAGATGCAGGTCGGATCTACAATCCTAAACATATTGCTGATCAGTTTGCGACTTACTATGAATCTCTCTACAACCTGGGGTCCCACCCACACGTGCCGCAGCCACAAGACCAACATATTCGACGTTTTTTGGAATCTCTTCCTCTTCCCCAGCTTTCGGAAGACCATTGGGAGGATCTCACTAAGCCCCCTACAGTGGATGAAGTTACTTTAACGATTGCTGCTCTCAAGTCTAATAAAGCGCCTGGACCTGACGGTCTGCCTAATTCCTATTATCAAAAGTTTAAGCATATCTTGGCTCCTCACCTCTGATTTATTTACTCATTTGATGGGGCCTTCCCCGCTTCCCTCGGAGATGGCTGCTGCACATATTACTACGATACCCAAGCCGGGGAAGACCCCAACTGCCTGTGCAAATTATAGGCCGATTTCCCTTTTAAATACGGACACTAAATTGTATTCTAAGATTTTGGCTGACCGCCTGAACCGTCTCCTCCCGTCTCTGATTAGTAATGACCAAGTCGGCTTTGTCATGGGTCGCCAGTCATCGGATAATACGCGACGGATTACGAACATCATTCATCTTGCCTCCTCTCGTCGTCAACCGTGCCTTCTCCTTGTGACAGGGCCAGGCTAGCTGGCTCATATGTCATATGAAGTTTAGCCGGGTGACGGAGCACTTTTGTGTCCGGTTCTGTATACCGTGACCCGGTAATATATTATATTGTGTTTATTGTGTAACCGGCCCAGAGACTGATGTGGATTCAGCCCCAGCCTTCAAAGAGACGATCCTATAATCTGGCTGGGGCTCTTAATCAGCCAACACAGCCCTGTCTGCCCAGACGGCACCCGCACTACAGGGGGGATAACACAGGTGGGGGAACCCATTGTATTCCGTAATCCCCTCACTTGATACATCCCCTGTATACTGACGGGATTTGTGATGGGATGTGGCTGATGGGATTTGTGATGGGATGTGGCTGATGGGATTGGGGGTTGGGTTTGGTGCTCATTGCATTGAGATTGTATAAAGTTCTCTGTGTTTGTAATAAAGAGAGTTCTTCTTGGTTTACTACGAATGGTGGTCTGGATGATCCGTGGATAGCTGAGTGCTATCCGTATGAGGGACTGACTGGTGATTCCTCAGCCCTCAAACAGGGGTACCCAGCCTTGGGTACGGTGACCCTGTAACATTGGTTGGCAGCGGTGGGAAGAATCCCACGACTTGGGTGAAATCCAAACCACCAACTGGGATTGCAGACGAGAGACACCAAGAGAGCTCCTGGAGGTTTGTAGCAAAGGAAAGGCTACTCTGATTGCGGACTGCAGAGAGATGGACCGGCACCAGGATGCCCCAGAGGAGAGCCTCGGACTGAGTGCTCTACAAAAGAACATTCTATGGCACCTATCCCTGTACCCAGGAGGGGCTACATCGGAGCAAGTGACGGCGGTGATTAAAATGTGTCACCAGGAACTGAGCCAGAGTGGGTCTGTATCTCCCAGACTAGGGGAACAGAACACCAAAATATCATACCAGGATATCCAACCCTTCCGAGAACCAGAGGGTGAGACAGACCGGGTTACAGCGGAGGTGTGTGAGCTGGAACACCAGCAATGGCAGTTAGAGTCTGCGCCCGCAGATTGGAGGGATGATTTCTCCCATCCCCACTTCGAATCATACTGGGCACAGTACTGGACAATGTGGGATATACGAGTTCCACTCCTGGGGGAGAACCCGTTGCCGGAGTGGGAAGAAGAATTGAGAGGTCTCATATATGCAGAGCTCGACCTCCAGAGCCGCTACCAGGGATTCTCCCAGCAGTTAGCAGGTGAAGACCACAGCGACCCTCTGATGCTGTATAGCCCCGTCGACCCAGGACTGATATATGATGCCTTCCAATTTGACTCGTCCTTCGGAAGCCCCTGCCAGTACCGCAGGGATACAATCTGGGACAACCGTGCAGAAGTCCTGGTTTATGCTATTCCCCCCGAGCTGGAGGCTGTTATGGATTGCCTGGTCCAAGAGGAATGGCAGCTCGAGAGGGACTATAAAGAATTGCTGCGGAGAGTGGAGCTCCAGGAGTTACAAGGAGACTGGGAGCATGGTACTACAACTTGCGGGAGTGGGACCGAGGTCCTCTTCACCTACTCCTCGGCCCCTGCCCTGGTGAGAAGAACCGAGGTCCTCGCCAGCAAAAACAAGCGGAGGAGGAAGCCAAAAGCTCCGACCCATGTCCCCACCAACAACCCTGGCTGCTCTACCCCGGCAGAAGAGATGACTGTCCCCACCGCCCGAGTAAGTGGCACAATCCCCCTCACCAAACCCTTATCTATGCTCGTAGAAGCCAGGGCCCCAGATTGTCCCCCTGATTTCCCGAGTGTCCTGGGAGAAGTCCGGGTCACTGCCCCAGAGGTTCCCACTGAAGTCCCCGGTGACCCGGTAGAGGCACCGTTCCCTAACCTAGCGAGGACGCCAGAGGGGCTGCCGAGTTCCCTGGGTCCTCTCAGTAGCCTGGCGCAGGCCCTGGTTCCTATCCCTGTGTTCTCCGAAGTGATCCCTGGTTCCCGAAGTGTCCTCCTAGAAGCCCAGGTCACTGTCCCAGAGTGTTCCTCTGACTCTCCCCGTGCCCAGGCAGAGGCACCTGTCCCAGAGAGGAAGATCGAGGGTCTGCTTAACCCTCCCGGTGGTCCAGTATTGGCACCTGTCCCTGCCCCGGAGTATTCCCCTGGGTCCCCTGAGTACCCCGCAGAGCTGCTTAGCTCGCCCAATAACCCTGTAAGGGCACCTGTTCCTGTCCCAGAGTGTCCCCTAGGTCACTCCAGTGTCCCGGTAGAGGCCTCGCTTACTACCTCTACGTGTTTCCCTGGTTCCCCGAGTGCCCCCGGCCCGATCAGCAGGGCTTTCCTTCCATGCAACCGCCCTGGCCTGGCAGCTGCCCCAGACTCAGTTCCCAAGACTAGGGAGCAAGAGTCCCCACGTGCCCCTGTTACCCCGGTGAGGGGGATAGCCATGTGCCCCCGGCTGAGCTGGGACCGTCCTCCAATTCAAAGAGGACTACTGACTTTCCTTTTGGGCAACCAGGGCCCTGGCCCACCTTCAATGGATGATTCTGACAAAGGGGGCCATGAACTAAGGCCTGCACCTTTGAACTTTGTCCACTCGGACAGCCTGCAGCAGACCCGTGTGGATCTGCCTGGTCTGCCGGACCGTTGGTCAAGGGGGAGATCTGTGACAGGGCCAGGCTAGCTGGCTCATATGTCATATGAAGTTTAGCCGGGTCACGGAGCACTTTTGTGTCCGGTTCTGTATACCGTGACCCGGTAATATATTATATTGTGTTTATTGTGTAACCGGCCCAGAGACTGATGTGGATTCAGCCCCAGCCCTCAAAGAGACGATCCTATAATCTGGCTGGGGCTCTTAATCTGCCAACACAGCCCTGTCTGCCCAGACGGCACCCGCACTACAGGGGGGATAACACAGGTGGGGGAACCCATTGTATTCCGTAATCCCCTCACCTGATACATCCCCTGTATACTGACGGGATTTGTGATGGGATGTGGCTGATGGGATTTGTGATGGGATGTGGCTGATGGGATTGGGGGTTGGGTTTGGTGCTCATTGCATTGAGATTGTATAAAGTTCTCTGTGTTTGTAATAAAGAGAGTTCTTCTTGGTTTACTACGAATGGTGGTCTGGATGATCCGTGGATAGCGGAGTGCTATCTGTATGAGGGACTGACTGGTGATTCCTCAGCCCTCAAACAGGGGTACCCAGCCTTGGATACGGTGACCCTGTAACACTCCTCTCCTTGGATGCGGAGAAGGCCTTTGATAGGCTCCACTGGGGCTTCCTCATGGCCACTAAATGCAGTCTCTGTGAGTTCTGCTTGGCTTTTGCAGTTGCATTTAGCTTGGACACACAAGCGAATCCTGAGCTGGGGTGAATCTCCTAAGTGACATCTCTAAGTGAGGAGTTACAAGCAAAGAAGGAGTTAAAAAGCAAGAAGGAGGGTAAAGTATAAATCCTTGTGATTCCATATATTTATATATATATATATTGCACCTTACTGTCTGTTTTTGCCAGTTATTTGAGCTATCCCCATTGCCAAGATGTCCTCCATGTTTGACAATGCGGTCAGGTGTACATCTTGCTCAATGTATGCAATCCTTGATCAGCGCTTCGAGGGTGCATATTGCTGTGCGAGATGTGTGCGGGTTGCTCATTTGGAAGCACAAATCCTGAGTCTAGAGGAGCAACTGGCAACACTGAGATCTATTGACAACTTGGAGAGGAGTCTGCTGCTCACTGAGCAAGCTCTCTCGGGGGTAGAGGTGGGGGAGGATAGCGGGATGGAGGTACAGGACAGTCGGGCAGCTAGCTGGGTTACAGTTAGAAGGCGGGGTAGGGGTAAAAGCGCCAGGGAGGCTAGTCCTGATCTAGCACACCCCAACAAGTTTGCCCGGTTGGCAGATGAGGGGGATGTTAGTTCAGAGTTAGCAGTACTGCAGCAAGTCACTGCCTCTGACCACCAGAGGGGTGTCTGCTCCAGTAAGGAGGGAAGGAGGAGCGCAGGGCAGGCCAGACAGGTGCTGGTAGTGGGGGACTCAATTATTAGGGGGACAGACAGGGCGATCTGTCACAAAGACCGGGATCGCCGAACAGTGTGTTGTCTGCCTGGCGCTCGCGTTCGGCACATCGCGGATCGGGTTGACAGATTACTGGGGGGGGGGGGCTGGAGAAGACCCAGCAGTCATGGTGCACATTGGCACCAATGACAAAGTGAGAGGTAGGCGGAGTGTCCTTAAAAATGATTTCAGGGACTTAGGTAGCAAGCTTAAGGCAAGGACCTCCAAGGTAGTATTTTCTGAAATATTACCTGTACCACGTGCCACACCAGAGAGGCAGCGGGAGATTAGGGAGCTAAACAAGTGGCTCAGAAGCTGGTGTAGGAAGGAGGGGTTTGGGTTCATGGAGAACTGGGCCGACTTCTCTGTCGGATACAGGCTCTACGGTAGGGACGGGCTGCACCTCAATGGGGAGGGTGCAGCTGTGCTCGGGGAGAAGATGGCCAGAAGGGTGGAGGAGTGTTTAAACTAGGTAAAGGGGGGGAGGGAAACTACAATATAGAAGGGGAAGATAGTGTAGATAGAAAGCTGGGGGCTTATAAATGTACCTGGGGTGGAGCGGAGGGAGGGGTTAGAATAGTCAATAGGGATAGGCTTCATAGGGAAAAAAACCATACACCTCTAAATTGTATGCTTACTAATGCCAGAAGTCTGACCAATAAAACTGACGAACTGGAGTTAATAATGTCTGAAGAAAACTATGACATAGTGGGTATAACAGAGACATGGTTGGATGATAGCTATGACTGGGCGGTTAACATACAGGGTTATAGTCTATTCAGGAAGGATCGAAAAAAACAAAAAGGGGGAGGAGTTTGCCTTTATGTAAAGTCCAGCCTAAAGGCCACACTGCGGGAGAATATATGTGAGGGAAATGATAATGTGGAGTCATTATGGGTAGAAATATATGGAAAGAAAAATAAAATACTGATCGGGGTTTGCTATAAGCCACCAAATACCGTATTTGCTCGATTATAAGACGAGGTTTTTTCCAGAGCAAATGCTCTGAAAAATACCCCTCATCTTATAATCAGGGTCGTCTTATAATCAGACCTCAAATAGGTCTGATTATGAGACTAAGATCCAGATCCCCCGCAGCGATGCAGAGGACCTGGATCCTCCTGTGTTAATCCCCCCCCCCAATTTACCGGTGCTTCTGAGTCCCCGGTGCTTAGTCCGGGCTGCGTGTAGAGCTCTACGCGATACAATCGCGTAGAGCTCTACACGCTTCCCGGACTAAGCACTGGGGACCCAGATGCAGGGGACCTGGATCCTCCTGTGTTAACCCCTGACCCAACTTACCGGTGCATCTGAGTCCCCGGTGCTTAGTCCGGGCTGCGTGTAGAGCTCTACGCGATTGTATCGTGTAGAGCTCTACGCTCTACACGATACAATCGCGTAGAGCTCTAAACGCTGCCCGGACTAAGCACCGGGGACTCAGAAGCACCGGTAAGTTGGAGGGGGGGGCATAACACAGGAGGATGCAGGGGACCTGCATCCTCCTGTGTTATGCCCCCTCCAACGTACCGGTGCTTCTGAGTCCCCGGTGCTTAGAGCTCTACGCGATTCGCGTGGAGCTCTACATGCTGCCCGGACTAAGCACCTGGGGCTCAGATGCAGGGGACCTGGACCCTCCTGTGTTATGCGCCCCCCCCAACTCAGAAGCACCGGTAAGTTTGGAGGAGGGAGGGGGAGTGTTAAATGTGGGTTTGAGGCATTTCTGGAGGCAGAGTGCTCTGTGAAATGCCTTTTAACCCCTTTAATGCCACTCTGCCTCCTGAAATGCCTTAAACCTCCCTATATGCCACTCTTCCCCATAATATGCCTTTTAACCCTCTAAGTGCCAGAGTGGCATATAGGGTTAAAAGGCATATCATGGGGCACAGTGGCATATAGGGTTAAAAGGCATATTATGGGGCACTGTGGCATTTAGAGGGTTAAAAGGCATATCATGGGGCACAGTGGCATATAGGGGGTATAAGGCACTTCTGGGGCAGATGTGCATAACTGGGGGACAGGTTGGAAAATAGAAGGAAATAAAACCAAAATATTTTTCTCAAGCATAGCTTTTATTAAAAAAAGTGTTTAAATGAATTAACATTTACTGGTAAAACTTTTTTCCTATAGGGTCGTCTTATATTCAGGCTTTTTCTTTTTTTCCTAAATTAATATTAAGATTTGGGGGGTCGTCTTATAATCAGGGTCGTCTTATAATCGAGCAAATACGGTATAATGGAAGCAGCAGAAGATCAATTATTAAAGCAAATAAACAAGGCAGCAAATCACAATGAGGTGGTTATTATGGGGGACTTTAACTATCCCGACATAAACTGGGAAACAGAGACCTGTGAATCTCATAAAGGAAACCGGTTTCTGACTATAAGTAAGGATAATTATCTGTCCCAAATGGTACAGGACCCGACCAGAGGGGGCGCCCTACTGGACTTAATATTAACCAACAGACCTGACAGAGTAACTAATGTGCAGGTCAGGGGGCATCTAGGAAATAGTGATCACAATATGATACATTATAACTTGTCCTTCAATAAGGGAACTCTTAGAGGAGCCACAAGAACCATGAACTTTAGGAAGGCAAAGTTTGATCAACTAAGAGAAGCCCTTAACACTGTAAATTGGGAAAATGTCCTCAAAAGTACAGACACTCAATGGGAGATTTTTAAGAATATCTTAAATTCTCACTGTGAAAGGTACATACCGTATGGGAATAAAAGAGTCAGGAACAAGAGAAAACCAATGTGGATAAATAAAAATGTAAAGGGGGTAATAAATGGCAAAAAAAGGCATTTAAGCTACTAAAACAGGAAGGCAGTGAGGAAGCACTAAAAAGCTATCGGGAAAAAAATAAAATATGTAAAAATCAGATAAAAGCAGCAAAAGTGGAGACAGAAAGACTCATTGCCAAAGAGAGTAAGACAAACCCCAAAATGTTCTTTAACTATATAAATAGTAAAAAGGTTAAAAATGAAAGCGTTGGCCCCTTAAAAAGTAATGAGGGAGAAGTTATAGACGGGGATCAGGAAAAAGCTAATCTATTAAATATATTCTTCTCTGCTGTATTCACAGAGGAAAATGAAATGCCAGGTAATATACAGCAGGATGAGATAACTGCCCCAGTACATGTCGCCTGTCTAACCCAGGAAGAAGTGCAGTGGCGCCTAAAAAAAATCAAAATAGACAAATCACCAGGTCCAGATGGCATTCACCCCCGCGTTCTAAGGGAGTTAAGTAATGTAATAGACAGACCCCTATTTCTAATATTCAAGGACTCTATAGTGACAGGGTCTGTTCCCCAGGACTGGCGCATAGCAAATGTTGTGCCAATATTCAAAAAGGGGACAAAAAGTGACCCGGGGAATTATAGGCCTGTTAGTTTAACTTCTGTTGTGTGTAAACTGTTTGAGGGTTTCCTAAGAGATGCTATTTTGGAGTATCTCAATGAAAATAAGTGTATGACTCCATATCAGCATGGGTTTACAAGGGATCGGTCCTGTCAAACTAACCTGATCAGCTTTTATGAGGAGGTGAGCTCAAGACTGGATCGGGGTGAATCGCTGGATGTCGTATATCTTGAATTTTCCAAAGCATTTGATACGGTGCCACATAAAAGGCTGGTACATAAAATGAGAATGCTTGGGCTGGGGGAGAATGTGTGTATGTGGGTAAGTAACTGGCTCAATGATAGGAAACAGAGGGTGGTTATTAATGGTACATACTCTGAGGGGGTTACTTTTGCTAGTGGGGTACCACAGGGGTCAGTTTTGGGTCCTATTCTTTTTAATATATTTATTAATGACCTTGTAGAGGGATTGTATAGTAAAGTATCAATCTTTGCAGACGATACTAAGCTCTGTAACGTGGTTAACACAATAGAGGACAGTGCACGATTACAAATGGATCTGCATAGGTTGGAGGCTTGGGCTGGGATGTGGCAGATGAGGTTCAACACAGATAAATGTAAGGTTATGCACATGGGGAAGAAAAATCCAGGCTGGGAATATGTATTAAATGGGAAAACACTGGGGACGACTGACATGGAAAAGGACTTAGGAGTTTTAGTTAACAGTAAATTTACCTGTAGCGACCAGTGTCAGGCAGCTGCTGCTAAGGCAAATAAAATCATGGGGTGCATCAAAACGGGCATAGATGCCCACGACAAGGAAATAATTCTACCACTGTACAAGTCACTAGTCAGACCACACATGGAATACTGTGTACAGTACTGGGCACCAGTGTACAAGAAAGATATAGTGGAGCTGGAGAGGGTTCAAAGACGGGCAACCAGAGTAATAAGGGGAATGGGAGGACTACAGTACCCAGAAAGATTATCAGAATTAGGGTTATTTAGTTTGGAAAAAAGACGGCTTAGGGGGGATTTAATAACTATGTATAAATATATAAGGGGACAGTACAGAGATCACTCCCAGGACCTATTTATACCCAGGACTGTATCTATAACAAGGGGACATCCTCTACGGTTGGAGGAAAGAAGGTGTCAGGACTCGGGTGATCAGATCAGGTAGGAGCCCATGCGCAGGGGATACTTGGGGTTCAGTATGTAACCCACGGTGCATGATTATGCAAACAAAGACACCACAAACAGAAATCCAGGTAATGCAGTGTATTTCATGTATATAACAGGACCAGCAAATAAGGGTAATACAGTCTAAGCAAGTAACCGGACGTATGGCAAAACAAAATACAGGTAATAAGTCTCTTGGCAGGGAGCCCGCTTGGAAGGGCACGACAGACAGAGAGCCCGCCTGGGAGGGCACGACAGACAGAGAGCCCGCTTGGAAGGGCACGACAGACAGAGAGCCCGCTTGGAAGGGCACGAAAGGCACACAGCCCGCTTGGAAGGGTACGAAAGGCACACAGCCCGCTTGGAAGGGTACGAAAGGCACACAGCCCGCTTGGAAGGGTACACAAAGCAGGGAGTCCACTTGGAAGGACACAAAGCAGGGAGTCCACTTGATCAGGACACAAAGCAGGGAACCAGGAACAGTACAGGTGCAGAGCCACAGCAGGAAGGTCCATAGACTTCAATACAAAGGCCCTGACTGAAGGGCAGGGCAGGTTCATAAAGGCAGGGTAATCCAGGTAACAAGGCCCAGCTGGATGTAGACTAGGGCTCAACCCAGGTAACAAGGCACACCTGAGTTCTGAGTGCTCCAGAGGGCGGAGGGTGGCCACTAGTGGTCGCAGATGTAAACGCTACAGGTATAAAAAAGCCATGGTTCAGGTAGCGAAATATTGGTTCCTGACAGTACCCCCTCCCTAAGGAGCGGTCACAGAACGCAAACAGTCTGAACAAAATCTGTACACCTTTAAAAAAAACTGAGCAGGAGGGTGTACTTAAAGTGATTTCTTCTTCTTCTTCCTTTTTTTCGGTAAAGCTTGTTCGCAGATCTCCAGGTCTTCCTTTCTGATTATATTGCCATTAGAGGTAATAACACAATCAAAGGAAAGGTTATCTGTGGTGCAATCGTAGGTCAAATTAGGACTGGATGCTGAAGAAGTTGATGAGAAGGTATGATTCAGTGCTTTCTCTTTCCATGTACCAGGGGTCACATAGCTGCCCTGTACCCAGGGCACTACTGGGGGCAGGGGGGTAGTACCAGAACTGCAATGGTTCAAAACGGGAGAAGCAGACTTGGTATGTGAAGCACTGATGGAAAGCCCCTTCTTCCTCAGAGATGGAATAGGGTCATGTATCTTTGCTATCAGTCCAGAGGAGATATTAGGGGCTATGGTAGTCTCTGGTGTATCACACTTTGCTGAGGTAGCAGTGATAGGAGTTGCAATCACAGCTGAACAGAAAGCAATAGGAAGTTCATCCATATGGGAGCAACCCACACTGCCACAGACTGTAGGATCACAGACGCTGCATTCCATCACAGAACAATCATCAGGCTTCAGCTGGACATCCACCGGAGTTTGAGAAGCACCAGGAATCACCAGGGTTGGTATATACTCCATGGGTTCACTATGCTGGGGAGTAAAGCTACTTCCCCTTTTAGCAGAGCTCTGTGGTTGTGACGTAGACTGCTCAATCGGTACAGAGGTTTTAGAGGACATTGGGTGATCCAGTGTCCCTTTTTGCCACAGTAAAAGCAAGATTCCTCATCACGCCTTTGTTGTAATTCGGTTGTGGTAAGGGGTTCACGTTTCCTAGGAGATTCCTTTTTAATACTGGTAACAGGCTTGTTGGATTTCTCAGGTGATGTAGCAGGTGTAGGTGAATGGTCTTCATGAGAGTGATTGGAGTTGGAGTCCCAGATTTGCATTAATGATTTGCACAGTTCAAGCAAGCATTCTCCTATCACTTTGATGACTGAAAGTAACCCCGCAGACTCCTTGTAATGGCCTTTGTATTCTGTCAGGACTCGGGTGATCAGGTCAGGTAGGAGCCCATGCGCAGGGGATACTTGGGGTTCAGTATGTAACCCACGGTGCATGATTATGCAAACAAAGACACCACAAACAGAAATCCAGGTAATGCAGTGTATATATATATATATATATATATCATGTATATAACAGGACCAGCAAATAAGGGTAATACAGTCTAAGCAAGTAACCGGACGTATGGCAAAATAAAATACAGGTAATAAGTCTCTTGGCAGGGAGCCCGCTTGGAAGGGCACGACAGACAGAGAGCCCGCCTGGGAGGGCACGACAGACAGAGAGCCCGCTTGGAAGGGCACGACAGACAGAGAGCCCGCTTGGAAGGGCACGACAGGCACACAGCCCGCTTGGAAGGGTACGAAAGGCACACAGCCCGCTTGGAAGGGTACGAAAGGCACACAGCCCGCTTGGAAGGGTACGAAAGGCACACAGCCCGCTTGGAAGGGTACGAAAGGCACACAGCCCGCTTGGTAGGGTACGAAAGGCACACAGCCCGCTTGGAAGGGTACGAAAGGCACACAGCCCGCTTGGAAGGGTACGAAAGGCACACAGCCCGCTTGGAAGGGTACGAAAGGCACACAGCCCGCTTGGAAGGGTACACAAAGCAGGGAGTCCACTTGGAAGGACACAAAGCAGGGAGTCCACTTGGAAGGACACAAAGCAGGGAGTCCACTTGGAAGGACACAAAGCAGGGAGTCCACTTGGAAGGACACAAAGCAGGGAGTCCACTTGGAAGGACACAAAGCAGGGAGTCCACTTGGAAGGACACAAAGCAGGGAGTCCACTTGATCAGGACACAAAGCAGGGAATCCACTTGATCAGGACACAAAGCAGGGAACCAGGAACAGTACAGGTGCAGAGCCACAGCAGGAAGGTCCATAGACTTCAATACAAAGGCCCTGACTGAACGGCAGGGCAGGTTCATAAAGGCAGGGTAATCCAGGTAACAAGGCCCAGCTGGATGTAGACTAGGGCTCAACCCAGGTAACAAGGCACACCTGAGTTCTGAGTGCTCCAGAGGGCGGAGGGTGGCCACTAGTGGTCGCAGATGTAAACGCCACAGGTATAAAAAAGCCATGGTTCAGGTAGCGAAATATTGGTTCCTGACAGAAGGTTTCTACACCAGCACAGACGGGGGTTCTTTACAGTAAGAGCGGTGAGATTATGGAACTCTCTGCCAGAGGAAGTGGTAATGGTAAACTCAATAAAAGAGTTCAAAAGGAGCCTGGACGTGTTTCTTGCAAGCAATAATATTACAAGTTATGGATATTAGATTAATAGGGACAGAACGTTGATCCAGGGATTTATTCTGATTGCCATATTTGGAGTCGGGAAGGAATTTTCCCCCTGGTATGGGGCAATTGGCATCTGCTTCATAAGGGTTTTTTTGCCTTCCTCTGGATCAACACAGTAGGGACACAATATGTATATAGGTTGAACTTGATGGACTTTGGTCTTTTTTCAACCTTATGAACTATGTTACTATGTTACTATGTTACTCTACGTGCGTTTCATCTCCCGGAGGCCTTCATCGCAGCGATTGACCGTTTATATGTTCGTCCTCATGCGAGTGTTCGTGTTGCCGGCTTCCTCTCCCGACCTTTTGACATCTGGAATGGAACTAGACAAGGCTGTCCCCTCTCGCCGTTACTTTTTGCGCTACCCATGGAGCCTCTGGCTGTTGCGGTGCGATCGTCTCCGGATATCAAGGGTTTTTCGTGCCATTCTGTCGAAACGAAGCTTGCCTTGTATGCTGACGACGTCCTGCTAACCATCACAGATCTGCTGCACTGTCTGCCGGCTCTGCATTCTCTCCTCGAGGAGTTTGGCACCGTTTTCTATTATAAAATCAATTGGGGCAAGTCCCAGGCTCTGAATCTTGGTTTCCCTGCGGCGGTGATTGCCCAAATATCGACGATGTTTCCGTAATCTGTTCATACTTTGGCTAAAGTCAATTACCAACATATCTGGCGCACGATTAAGGACGATCTCCTTCGCTGGTCCAAATTTGAAATATCGTGGACCGGTAGGATTGTCTCCTTCAAGATGAACTCTTTACCAAAGTTGCTCTACCTGTTCCGGACGTTGCCGGTTCCTATATCGCCTACCCTCCTCCGTGAAAATCAGTTTCCGCGTTCATCTGGGCCGACAAGAAAGCCCGGCTCTCCATTCGTCTCCTTCAACGACCTAAAATGCTAGGAGGCCTGGGAGTCCCAGATGTTAAGAAATATTATCTGGCTGCTGCCCTCACACAGACTCTCCAGCTGTTCTCTGCTGCGGCGCGTGTGGCGTGGGTTGACCTTGAAAATGCTTTCGCTCGACCGTGGGCCCTGAGGGACTTACTTTGGCTTCCGAAGTCTGTTCGTCCACCGCTGCCACGTCTTTTACCCACCTCGAAATTGTCGCTATCCTTGTGGGATAAATACCATACCACTCTTGGGTTTCCATCTACCTTATCTGCATATGCGCCCATTACGGTTTTACGCTCCTTACTGCCTCATGTCTCCGTTGACTCTTGGCTGCAGGCTGGTGTCCTGACCATTAACCATTTTCTTTCGCGAGGTCATGTCTGCTCTTTCCAGGAATTAAAGGCGGCCTATTCCCTCACCAATAAAGTTGTTGTTAAGCTTTGCCTTCAGGCTCCCGTTGTCCCGCATGCCATCTCCGTCTGCTATGCTGCTTTGCTGGACTGTGCGCCCGATAGTAAGCTTCCGTATATGGAGGCTTGGGAAAAAGAGCTTCAATGTTCCTTTGATGTTCAGGATTGGTATACGGCCTTGGATCAGATTCGTGGTGTGTCCAGAAATGCTACCCATTTTGAAACAGATCGTAAAGTCATATTTCGCTGGTATTATGTCCCTGCCAAGCTCTCCAAGATTTTTCCGTCTACCTCCCCTTTGTGCTGTAGATTGTGTGGCCACAGGGGGACGATGGCTCATATATGGTGGGACTGTCCTCAGTTGTCTACTTTTTGGTCTGAAGTCTTCGCACTCATTAATCATCTGCTCCCAGTTTCTATTGTCTCCTCCGTCTCGGTCGCCCTCCTAGACATGCTCCCTTCTGACCTAGATTCACCATGTCGTAAACTCCTCATGCATCTCCTCCTGGCTGCTAAGAGTTGTATTGCTAGGAAGTGGAAGAACCCTTCGCCTCCATCCATACGTGAGGTACTCTACTCTGTAGCCACTACCCGTACGTACGAATGTATGGCCCACTCGGCCATGGGTACCTCTCATGTTTTCCAAGCTACTTGGGATAGGTGGGATGATTTCTATCTTACCTCTTTTCGTGGTACCCCTCCTGGTTTTCTGCTCCACGACATGCGTACTCCATGGAGCTTGAAGGCTGTTCGTTTGTTTTAGGCTCTTCTCTTCTCTCTCTTTTCTTTCTTTTTCCTTTCTACTCCCTCCCTTCCCTTCTTTCCTGTTTTCCCTTGTCCCTCCTTTTCATGGACAGGTCATACGAGGTCCTTATTCCGGTGCAGCTTGCCACTGACTGTATACTCCTTCCGTGTATATGGCTGCTTTGTTGTTTATTGCATTTACTGTTGCTCCTTTGATCATCGACTATGTATTTGTATTGCGCTACGTTTTCCTAGCTACCTGGCCAGGTTATGTTACTCCGCTCGGTGGTACGTTGTACTGTATTGGTCTGATGTTTGCTGATTTCGGTACCGTCTTATCTTTTGTTTTTGTCCATGTATTTTCTTTTGTTTGTTATGAAAAATCAATAACATTTCAAGTGATAAAAAAAAAAAAATGTTTCCCTGCAGTATGGGGATGTATATCTGACTAGTTGGTTCCTTCCATGAGTCTATACATGCCCCATATTGCAGGGCAGCAATTTATCTGGGCTGGTCAGCAATATGTAAAAGTTGTCCTGGAAAACATGGTTGATGTGGTCACCCTATTGGCCCAACACCCTTGTGTATTGCCCCCAGCTAGCCCCACAAAGTATATTTGTCCCACCACCCTTTAGTATTGATTTATGTGATTCTCCAAGCAAGCACCCTCTTGTGAATTAATGCCCCTTTAGTAACATGTTAGCCCTGACACCCTGATTGCATCCACAGGACCTGCCCAACAACCAGTTAGGAAGCATAGGACTTGCCACGTTTGCCCCCGAACAGCCTCCATGTGGCATCCTAGCCTCAAACAGCCTCCCTGTCCCCACTTACACATCCATGCTATCACACACATTCATTCATTTACTCATTCACAAATATTCGTTCACTCAATCACGCATACTCGTTCATACACCCTCCCCACCACCTTACCTGAACTGCAGATCTCTCTCTGCCACTCGCAGACTTCCGCAGGGGTCGCTGTTTCCCTCTGCTTTGCTCGCACTCTGTGCGAACAACTACTCTTGTCCCGCTCAGGGGAAGTAGGAACAGAGGTGACATAACATAACTCCGCTGGGTTCCTCCTTCCCCCGGGGCGGTACAAGAGACGATGCTCGCAGATTGTGTGTGTGAGCAATGAACAGGTAAGAAGCAGGGCCCCTGCAGAAGTAATAACGGGCCACCTAAAGTGGCAGGCCCAGCCGCAGTTGCGACCCCTGCTTAACTGCCATAGAGGGTAAATATGAATATACAAATATAAACATAAATTTACACTTGGATGTATAACCCGCTGTTCCCACCATTCAACCTGTCTCCTAAGTGACATCTCTAAGTGAGGAGTTACAAGCAAAGAAGGAGAGTATATTTATATCTATTGCAAGGGGGGCACTGTGTTTTGTTTGTTTGTGGTGTTCAGAGTAGAGTTTTGTTAAAAAAAGAAAAAAACAAAAAGGGGTTAAGGGCTATTTCAGGTGTGTTGCTAATTAAGTAACCTTCTCTGTGAGTTCTGCTTGGCTTTTTGCAGTTGCATTTAGCTTGCGAATCCTGAGCTGGGGCGAATCTCCTAAGTGACATCTCTAAGTGAGGAGTTACAAGCAAAGAAGGAGTTAAAAAGCAAAAAGGAGGGTAAAGTATACATCCTTGTAATTCCATATAATATATTTATATATATTTTGCATCTTACATTAGTAGGCATGTTGGATAATGCCACTCAGTGCATGTCTTGCAAAATGTATGTGCTCTTGGAGCGAGCTCCCCAGGGGCCATACCGCTGTTGCAAGTGTGAGCAGGTTGCTTCTTTGGAATGTACTGTGATAGATCTAAAGAGGCAACTGGCAACACTGAGGGACATAGACAACATGGAGAGGAGCTTGCTGCTTACAGAGCAGGCATTGGCTGGGGCCAGTGCTGAGGGGGGAGGAGATGGGGAAGAAGAGGTCTCGAGGGCAGAAGGCTGGGTTAGTTGTGTAAGGGGCAGCAGGGGCCGCAGAGCTAGGGAGGTTTGTTCTGGGCTAGATCACCCCAACATGTTTGACAGTTTGTGTGAAGATGCTGGGGAGACCAGCTCAGAGGAAGCATTTCTGGGGCAGGCTTCCTCCAGCATAGTGGGGAGCCAGAAGGCTAGGAACGCTAGACAGGTGCTGGTGGTAGGGGATTCAATTATAAGGAAGTTTGATAGGGTAATCTGTCGCCAGGACCCCGAATGCCGAACAGTATGCTGTCTCCCGGGTGCTCGGGTTCGACATATTGTGGACCGGGTAGACAGATTGTTAGGAGGGGCTGGAGATGATCCAGCGGTCGTAGTACATGTTGGTACAAACGACATAGTTAAGGGCAGGTGGGGGGTCCTTAAAAATGAGTTTAGGGCACTAGGTCAGAAACTTAGGCAAAGGACCTCCAAGGTAATGTTCTCTGGAATATTACCAGTACCACGCGCTACTTCAGGGAGACAGCGGGAGCTTAGGGAGATCAATGCGTGGCTAAGAGCATGGTGTAAGAAAGAGGGATTTGGGTTTTTGGAGAACTGGGCAGACTTTGCAGTCGGCTAAAGACTCTACAGCAGGGATGGACTGCACCTCAATGAGGAGGGGGCTGCAGTGCTAGGGGAGAGGTTGGCTAGGGGAATTGAGGATCTTTTAAACTAGGTTCTGGGGGGGAGGATAAATATAGAAATGAAGTGCTAGCTAGAGTAGACTCAGAAGGGGGTCTAGCTATGGGAAAAGGGGGTGAGAGCACTGGTGGGGTTAGCACAGACAATATGGTGTTGCATAGTACAAAACCTGCTGTCAAGAATTATTTGTCAACTGTTACACCAGAAATGGGTAGTAACCTTAAATGTCTTTTAGCAAATGCGAGAAGCTTGGCAAACAAAATGGGTGAGCTGGAAATATTGGTAAGTAATGAACAATATGACTTGATCGGTATCACGGAAACGTGGTGGGATGATACATATGACTGGTCAGTAAACTTACAAGGATATTCACTTTTTAGAAGGGACAGAGTAAATAGAAAAGGGGGAGGGATTTGTTTATATGCAAACCCTAAACTTAAGCTCAGTATTAAGGAAAATGTGCATGATGACAGTAGTAATGTGGAGACGCTGTGGGTAGAGATTAACCTAGATAGTAAGAAGAGTCACACACTACTTGTGGGTGTATGCTACAAGCCACCCAACATTAGCAATGAGGGGGAAGATCAACTGCTATTTCAAAATGAAAAGGCTGCAAATAGAAATGAAGTTTTGATCATGGGAGATTTTAATTACCCAGATATAGATTGGAATAGTTGAACTTGTTCCACTAAGGGCAGCAACTTTCTGAACCTGCTTAATGACCAATTTATGTCACAATTAGTAGAGACCCCAACCAGAATGGATGCCTGTCTAGATCTGGTAATAACTAACAATGAGGAACTTATCTCAAACATTAAAGTAAGAGAACACTTGGGAAATAGTGACCATATCATTTGAAATTAATTCCAAAAAGCAAATGGGTAACTGCTCTACCAAAACTCTTAATTTCAGAAGGGCAAACCTTGACAGGCTAAGGTCCACCATGGAATGTACAGACTGGGATGGATTGTTCTCTGGGTTAAACACAGAGGACAAATGGAATACCTTTAAGCACATATTGCAAAGTTACACATCCCAATATATACCTATGGGAAACAAATACAAAAGAAACAAATCAAAACCAAATGTGGCTTACCTGGAAAGTAAAACGGGAAATAAGGAATAAACAATTGGCATTTAAGCATTATAAAAGCGAGGGGTCGGTAGTATCATTTATGGCATACAAAAATGCCAACAAAGCCTGCAAAAAAGGAGATTAAAATGGCTAAACTATAAAATGAGAAACTTATTGCCAAGGAAAGTAAAACCAATCCCAAGAAATTTTTCAAGTATGTGAATGGAAAAAAGTTAAAGGTAGAGAATGTTATTATCTGAAACTGGAAATTTGGTTAGTGAGGACAGAGAGAAAGCCGACATCTTAAATGCTTTTTTTTCTTCTGTGTATACCAACGAAGAACCAATGACAGAGCCCCTGCTGGCTAATTTTTTTAGGAACCGTTGAAACAAACAAGGAATTGGCTGACACAAGAAAAAGTGCTCAAGCAATTAAATACTGTTAAGGTAGACAAGGCCCCTGGACCGGATGGTATACACCCAAGGGTACTGAAGGAACTAAGCCTAATTCTGGCCCAGCCACTATTGCTAATCTTTAGGGATTCTTTCAGCTCGGGCATAGTTCCATTAGATTGGCGCAAGGCAGATGTTGTGGCCATATTTAAAAAGGGATCAAAATCTCAACCGGGCAATTACAGGCCAGTAAGCTTAACATCGGTAGTGGGGAAATTATTTGAAGGGTTGCTAAAGGTATACATTCAAGATCATATCTTGATCCATAATCCAATTAGTAGAAGTCAACATGGATTTGTGAAAGACCGGTCTTGTCAAACCAACCTATTAGCATTCTATGAAGAAGTTAGTAAAAATATAGACCTGGGGTTGGCTGTAGATGTGATTTATCTGGACTTTGCCAAGGCGTTTGATACGGTTCCGCATAAAAGGCTACTCTATAAATTAACAGACATAGGCTTAGGGGCAAATGTCTGTATGTGGATTAAAAAATGGCTAAAAGATAGAATGCAGAGGGTTGTTGTGAATGGATGTTTCTCAGCCTGTACGCAGGTATTAAGTGGAGTAACATAGTAACATAGTAACATAGTTCATAAGGTTGAAAAAAGACCAAAGTCCATCAAGTTCAACCTATATACATATTGTGTCCCTACTGTGTTGATCCAGAGGAAGGCAAAAAACCCTTATGAAGCAGATGCCAATTGCCCCATACCAGGGGGAAAATTCCTTCCCGACTCCAAATATGGCAATCAGAATAAATCCCTGGATCAACGTTCTGTCCC
The DNA here is from genome assembly GCA_023333645.1 of Sceloporus occidentalis. NCBI lineage: Eukaryota > Metazoa > Chordata > Lepidosauria > Squamata > Phrynosomatidae > Sceloporus > Sceloporus occidentalis. The sequence continues at coordinate 326,995 of JALMGF010000369.1, forward strand.
TATTAATCTAATATCCATAACTTGTAATATTATTGCTTTCAAGAAACACGTCCAGGCTCCTTTTGAACTCTTTTATTGAGTTTACCATCACCACTTCCTCTGGCAGAGAGTTCCATAATCTCACCGCTCTTACTGTAAAGAACCCCCGTCTGTGCTGGTGTAGAAACCTTCTTTCCTCCAGCCGTAGAGGATGTCCCCTTGTTATAGATACAGTCCTGGGTATAAATAGGTCCTGGGAGTGATCTCTGTACTGTCCCCTTATATATTTATACATAGTTATTAAGTCCCCCCTAAGCCGTCTTTTTTCCAAACTAAATAACCCCAATTCTGATAATCTTTCTGGGTACTGTAGTCCTCCCATTCCCCTTATTACTCTGGTTGCCCGTCTTTGAACCCTCTCCAGCTCCACTATATCTTTCTTGTACACTGGTGCCCAGTACTGTACACAGTATTCCATGTGTGGTCTGACTAGTGACTTGTACAGGGGTAGAATTATTTCCTTGTCGTGGGCATCTATGCCCCTTTTGATGCACCCCATGATTTTATTTGCCTTAGCAGCAGCTGCCTGACACTGGTCGCTACAGGTAAATTTACTGTTAACTAAAACTCCTAAGTCCTTTTCCATGTCAGTCGTCCCCAGTGTTTTCCCATTTAATACATATTCCCAGCCTGGATTTTTCTTCCCCATGTGCATAACCTTACATTTATCTGTGTTGAACCTCATCTGCCACATCCCAGCCCAAGCCTCCAACCTATGCAGATCCATTTGTAATCGTGCGCTGTCCTCTATTGTGTTAACCACGTTACAGAGCTTAGTATCGTCTGCAAAGATTGATACTTTACTATGCAATCCCTCTACAAGGTCATTAATAAATATATTAAAAAGAATAGGACCCAAAACTGACCCCTGTGGTACCCCACTAGCAACAGTCACCCACTCAGAGTATGTACCATTAATAACCACCCTCTGTTTCCTATCACTGAGCCAGTTACTTACCCACATACACACATTCTCCCCCAGCCCAAGCATTCTCATTTTATGTACGAGCCTTTTATGTGGCACCGTATCAAATGCTTTGGAAAAATCAAGATATACGACATCCAGCGATTCACCCCGATCCAGTTTTGAGCTCACCTCCTCATAAAAGCTGATCAGGTTAGTTTGACAGGACCGATCCCTTGTAAACCCATGCTGATATGGAGTCATACACTTATTTTCATTGAGATACTCCAAAATAGCATCTCTTAGGAAACCCTCAAACAGTTTACACACAACAGAAGTTAAACTAACAGGCCTATAATTCCCCGGGTCACTTTTTGTCCCCTTTTTGAATATTGGCACAACATTTGCTATGCGCCAGTCCTGGGGAACAGACCCTGTCACTATAGAGTCCTTGAATATTAGAAATAGGGGTCTGTCTATTACATTACTTAACTCCCTTAGAACGCGGGGGTGAATGCCATCTGGACCTGGTGATTTGTCTATTTTGATTTTTTTTAGGCGGCACTGCACTTCTTCCTGCGTTAGACAGGCGACATGTACTGGGGCATTTATCTCATCCTGCTGTATATTACCTGGCATTTCATTTTCCTCTGTGAATACAGCAGAGAAGAATATATTTAATAGATTAGCTTTTTCCTGATCCCCGTCTATAACTTCTCCCTCATTACTTTTTAAGGGGCCAACGCTTTCATTGTTAACCTTTTTACTATTTATATAGTTAAAGAACATTTTGGGGTTTGTTTTACTCTCTTTGGCAATGAGTCTTTCTGTCTCCAATTTTGCTGCTTTTATCTGATTTTTACATATTTTATTTTTTTCCCGATAGCTTTTTAGTGCTTCCTCACTGCCTTCCTGTTTTAGTAGCTTAAATGCCTTTTTTTGCCATTTATTGCCCCCTTTACATTTTTATTTATCCACATTGGTTTTCTCTTGTTCCTGACTCTTTTATTCCCATACGGTATGTACCTTTCACAGTGAGAATTTAAGATATTCTTAAAAATCTCCCATTGAGCGTCTGTACTCTTGTTTTTGAGGACATTTTCCCAATTTACAGTGTTAAGGGCTTCTCTTAGTTGATCAAACTTTGCCCTCCTAAAGTGCATAGTTCTTGTGGCTCCTCTAAGAGTTCCCTTATTGAAGGACAAGTTATAATGCATCATATTGTGATCACTATTTCCTAGATGTCCCCTGAGTGCCTCAGGGGTCTGTCCTCGGTCCTCTTCTTTTTAATTTATTTATAAATGATCTCCCAAGCTGCATTAAGAGCCATGTCACAGTTTTTGCTGATGACACAAAATTAGGCCGGGTAATTCAGACTAATCTTGATGTTTCTTCATTGCAGGAAGATCTAGACAGAGTTGGGGACTGGGCGTGCAAGTGGCAGATGAGGTTCAATATAGAGAAATGCAAAGTTATGCATTATGGTAAAAATAATAAAAATGCAACCTATTCTTTAAATGGAATATCCTTGGGGGAAACTACCAATGAGGAGGATTTAGGAATAACGGTTGACAACAGACTTGACAACAGTGCGCAATGCCAGCAAGCAGCTGCGAGGGCCAATAAGGTTTTGGCATGCATAAAAAGAGGTATTGATTCAAGGGAGGAGGATATCATCTTGCCTCTGTACAGGTCATTGGTAAGACCTCACCTTGAATATGCGGTACAATTCTGGGCACCCGTCCTTAAAAAGGACATTATGGAATTAGAAAAAGTGCAAAGGAGGGCTACGAAATGAATAAGGGGATTGGGAGATACTAGTTATGAAGAGAGACTAAAAAAGTTAAAATTATATACACTGGAAAAACGGCGTCTCAGAGGGGATATGATAACGTTATATAAATATATGCAGGGCCAATATAAAGAGCTCTTCAGTGACCTGTTCATTAACAGAAATATACAAAGAACAAGAGGTCACCCTCTGAGACTGGAAGAGCGCAGGTTTCATAGACGACAAAGGAAGGGATTCTTCACAGTGAGGACAATTAAGGTATGGAATTCACTTCCAAGGGAGGTAGTGTTATCCAATACATTAGATACCTTCAAAAGGGGCCTCGATATTTTCTTAGAAATGCACGATATACAGGGATATAAATAGAATAATATTATATTTTAGAGCTTCTTGATCCAAGGAGAAATCCGTTTGCCTCTTGGAGTCAAGAAGGAATTTTTTCCCCTGATGGCAGAATTCGAAGTAGCTTAATTAGGGTTTTTTTGCCTTCTTTTGGATCAAGAATAGAAAGGTTAGGTAGAAGGGTTGAACTTGATGGACTTAGGTCTTTTTTCAACCTTATGAACTATGTAACTATGATGTACCATTTCTCTGTCACATTAACCTTCTGTTAGGGACCAGGAACCAGACGGACACAAAACATAAAATGCAATCACCTTTATTGTAATGACAATAGTGAACAAAGCCAAATCGTGATCCAAAAGCATATACCAAAAGACAAGCCGGGGTCAGGAACCAAGACGGGTACTCAGACAAGCCGGGGTCAGGAATACAGAGATCAGCGAAGTCAGGAACAAGCCAGGAATCAGGAGCTGGGATGGACGTCAGAGAAAGCCAGGTCATACACAGGAATTCAGGAACACAGCAATAGCACTTGCAGCCGGAAACAACACAAGGGCCAGGAGGAAGTGAAGTTTAGCTGCTTAAATAGCCAAAAGGGGTTGGCTGTGGGCTGGACAATGGGCTGAGTCACAGGAGTGACAGGAGTGTAGCCATGGCAACCCAGCCAGGCTGTAAGCCTCCAGCAATGCAGCAGAAAAGCAGCTAGACCATAACAGTACCTCCTCCTTAACGACCCCCTCCCCGCGGAGCAGGGCCGGGTTTGAGGGGAAAACGCGAGTGAAAGGCACGAAGGAGAGCGGGAGCATGGACATCTGAGGCTGGAACCCAAGATCTCTCCTCGGGACCGTACCCCTTCCAATGGACCAAATACTGGAGCCTCCCATGGAACCAACGAGAGTCGACTATGGAGCGGAGCTCGAACTCCTCATGATTGTCTACAGTCACCGAACGGGGGCGAGGAGTGACTGTAGTAAAACGATTACAGACCAGAGGTTTCAACAGTGAGACATGGAACACATTGTGGATGTGCATGTTAGAAGGAAGATCCAGGGCATAGGCCACAGGGTTTACCCGTCGCAGGATACGGAAGGGCCCCACATACCGGGGAGCCAGTTTCTGGGAGGGCACCCGGAGGTGGAGATTTCTGGAGGATAACCAGACCCTCTCCCCGACCTGATAGGAAGGCGCGGGTAGGCGTTTACGATTAGCCTGGAGCTCCTGACACTGTTGTGAGCGTTGAAGTGCCTCCTGAACCTGCACCCATGTGGAACGGATCTGCTGGAGATGATCCTCCAGTGCCGGAATCCCCTGGGAAGTGAAATTATCAGGAATCATGGAGGGCTGATACCCATAATTCACCATGAAAGGGGAGAACCGGGTAGAGGCCGAAACAGCACTATTATGAGCAAATTCCGCCCAGGGTAGCAGATCCGACCAGTTATTTTGGTGGTCCGAGATGTAGCACCGCAGGAATTGCTCCAAGCCCTGATTGGCCCTTTCCGCAGCCCCATTAGATTGTGGGTGGTAGGCCGAGGAGAAGGAGAGTTGGATACCCAGTTGCGCACAGAAGGCCTTCCAAAATCTCGAGACGAACTGGCTACCCCGGTCAGAAAGTATGACTTTGGGAACCCCATGTAGCCGATAGATCTCCATGATAAAAACTGTAGCCAACTCCTTAGCGGAAGGGAGCTTTTTGAATGGGATGCAGTGTATCATTTTAGAAAACCGGTCAACAACCATGAGGATAACTGTGTTACCGTTAGACAGCGGAAGATCGACTATGAAATCCATGGCAAGGTGAGACCATGGCCTCTCACCAATAGGTATGGGTTGGAGAAGGCCCACTGGAAGGTGACGGGGTGATTTAGTCTGCGCGCAGACAGGACAGGCTGCTACGAAGGCAACAATATCTTTGTTAATTCCTGGCCACCAGAAGAGACGGGAAACCGACCAGAGAAGTTGGTTCCTCCCGGGATGACCTGCTGATTTAGGATTATGATAGGTGGAAAGTAACTTGGTACGCAGGTTGACAGGTACAAAACATCGCCCTGAGGGGGTTTCAGCAGGTGCATCTACCTGAGCGGCCCTTATTCTGTCCCCGAGGGGAGATGTTATGCTGGTACGTATGGTAGCCAGTACTCGGTCTGGGGGAATAATCGGACTAGGAGGACACTCCTCTTTAGCTTTCGAGAACTGTCTAGAGAGAGCATCGGCCCGGACATTTTTGGTCCCCGGCAGGTACGAGACCACATAATTAAAACGGGATAAAAATAATGCCCAACGGGCCTGCCTCGGAGTTAAGCGTTTAGCCTCGGACAGGTAGGTGAGATTTTTATGATCTGTGAGAATTAGGATTGGTACGGAAGTTCCCTCAAGCAAATGCCTCCATTCTTTGAGAGCCAGTATTATCGCAAGCAACTCACGGTCACCAATTTCATAGTTGCATTCCGCAGCACCTAGCTTCTTGGAGAAGTACCCACATGGGTGCAACTGGCTCTCAGGAGTAGGACGTTGAGACAGGAGGGCGCCTACCCCTGTCTCAGACGCATCGACCTCAAGTATGAATGGAAGTTCGGGTTTCGGGTGTACCAAAACAGGAGCTGCGGCAAAAGCGGCCTTCAATGACTCAAAAGCTTTGATGGCCCCTGGGGACCAAAGAGATGCATTGCCATCTTTTTTGGTCATGTCTGTAAGAGGCTTAACAATAGAGGAAAAATTCCGAATGAATTTCCTATAATAGTTAGCGAAGCCGAGGAACCGTTGAAGGGAGCGGAGACCTACAGGTCGTGGCCACTCGAGAACAGACGAGAGTTTTTCAGGATCCATAGCGAAACCGACCTCTGAAATTACGTACCCCAGAAAGGTGACCTGCTTGCGGTGGAACTCGCACTTCTCCAATTTGCAAAAGAGATTATTCTCTCGTAACCTCTGTAGGACTCGGGCTACATCAGCGTGGTGGCTTTCTATGGAGGTGGAATGGATCAAAATATCATCTAGGTATACCACCACACATTGTTGGAGCATGTCCCTTAGGACATCATTTATGAATTCCTGGAAAACCGCGGGGGCATTGCAGAGACCGAAGGGCATAACTAGGTATTCATAATGCCCACTCCTGGTGTTAAACGCGGTTTTCCATTCGTGGCCCTCCTTAATCCTTACTAAATTATACGCCCCTCGCAGGTCGAGCTTAGTAAATACCTTGGACCCTTTTAAGCGATCGAATAACTCGGTAATGAGTGGAATCGGGTAGGCATTCTTAACCGTGATACGGTTGAGCCCCCTGTAATCTATACAGGGTCTCAGTTCGCCGCTCTTCTTTTTCACAAAAAAGAATCCGGCCCCAGCAGGGGAAGAGGATTTACGGATGAACCCCCGGGACAGCGCATCCGCAACATACTCCTCCATGGCCTTATTCTCTGCGACAGATAATGGGTAGACTCGACCTCGAGGGGGTATGGCACCAGGTTGCAGCTCAATGGCGCAATCGTACGGGCGGTGAGGTGGGAGCTCACCAGCCCGGCCCTTATCGAATACATCATGAAACTCTTGATACTCCTCAGGCAACAAAGAGACCGGAGAAGTGGTTAGCACCTTCACCACTCTCCCTAGGCATGTTTTGGAACAATTAGGCGACCATGCCAAGACTTCGGCCCTTAACCAATCAAACACGGGATTATGTTTGCGCAACCATGGATATCCTAAAACCACAGGATAATGAGGAGAGTGTATCACCTGGAGTTGAATAATTTCATGATGGAGAGCCCCAACAGCCATAGACAAAGGAGCGGTTTCATGGGTGACCTGCGGGGGCTGTAACGGTCTGCCATCAATCGCCTCAATGGCAAGTGGAGCAGTCAGAAGCTGCAACGGAATAGAGTGCTTCTGAGCAAAGGTGCTGTCAATAAAGAGGCCCGCTGCCCCCGAGTCAATGAGTGCCTCTGAAATGACGGAAATCTTGCCCCAAGTGAGACCCACCGAGACTAGAGGTTTATCCTTCTGGATATCTGGGGACGCCGAGACGCCACCTAAGGACTGTCCCCTCTGGAGCCTTAGGTGCAGGCGTTTCCCGGACGTGTAGGGCAAGTTCGCAGCAGGTGCCCTGCTTTACCACAGTAAAGACAAAGACCCTCCCTCCTCCTAAAGGCCCTCTCCTCAACCGAGAGACGAGTAAATCCAAGCTGCATGGGTTCCACAACGCCCGAAGTGTCGAGACCAGGAGGCATGGGAGGAGAGGGAGGCACGGGTGGGGATGAAAAGCTCGGGGCTAAACGTATAGGAGGCCTCCGCAGGCGCTCCCGGAAGGATGGTCTCTCACGGATTCGTGAGTCAATAAGGATACAAAAAGAGACCAATTCCTCCAAATCACTGGGAAGGTCCCGGGCCGCAATCTCATCCTTAAGTATATCCGAGAGCCCATTAGAAAAAGCAGCCACGAGAGCCTCATTATTCCAACCAACCTCAGCGGCCAGGGTGCGAAACTCAATAGCATAGTCCGAAACCGTCCTTGTACCCTGCCGAATGGACATTAATCGTTTGGCAGCCGAAGCAGAGCGTGCCGGTACATCAAATACCCGTTTTAGAGACGCAACAAACTCAGGGTAATTGTGTACTAAAGGTTTCTGTGTCTCCCAAAGGGGATTCGCCCATGCCAAGGCCCTGTCTGAGAGTAAAGAAATCACGAAGCCCACCTTACTCCTGTCAGACGGAAAGGCCTGAGGTACCATCTCCAGATAGATACTGACCTGGTTCAGGAAACCTCTGCACAAATTAGGGTTGCCCCCATAACGTTCGGGAAGCGGGGCAGACCCTGTCAAGCCTCTGGCAGTATTAAAATCACCAGTGGCAGACGGAGCGGAAGCAGCAGCAGGTGTAGAGGCAGCCTGTGCCGTGGGGACCTGAGCTGGCAGAACCAGATGTGCAGTACGGAGCAACAAGGTCTGGAGAGCTAGCGCAAATTGGTCCATGCGCTGGTCTACCTGGTCCAGCCTGGTAAAAACATTTGGTGGATTGCCTGCCCCTTCTGGGTTCATGGCCCTTGTGTAATGTTAGGGACCAGGAACCAGACGGACACAAAACATAAAATGCAATCACCTTTATTGTAATGACAATAGTGAACAAAGCCAAATCGTGATCCAAAAGCATATACCAAAAGACAAGCCGGGGTCAGGAACCAAGACGGGTACTCAGACAAGCCGGGGTCAGGAATACAGAGATCAGCGAAGTCAGGAACAAGCCAGGAATCAGGAGCTGGGATGGACGTCAGAGAAAGCCAGGTCATACACAGGAATTCAGGAACACAGCAATAGCACTTGCAGCCGGAAACAACACAAGGGCCAGGAGGAAGTGAAGTTTAGCTGCTTAAATAGCCAAAAGGGGTTGGCTGTGGGCTGGACAATGGGCTGAGTCACAGGAGTGACAGGAGTGTAGCCATGGCAACCCAGCCAGGCTGTAAGCCTCCAGCAATGCAGCAGAAAAGCAGCTAGACCATAACACCTTCTAATACCCTTTACATTAAACACCATGCCAAGCCTGTTACGAGTAGAAAATACTAATATCAACAAATGGTTATTCTAACTGACCACAAACACGTGTTGCTTCATTTGCTTCATAACATAAACACGCGTGTACATCGTGTTTACATATGCGCAATGGCTTGTTCTGAAATACAGTCCTTTAGATCCAAAACATGGCACAGAAATTAAAAGGGGGGATCAAAACGGCTGACTATTCTTTTACACCCATTATTTTGCAGTGTGGCATTATGGGTGTACACATTATTAATCTTAATATATAGAATGAAAACATTTCAAACCAAACATACTAATGCACATATTGTTGAATTAAACACCAGATACAAACATATATATATTGTATATATGGGAAGGGTATGGAAAATCAGCCATTGAACAATTGGCAGGCTGTGGACTTATACTAATCTTTATAATAGTTGTTGATTAGACTATTCATGGTTAAACTCATTCCCTCACAGCAATGTATATATTACACACACAGATAAAGTTATTTCTTCCATGGAGAAGTTATTTTTTCTTTAGTGGATTGAATGATTATATGGTTGTTTACTGTTGTTGTTTTTCATAAGAACACCATGACTTCAAGAAGTGGTTGCAAACTGAAACCTCTTAAACTATAAGAGACAGAAGGTCCACACTCACCAGGTAAGGATCCACTGATAAGTACAAGGTTCGAGCAAGGACCTGTCCATCCAGTAGCTCTTCTTGAAGGACAGCTTCCTCAAGACGGAAATTTTCTGCCACTGGCTCTCTGTCACTTCCTGGATAAGAGGGTTACAATATGTTATTTAGAGACATATCCGCAATAGTGACCCTACAAAACGAGAGTACAAGGTTAGAGTGCATGCAAAGCATCAAATATGGGAAATTTGTGCCTTTCTTAACTTCATGGTCAAAAGTATATCCCATTATGTGTTTTAAATATCTAATAATGACACTATTGATTTTGATTTGTCTCGCCAAATATACAGAATTTATTGAACCTTGTTACTTTTAAGACAGTAGTTTAGCTGATGTGCATAAACCTTAACTAATGGAAGGATCTGCATCTACCTCTACGTTGACAAACACCGTCTCTAAGGAAATGCTATAAACAGAAAAAGGCAGTTTCCTTATAGCCTTTAGTCATCATTATAATAATGTAAAGGGTATTTCTTTCTGCAACCAAAAGTATTAAAAACATTCCGCACATTGTGACACCGCACAATCCTAGCAAAGTCTCTTTAGTCAATGTCAAAGTTAGCAAAGGATCTGGTTGATTCTAATATGGTTGACCAACCCGAAAGAATAAGGAACCTCACAGGAGTGCATCTGCTGTATCCTGCTTTCCTTGGGCCCTCTAAGACTAAATTTGATTTGCCTTTTGCAGGATGCATACAGCACCCACCAAGATACTTACCTGACCTTGACGCCAATACAAATCTCTTAACTTTCATCCTCAGAACAGAATACGTTTATATCTTCCACATACCCTATGAGGAGACAGGTATTAGAGATACCTTCAGGATGAATTACATGGTAGCAAAAAATAAATAAATAAATATATATATATATATATATATATATGACTAGCAAAAAAAATTTCCATGGTAGGCTATATACACAGATATACTTACAGTACTGTCTATGCTAAATTCAAAGTATGGGTTTACATATGAAAATATATGTTTAAATGTAGTCTTATCAAAAAAACAACCTCTTGTGTGTAAGACACTAGGCTTTAAATGCTTCTAGTTGAAGTGTAACTGAACTCCCTCAAACCACCAAAATGACAATGAAATATAAATTTTATTAGAACATCTTCTCAAACAGCATCAGACCTCAGTTAATCATCTGCAAAAAATAAGTAGTTAAAATATAAACATTTGGTGTATATGCTTGTGGTAAGCTGCTTTCCAACATCAGCAAAACTATTCCATTTATAAGAACATCAAAACACAGCACTACTACAGAGATAACGCAAAGTTTTATTCAACAGGAGAGGGAAGTGTGAAAAAATGTTGTTAAGTTGAAACTGCAACTCTCCTGCCAATTTCTACTTTAGTAAATAAACCCATGTGAATTAAACCATTGATTTTCAATGTGAAATATAATCATACATATGTCTAACCACTCCACCATTGATTCCAGACCCTAGAATTCATACAACTGCAACTGCATATATTGTAGAGATGCCTAGAGATGGCAGCCTAACGAGGGGCTACACAAGCTAAGGACATTCCAGATCCTGGTGTGGGCTTGACGGGCCACGTTAAGCAGAGCTCTTCTGTTAGTTTCAGAAAGCAACAGGCTTATCTTGCCATTCACCCTTCCAAGGACCATCCAGGTATATAGTTGGCAATAAAACCTAGATTTGTAAGGAATGTCATGACAAAGGTACTTGAGACCCTCTACCTGGCTTTACTCATTCTGACCAGGATCAGGCTGTGCAGAACAGAACCCTACGTTCAAAAACCTTGCACTGTGCACAAACACATAATAAAGCAATGCATGTAAAGCAACTTTTAATACAGAAAAAATAGCAATATACATGGAAAATGTGGCATCTGTGAAGGCAATGTTGTGTGACCTGGTCAGAGGCACATGGCATATACAGTATCTCACAAAAGTGAGTACACCCCTCACATTTTTGTAAATATTTTATTATATCTTTTCATGTGACAACACTGAAGAAATGACACTCTGCTACAATGTAAAGTAGTGAGTGTACCGCCTGTATAACAGTGTAAATTTGCTGTCCCCTCACAATAACTCCCCTCACCTTTGTTGCCAAGGTTTAGAAATGAATGGCTGTGTATTGAGTTACTGCCAAACAAAACCCAATATGTATTCAGCAACATCTGTGAGTACAGTAATACTACCCAGGCCACAAAGGTCACATTTATGTTTTTCAACTTTGAATTTTGACATCTTGCACCCTTGTCTTATTTGGGACATCTAAAGCTCAACTCAACCCTATCAACCAATATTTTTGAAAACTCGACACCCCAGGGTATTTCAAACTATCAAAAACAATACCGTAGCTAGAATAAAGGGATACTTGTAAAGAAGTTATCTACATACAAGTGGTACCCTTTGTTCATAATGGGGAATATTAGGTTCCAAACAATCTTGGCACTGGTTCCTAGATGTTCTGGCTAACCTGGAGGGTCAAGGTGGCTATCCTTTTCCATATATAGCTGGAATGCCTGAGTGTACCTAGTCCCGTTCTCACAGAGCTTATGCACCTTTACTTCATGCTTGCTTGAAGTGTTTGGAAAGAATATACTGCTTGAATCCCATCCCAAGAAATTCTGGCACATCAATGGGGCCCGTGACTGCTTTTCCAAAAAAGAATTAGGGAATGCCGCACAAACTACAAGGGGAATGCCACACAAACTAGAAGAATTAGGCAATGCCACACATACTACAAGGAATTGCAGTAAAATAAGGGATATTTGGCCTGTAAGGATTAGACACTACCCCTCCGCAAAATCACTGCCTTGACGACAGGAGAACCAGCAGTCATAGATACACAACTAGATTTATCTGTGAACTGACAAACATCAGAATCTAAGGCCAAGAAGGCTTAAGCCTCCTCAGCCTAGGCCTGGGCTGCATCATACTAAAATGTTTTGAATAAAATTACCCCTAGTGGGTAAAAAAAGGTATAGTAATCAAAAAGGGGTGTTTGGGCATCTATTTTTACATTTTATATACGTATGTGAAAGTTTTTCTATGCATGAACATGCATGTGTACATTTGTGTTAGAATAGATGTGTATGTGTTGTGTTTGTGTGTGCATTAAAATGTATCTATAAATGATGTGAGTGTGTATGTGTGTTAGTGAGTATGAATAACTGTATGTGTAAGCATTTGTATGTGTGTTAGCATGTGTAAATTTGTGTGGGTTTACATATGCGTGTGTAGGGGCATGTGTAGGGGCAAAGAAGGCACAGACCAGCTGCTTGGGGACAAAGATGGCACAGATGAGCTGTTTGAGGGGTTAGGATGGTACTGATAAGCTGCTTGGGTCAAATGTGACACACAAGCTATTTGGGGCAAGGGTGGCACTGTGTAACATGTTGCTTGGTGAAATTTTGGGGCCCTGGACAATTTTTGCACCAAGGAGCTGTGGCTTATAGTTACTCCCCTGCTTTCTCTATCATGTTTGATGAAAAGTTATTGGCTGAATTGATTTTCCTAATTATCATTTTACTTGAATCGTACAAATAGTGGTTTGCTCCCACATTTGAAGCTTTCTAATCACAGTTAATGCAGTTCTAATGAATCATGAATAAATTGGATGATGAATTGATTTCCTTAGTAAGTTATTTAAAATAATTAAACTTTCTAATCATTGGCAATTCTTGTGTTTGGCTTCTTTACCAACTGAGCAGCACTTTCACGCTTTTGATTATTAACATTTGCAAAAACCAAGGTGATTATGTGCATGAGATAGCTCCTAGAGCTATACTTGAAAGTTTTTTCAAGTTTCTTCCTGAATTATTATTTTGCGTGCTTATCCCTCTTTTAAATCTTTTGTACTCAATCATGCATCCCACGTACCACAGGACAGTGCTTCACATGTGCCAGCCAGTCTGAAATGTAAATGAAATGGAGATGTGGTCACCTTACGTCAGGGTTTTTTTGAGAAGCATGGATTTCCTTACAACAGGGATATTTAATTTTCAATAGCTCACAAGTTAAAAACTCTCCAGCCATAGTATTGGCATATACACTATGTCTTTGTTTTTCAAACAGTATCGTTGTTTTAAAGATGTAAGCTTACGTTGCAAGTGTCCCTGTTGAGGGTGGGCAGCCCCACTTTCCTCCCTTAATGTGCCTCTATTGCAGGAGTTTACAAGCTGGTTTTTGGTGGGAATTTATGCATCCTAGTGTTTTATACCCCTTTCGGTTTTATTCGCTAAAGGAAGAGTTGGCAGAAGAGTTGGCTTTAACACTGTTAAGTTTCTACAAAAAGAAGCTCCGAGCTCACCTTGTATGTTGCATAATTCAATGCGTAAGGAGTCTTTCAAGAAATCTCACTAATGTAACTTTGCTTTTCACAGGGCCAGCCAATCCTGCAGGATAATATATATATATATATATATATATATATATATATATATACACACACACTCGCCCTTGGTTTATACTGTACAATTACAAGCATTGCTTTGTAAAAACTGTATAATATTAAATGGGTGCTTTAAAGCTTACATTAAACTATTGTGGGAGGAAGCAGAAGATCCTTCAGCAGCCTATGATTCCGCTTCCAGTATGCAAAAATGTGATCATTTAAAACTAGATACTTACATTCAATTCATATGGCAAGAGAGTTCCCAGGTATGATGTTTACATGCCTTTTGTTGGAAAAGTTTATTAACCCCTCTACATCCAAAAAAACATGACATACCATGGCATATGAAGCATTTCTGAACTCAAGACAAATACCTAAATACACCTATATATTTTTTTTTCTACCTGCACTGGCCATGTAAAGTTTTTATAGGTAAAATCGTGAAAAAATGTCCTTTTAAAAATATTTTTGCGTACATATTAGTGGATAAGCTGACCCTCAAAATGTCAATCAAAAAAACATTAAAAAGCACACGCCTAGAGACTCACACAAATGCACAGACACTCAAACACCCACATTAACACACATACAGACACTCATACTAACATACCCAGACACTCACACTAACACACACACACACACACACTTACCCTTACTTACTCAGCATGTCCTCAATGCAGCTATGCAGTGCAAACTGCCACATTCTACAGCGGCATCACACAACTTTAGGTGACCCCACACAACCCTGCCTCCACCTTAAAATTAAAAAAATTCAGCACTCAACTCCCAGAAAGCTGGGTGCTAGCAGGAAAAAAGGGACAGCATAAACCCTCTTGAAGTATACGAACACAGAGGAGAATCCCAGCAACGTTTCGGCCAAACAGTATATATGTATATGTATATGTATTATATGTATACAATATATATATTATATAGATAGGGATATATATATTTTTTTCTAACAAGTCAAATGTTTAGTTTATGCCATGGGGCAGAATTAATGAATGGCGAAGAATAATAACAATACACGTTGGATCAAGATGTAAGCACATAGGAATATGACATGACTACAAGGCAAGAGGCTGAGGGGCGCTGCAGAATCCCCCAACACATTTGCAAGAGGAATCACACAGAAATATAAAACTGGAGTCAAGCTATCAGACACTTTCAAATCAGTGGTCATGCCACCAGACGCTTTTTCATTACATTAGCAAAAGGTGCATTAGACCTGGAAATGTGATAATCATATAATGTTACAATTTTTATTGGATTTTGCAGAGTTCTCACACAAATATATCTCCCTGCAAAATTAGATACGTTATTAACCCCTTAATGACAATTGCCGGTTCTGGCACGGCACGGAAAAACAAGTCGATTATGACAAATGACGTGCCAGAACCGGCACGCCTTTAAACGGGTGCAGAAAGCGATCTACGTTCGCTTTCTGCACCCAAACGGGGTTGCTGTAATGCCTCGACCTCGAGGCATTCAGCAACGCCACGATCGGCACCAGGGGCCATGTCTGGCGGACTCCCATTTTAAAAGCGTTTAGGAGGCGATCACCTCCTAAACTTAAATGGTGTCGCTGGAATGCCTCGATCAGGAGGCATCCAGCGACACCAAACACTTACCTTTGGATGGACTGTGACCGCTCCGGAGAGCGGTCACAGCCGCAGCTGCCGGTGATCTTCGCCATCTGCAAGATGGCGGCGGCCCGGGAAAAAAAACAATAAAGGTGAAAAAGTTCGCTAGATGGTCTCCTGACCCTCTAGAGAACTCTGGCTCCACTTGCAGGTTGAATACAGGTACTGCATTCAACCATGCAAGTCAATGGAGCCCAGCTTTCTAATCACAGCGTGATTAGTAAAAATAAATTAAAAAATAAAATAAAATTAATAATTAGAAAAAAATAGTAAAAAAAACAGTAAAATGTAAAAATAATTTCCCACTGATGTCACTATCAGGGGAACCTTCAAGTTGAAAAAAAATGTTAATTTTTTTTTTAAAAAGGCAAAAAATATAAAATATATATATAAAAAAAATATTTTTGTGAGCAAGTCCTAAAATTAGCACATTAGCTTAAAACAATTCTCGCATGGAAAGAGTTAAAATACTGGCATATTAAATTCCCATGGGGTGTCTACTTTTAAAAACTGTATGATTTGATGAGGTAAATTGAATTGGCCGGGTTCAACAATGTCCCAAATAACACGGGGGGAAGGATGGCCACACATCTAATTTCCAATTAGAAAAATGCACACGTACCAAATGTGGCCTTTTAGTTCCCCCAAAAAATGACAAACCCATGCATGTGGGGTATCACTGCGCTCAGGAGATGTTGCTGAACACATATTGGGGTGTCATGTGACAGCGGCATAAACCAGGAGCTGTAAATTCATACATAAAGTAGGTGTGTGGGGGAAAAATACACACAAAAAAATACTACTGCAAACTTTGAAAAAATTCTGGTGGTAAAATGTGTGCATGCAAAGAGTTAAAATACCAGCATTTAAAATACCCTGTGGTGTCTAGTTTTCAAAAATATATGGCTTTATTGGGCATACTGAAATGGCCCGGCTCAAAGATGTACCAAATAGGGCATGGGCAGTGGATCCCCAAATGCCAAAGTTCAACATTGAAAAATGCGCATGCCCCAAATGTGGCCCTTTTGCCCCCAAACAGCCAGGCAAAATCATTCATGTGAGGTATCGCTGTACTCAGGAGATGTTGCTAAACACATATTGAACCTGTTTATTCATACCTAAAGTAAAATGTGTGTGAAAAAACAAATGCAAAAAAAATTACTACCATAAAGTTTGACAAAGGCTGATGGTAGAATTAGTGCTTGAAAAGGGTTAAAATACTAGCATTTGGAATACCCTGGGCTGTCTAGTTTTCAAAAATATATGAATTGATGGGGTAAATTGCATTGGCCGGCTTCAAAGATACCCGAAATGGCACATGAGGGGAAGAATTACCAGATTTGGAAAAAATGGCTTTGAAATAGCAAAACGCTACCTGTATTTTTTGCCCCATAATGTGTAGAAAAAAGCAAAAAAACATAAAAACATTGGGTATTTCTAAACTCAGGACAAATAGTAGAATCTATTTAGCAGGTTTTTTCATTACCTTTTATAGATGAGTAAAAGATTTTTCAACTAAAAGTTAGAAACAGTCATTTTTTTCTAAATTTTTCACCATATTTTATACTTTTTTTAATAGTAAATAATATGATACAATCAAAACAATGTCATCTAAAGAAAGCCCTTCTTGTCCTGAAAAAAACAATATATAATGTGTTTGGGTTCAGTAAACGGGAAAGAAGAAAATTACAGCTAAACACGAGCAGCGCAGAAATGTTAAAACGGCCATTGTCACGAAGGGTACAAAAAGTAAAATCAGCCTTTGTCACGAAGGGGTTAAACAAATTAAAGGTAAATATCCGCTCTAGCAAATTACCTTTTATAACATTTCTGCATATATTACAAAATTCCACCGTTGGACCAACACATTTACACTGCACATATCTCACACACACACCCCTATATAATATCTTACAATATGGTACATTTTTACTGTGGAAATTTAAAGCTATAGTGCCCCAAATATCAGCCCAGCACACAGCAACCGTCATTTTTCAACATTCTACATGGTTTTAAAAAAAATTCCCCCATTGGACCAATACAGTTACACAGCACATATCTCAAACACATGCCCCTCTATTATTTCTGAGAATATGGTGCATTTTTACTGTGGAAATTTGAAGCTAAAGCGCCCCAAATATCAGCCCAGTGGACAGCTAATGGGATTTTTCAACATTCTACATGGGGTTAAAAGAAATTCCCCCATTGGACCAATATATTTACACTGCACATATCTCAAGCACACCCCCTTCTATTATTTCTGAGAATATGGTGCATTTTTACTGTGAGAATTTAAAGCTATAGCGCCCCAAATATCAGCCCAGTAGACAGCAACTGCCAATTTTCAACATTCTACATGGGGTTAAAAAAAAATTCCCCTCCCCTAGATTCACTTCCATATTGCACTGTCAGCCCCCATCCGCCTCGTAATATACTCTTCGGTCGCCGACCTGGCCGCCCCTACCTTCTGCGTTTTCAGGCCCCGATCTCCAGCGTCAGCCCTTGGTTGTATTGTATCCTTTCTTTTTGACCTATCTCAATATAGTTTGTTCTATCACCTCGCGTACCGCCTGCCAGGTAGGGGAGGCACCTTTTCGCACAATCTCATTACTTATGACCCCTCTCTCGCCGCCTCCCCTTTCTTTTCCCCTCCTTTTATATTCTGCCTTCTCCTTTACCCCTCTGTCAGATACACACCTCCCGTGACGGGCATTACGTCTCACTAGTATGTGGTGTGATTTTCTTTCATTTTTAGTGGTGCCCATCGGGGCCCGTGAAGATATTAGGGAGATATCCTCTCACCTCGACTTTCCTAAGACAATGGGGTACAATCCTGTTACTTTGTTTTGGTGTTACATTCCTCTGTTCATTTCTTAATGTCTCATTTATGTTGTACAAGGCTGTCACTATGTATCAATGTCTTGGTATGATGTATCTTAAGTCATGCAGAATTTGTATACTTGTACTTGTATACGTGTACCTTCATCCGATTTATTTGATACGGCCTCTGTCATACCGTTGTATGTATTTGATCGCTTTCTTGTGCACTTTTATGCATTTTTATGAATAAATGAGACTGGGGGAAAAAAAAAAATCCCCATTGGACCAATACAGTTACACTGCAGATATCTCAAACACATACCCCTCTATTATTTTTGAGAATATGGTGCATTTTTACTGTGGAAATTTTAATCTATAGCGCCCCAAATATAAGCCCAGTAGTTATCAACTGTAATTTTTTCAACATTCTAGAAGGTATAAAAATTCCCCCACTGGACCAAAATATTAACAGTGCAGTAGTTTCACATATACCCCCCTTTATAATATCTTACAATATGGAAAAGCTTACTGTGGAATTTTAAAGATATAGAGCCCTACATTTTATCCCATTGGTTAAAACCAGACATTTTTCTATATCATATATGGCGAAAAAATGTTCCTCCATTGAAACAATATTTTTACACATAGATGTACCTCTATAATATCCCCCTGTAGAATGTTGAAAAATGACGGTTGCTGTCATTAGATGGTTATGTGTTTGAGAGATATATACAGTGTAACTGTATTGGTCCAATGGGGGAATTTTTTTTAACCCCATGTAGAATGTTGAAAAATGACGGTTGCTGTGTACTGGGCTGATATTTAGGGCACTATAGCTTTAAATTTCCACAGTAAAAATGTACCATATTCTCAAAAATAATAGAGGGGCATGTGTTTGAGATATCTGCAGTGTAACTGTATTGGTCCAATGGGGAAATTTTTTTTAACCCCCTGTAGAATGTTGAAAAATGGCAGTTGCTGTCTACTGGGCTGATATTTGGGGCCCTATAGCTTTAAATTTCCACAGTAAAAATGCACCATATTCTCAGAAATAATAGAGGGTTATGTGTTTGAGATATATACAGTGTAACTGTATTGGTCCAATGGGGGAATTTTTTTTAACCCCATGTAGAATGTTGAAAAATGACGGTTGCTGTGTACTGGGCTGATATTTGGGGCACTATAGCTTTAAATTTCCACAGTAAAAATGCACCATATTCTCAGAAATAATAGAGGGGCATGTGTTTGAGATATCTGCAGTGTAACTGTATTGGTCCAACGGGGAAATTTTTTTTAACCCCCTGTAGAATGTTGAAAAATGACGGTTGCTGTCTACTGGGCTGATATTTGGGGCCCTATAGCTTTAAATTTCCACAGTAAAAATGCACCATATTCTCAGAAATAATAGAGGGGGTTGTGTTTGAGATATGTGCAGTGTAACTGTATTGGTCCAATGGGGGAATTTTTTTTAACCCCCTGTAGAATGTTGAAAAATGGCAGTTGCTGTCTACTGGGCTGATATTTGGGGCCCTATAGCTTTAAATTTCCACAGTAAAAATGCACCATATTCTCAGAAATAATAGAGGGTTATGTGTTTGAGATATATACAGTGTAACTGTATTGGTCCAATGGGGGAATTTTTTTTAACCCCATGTAGAATGTTGAAATATGACATTTATCAAGTACTGCGCTGCCATTTGGGGTGCTATATCTTTAAATTTCAACAGTAAAAATGCACCATATTGTAAGATATTATATAGGGGTGTGTGAGATATGTGCAGTGTAAATGTGTTGGTCCAATGGTGGAATTTTGTAATATATGCAGAAATGTTATAAAAGGTAATTTGCTAGATATGAGCGGATATTTACCTTTAATTTGTTTAATAAACGTGTCTAATTTTGCAGGGAGATATATTTGTGTGAGAACTCTGCAAAATCCACTAAAAATTTTAACATTATATGATTATTATCACATTTCAAGGTCTAATGCACCTTTTGCTAATCTAAAGAAAAAGCGTCTGATGGCATGACCACTGATTTGAAAGTGTCTGATAGCTTGACTCCAGTAATATAAAGTGCATACGATTGCCGAAGTTTCCTTTTAATGATATTTTGGAGGAATAGTCTTTCCCCAATCATGTAACACTTTATCTGAGGATGTATAGGCATTATATAAAGATTATGAGCATTTTAAACATTATCTAAACGCTCAGAAGGCAGCCCCAATAAAACAAATTTATTTATCATTCCCTGGATGACCTCCTTCTACGTAAACTACCCTATATTGTTATATTCTTTTAATTAAATACCGCCAACAATTTACGCGGCTTATAGTACATACATTCGAAGGGTCTGACAAAACTAGAATTGGCAGAGTAAGGCCAATGGATTTATTAGGTAAAGAGGGACTTTCTTTACATCGCAGTCTGCGGGTTGGTTTGTGTGATCCGGTGATATTTATCTCTGAAAGGAGAGCACAAAAAAATAACACAAGAATCCTCCTCTTTCCAGAAACAGCATTTCAACAATACTATACGATCATTCGCTGCCTCTGAGACGGTAATACACAGGGGGACAGGGAAAAGCCTAAATACTCACTGTTGGTGATGTCCGGATCATGAACGAATCGTTCATTTGATCCGGTTCTTTTTAGTGATCCGGATGAATCGGTTCACTAGACTGAACGATTCATTTATAGCGGTTCAGTCTGTGAATCATGCAGCTGTAACCTGATCCTAGAGCTGTGAGTCATCACACAGACTCTGGGGTCAGGTTACAGCTCATTAATTCACACAGGAACGATGACTCATAGAGTCAGAGAGTCGTTCAAAGAGTCGAATGATCCGAAGAGTCGAATGATCCGAAGAGTCGAATGATCCGAAGAGTCGAATGATCCGAAGAGTCGAATGATTCGAATCTTACAGGGATCCGGATCTTACAAGGATCCGAATCTTACAGAGATTCAAATCATTCAGAGAATATTACTGATACCATACTTTTCTAAATAAATACATTAATAATGTTCACACTGGCCCCAGGATTTAGATTCCCCTGAGTTTGCCCCCCTTTACCTATAACTGCACCTACAGTTAACTTTATTAAATTAATTAAATTAACCCTCAGTCATCAGCATAAAATTAACCCTTATACCCCATCAACCATAACTGCCCCTGAAATTAACCGTAAAGATCCCATTAACCATAACGGCCCCTGAAATTAACCCTAAAGACCCCATTAACCATAACGGCCCCTGAAATTAACCCTAAATACTCCATTAACCATGACTGCCCCTAAATTAATTGCATGTACTCCAGATAAATTACCTAATAAATTGGTATGGTTGATGGGGTCTTTAGTGTTAATTTGGGGGCAGTTATGCTTAATTGGGTGTTTAGGGATAATTTAGGGGCAGCTATGCTTAATGGGGTCTTTAGTGTTAATTTAGGGGCAGTTATGCTTAATGAGGTGTTTAGGGTTAATTTGGGGGCAGTTATGCTTAATGGGGTCTTTAGTGTTAATTTAGGGGCAGTTATGCTTAATGAGGTGTTTAGGGTTAATTTGGGGGCAGTTATGCTTATTGGGGTCTTTAGTGTTAATTTAGGGGCATTTATGCTTAATGAGGTGTTTAGGGTTAATTTGGGGGCAGTTATGCTTAATGGGGTGTTTAGGGTGAATTTGGGGGCAGTTATGGTTAATGGGGTGTTAAGGGTTAATTTTAGGGGCAGTCATGGTTGATGGGGTGTTAAGGGTTAATTTTAGGGGCAGTCATGGTTGATGGGGTGTTTAGGGTTAATTTAATGGTGAGGGTTAATTTAATTAATTTAATAAAGTTAGCTTAAGGTGCAGTTGCAGGTAAAGGGGAATGTAAATCCTGGGGGCAGTGATTATTAATGTATTATTTATAACAGTATGGTGACATTCTCTGAATGATTAGAATGCCAATGAAGGCAGAGAGTCGTTCAAAGATCCGGATCTTACAATGATCCGAATCTTACAATGATCCGGATCTTACAGTGATCCGGATCACTGTAAGATTCGGATCCCTGTAAGATCCGAATCTTTGAACGACTCTCTGCCTTCATTGACATCACTGGAGGCAGGGGGGAGGATTCATAATGAAAGGGGCGGGGCCAATCGTTAGTGTGCCTGCATGGAGTTACTGGAAAACAGTAACTCCGTGCAGGCACACTGAGTGATCCGAAGATCCGGATCATGAATCGGATCATTTCAGTGAACGAATCGAAATGATCCGATTCACTTTAATGATCCGAACTTCCCATCACTACTCACTGTGTGACTGTCAGCTTGCTCTGGATCAGGACTATTCCCCTGACATCATTTCCCCCGCATGCTCCTCCTCTGCAATTGAACTTTCTTTAACCCTTTACACTCACCTGTTCTAGACACGGCTGAATTTTCACACAAGGGTTTTGTGCATACGTCGTGAAATGGCACAGTTGCTAATTTTAATAGGAGCCTGGAATTTGATGGCAGATGGGGAGATTCATATTTTAATTTGTTGTTTCTGTAAAATGAGTTACCTGTGCCTTAAGGCTTTCTCATATATATATATATATATATATATATATATATATATATATATATATATACTACTATTAAAGAAGTATTTGCGCTACTATATCTGCAGCTATGGCCCTTTGTTTTAGACTATGACCTCTTGTCCTGTCATTCCTTCTGCTCTGATGTTTGTTTCTGTAGTGTACTTTTCAGATGCCCTTTATTCTGTATTTAAACATACACTGCAGCAGTCATATACACATATGATAGCTTAGGGGTCGGTTAAAATTTACATGGTGTCCCCCTTGCAAATGCATGGGGGTATTATGCAAAATCTCCATATGACCCCCACCCTTTGCCCCTGATTGGCCAAACAAACCTCAATGCATGTTCTATACTTACCGCCAGTCCGCTCCAGCGAAGGCTCTGTGAATGCTGAGGAGATCTCTTGAGACCCCCAAGGCGGCCAAAACAGCTCCCAATGATTTCAATAGGAGCACATTCCTGTCACCCATTGGCTTCTCAAAGTAGCCAATTAGTGGCAAGGAACCTTGGACCACGTAGGAGAATCCTCTGACCAGTTTCTCCCTAGGTAAGTACTTATTGTTACAGCACTGTATTGCTGTAAAATATACATTCTGTTCCAACAGTCTTTATTTCCATGGCACAGTCCCAATTTTGGAAGGGCATGTGGTTACTGGAGCTTCAGCTATTCAGTTCTTTAGGAAAACCATGCATTGTGACATGTCCCACATGATAACTACCAAAACAGGACAGTTGGCAACTATGCCCTCTTTGGCCATTTGGGAAGTAGCACTATAAGGAGTCCTGGCACTGAAACCTTTGAAAGAGATGTTGAATGCTTTACTTGGTAATCATACAATACCATGTTTTTAAATATATATATTTTTTAAATTAATTAATATTAAATGTAGTGCTATTCTGATGCAGAAGTACACATGATGGCACTAGGGTAGGATTATCAGGTGCACTGAAGGCTACGTAAAGCTACTGCTGCAGCTACCTAAGATTCAGCTTCATGAAATAAAAATAGTTAATCATTTTAAAAAAGATACTCTCTCCCAATTCATACGGCGGGATGACAAAGAAAGGGGCACTATTTTTTCCACTAAAAGATCAATAATAAAATCTAAGCCGTTTGCAGAACAGTTGTCTTTTTTTGTCTTCCCGTTATATACTGTAAATATATACAATTAGGCCTCTTTAGGCCACTTACACATATTGTTACCCTCAATGTAATTCATATACTGGAGTTATTCTAAACCGCAGGGCTGGACTGGGAATGAAAAGCAGCCTTGGAACTATTTGGATGTATTGTATCGCGTGGTCGAGCTCTTGTGCCCACACGCCACACCCCTTACACATGCTTATCTGAGCCACACTATTTACCATCCAAATAGCTATAAATCATTTTTTTTTTTATTATATTTAATTGTTCCTCAATAATAACAGAATACCACATTATTATTAAAATCCCAGGAACCAAAGGTGTTAATAGGTCCAAATAAGTACCTGGGAGTAGACAGAATCTTAACTCCTCGGCATCCATGTGTACTGGATAAAGATGGCTTCAGTGCTGGGCAGATAGTATTGAATATACTTTTAGATAAAGGAATTGGGAGTACCTCAGTACACTAAAAAAAAGTCATCATACATGGGGCGCCTGAAGCCACAATTTAGTGCCACTAATCCTTTTTAATAAAATATGGAGATTGAAATAGAGTAAATAACACAAAACCTTTACTTTTCCTCTCACTGTTTTATGGGCCTAGAAAGTTTTGTCCTCTGAAGTGACTACAAATTCAGAAGTGTGTTTTATCTCTAGATAAGTAAAAATTAAATAGCTCAATTTATTCCTACAGTAAGTAAAGTGCCAGGAAACAGATGACCAAATACACACAACTAGGACAGGCTCTGCCACACCGACACCCACACACACACACACCAGTACAGGCTGTGCAGGGCCGGCCCAAGGCAAAATGCCGCCTGGGGCGATTTTTTAAATGCCGCCCCCCCCTTTATCTACCCTTCCTCTCCCTCCGTCCCTGCCGCCCCTCCCCCCCTTGTACTTACCTTTCAGCAGTCCTGCGGCGAGTCTCCCTGTTCTGTCTCGGTGCCGGCTTGTAATGCTGAGTGCCGGAAATCTTCCGGCACTCAGCATTACAAGCCGGCACCGAGACCGAACAGGGAGATTCGCCGCAGAGGAGAGAGGGGCGCCGAGCGGGTACTGACAGCTTGGTAAGCGAAAAACCACTCGGCGCCCCTTTCTCTCTCTTTCGCTTTAAAAAAAATAAAAAAAAGTGCTTGGGGTGGCAAAGTGCCGCCCCTTCAAAAGTGCCGCCTGGAGCGGTTGCCCCACTCGGCTCCATTGTTGGGCCGGCCCTGAGGCTGTGCCACACGGAAACACACACACCAGGACAGGCTCTGCCACATGGAAACACACACACCAGGATAGGCTCTGCCACACGGAAACACACACACACCAGGACAGGCTCTGCCACACTGACACCCAAACACACACACACCAGGACAGGCTCTGCCACACCAACACCCAAACACACACCAGGACAGGCTCTGCCACACTGACACCCAAGCACACACACACACACACACACACACACACCAGGACAGGCTTTGCCACACCGACACCCACTTACACATACACACCAGGACACCAGGCTCTGCCACATGGAAACACACACACCAGGATAGGCTCTGCCACACGGAAACACACACACACCAGGACAGGCTCTGCCACACCAACACCCAAACACACACACGCCAGGACAGGCTCTGCCACACCAACACCCAAACACACACACCAGGACAGGCTCTGCCACACTGACACCCAATCACACACACCAGGACAATCTCTGCCACACCGACACCCAAACATACACACCAGGACAGGCTCTGCTACACCGACACCCAAACACACACACCAGAACAGGCTGTGCCACACGGACACCCACACCTGCACAGGCTAAGCTATAACAATTAAAAAATGTTTTTATGCCCCCTGCCTGCCCCCCTTTAGGATTGATTTATGTGATACACCCACCCCCTTTTGTATTTGTGCCCTCCAGCCAGCCCCCATTGTGTATTTATACCACCAGCCAGCATTTGTGTTTGTTGATATACAAATAACTATTCTATGATTTTATGTTTATTTTTATTTTACTTGAGCTGAGCAGGAACCCTAACACAAACCAATTTACTGTTACCAAATTAACAAAAGGAATCACACTGTGTCTTAAATAGATAGTTACCATGGAAACTGTGGTTATGTCATTACTGTTGAAGAACAGTCTCCTGTGGGTTTCTCTAATAGTTCATTATAAAAGGGAAATGTCCTGGTGACATCGTTACGTATTAGTAGCCATTTTTTTCTTCATAGATTTCTCTTTCATGTATCTTTCCTTTATATTGGTCTTGGTCATTTTTTTTCAAATGTATTAAAGGTATATTCTCTGTGTCTTTTGTATGAAAATGATAACACAGCTAAAGTTTTTTGACTCAAATTCTCCTTCGCCCTACATGAAACAAAGGGTGCAGGTTAATTACCCCTTCTCTCTCAGGCAGGCCCGGACTGGGACAAAAAATAGGCCCAGGCATTTAAGCCCAAGCAGCCCATTTTTATTTATTTATTTATTATTAAAGCCCACCCTTCATGTACCATCTTTGCATTTACTCATTCACACAAATCATTAACACATTCATTAATGCAGTCTCACAAATCATTCAAGCAATTCATCCACACATGAATTCATTAATTGTCATACGCATTCACACAATTCATCTACACATTTATTCATTCATTCTCATACGCATTCACACTACCCCCTCTCCCCATCTTATCTTCCCCTTCTCACTATGTTGCCCCTTTTCACTATGTACCCCCTCTCACTATCTATCCCCTCTCCCCATTTCTCACTATCTAACCCCCCTCTGCCCCTTCTCACTGCACCCCCCTCCCTCACCCTACTTACCTTGTTGCCGGAGCAAGCAGCAACTGCGGCCGGGCCTGCGGCAGGACCGGACTGACTGGGCCTATGCGGCCTCTACGGCCGCATTAACGCAGGGCATAAGGGGCACCTGCCCCTTAAGCCCGCCGCAACTGCGACCGGGTCCGCCACTCTAAGGGGCCGGGAAGCCTCCACCAGGGCCGGCCTTAGGGGTCTGCGGCCACACAGGGCTTACATTAAAACATCGGGGGATTTTTTTTAACTTTATTTAACATCCTCTATGTTAAATAAAGTTTACAAAAACTTTATTTAACATGGAGGATGTTAAATAAAGTAAAAAAAAAACAAACAACCCCGATGTTTTAATTTAAACCCTGTGCGGCCGCACACCCGTAAGGCCGGCCCTGGTGGGGGCTTCCCTGCCCCTTAGAGTGGCGGACCCGGTCGCAGTTGCGGCGGGCTTAAGGGACAGGTGCCCCTTATGCCCTGCGTTAATGCGGCCGTAGAGGCCGCATAGGCTCAGTCAGTTCGGTCCTGACTAGGCCTATTTTAAGGTAGGGGCCTGGAGCTGCAGCTCCATCAGCCCCTAAGTCAATCCGGCCCTGCCGCGGCCCGGCCCACCGGGCAAGTGCCCGGTTTGCCCGATGGCCAGTCCGGGCCTGCTCTCAGGTACTAATGCAATATGTTAATTTTCTACATTCAGGATGCTGGCATTGGCATCCATTTGGTGTGACTACATAACATTAACCATATAGTTGTACTGTATGCAGGCTTTACGTTTTAAAAGCTAAAATGCACACCCACCCCAGCCATCTTACCTAAGGGTTATATTTCCTTTTGTGCCATCTACAGGAGGACCAATGATGAAGCCTCTGCATCTTTAGCAGTAAGCTAACCATTAATGTTCCTCACTATTGTAGCCTGTACTCACAGTTATACTTATCCCTGCTACTGTAAGGTGGAACTTCTTCAGGACCTAACTTTTATCTTGGTTCTTGCTTTGTATATTTCGCAGGCACCATCTCCTACATCATGGAAATTGACCCCTTGGCTCTTTATTTTCCTAAATGCTTATTAATATTCCTACTTTTACTTCTAACTGATCTAATTAGTAGGTGACTTATTGTAGTTGCATTTACCTCATCCCTCATTGAGTTGCTATCCCGCTAACTATGGCCACCATTCTTGCTACCAGATCACTTAAACACAACAGAAAGTGGACAACAGCATCACAGGAACAGTTTGTCTAGGCTTACTGATTCAACTTCTGAACTGTGGAGAAATTAACAAAATTCTTAAACACAGATAGTTTTGGTACACTGGAACATCCTGATTGATGTAATGGTGGTGCTGATTCACAAAAAGCCTTCTCAATAAGAAATTATCCATTACATGCATTTAACATTTTTGTGTTCCATCTGCGAAGATTTAGAAAATGTAATCCACAATATTATTAAAAGATCTCAAACTCAGAAATTGATGATTTATACAAAAAATACATCCCAGGAAGAGAAAGGGGGTCACCAGAAAAAGGTCTATAATCCAGGTTCGAAATATCGTTACTCCTATATATATGAAATTGCCAATGATTCAAAGCGGAATTAAAGAAACCTAACCTTATGAGTAACTGGTAACTTTTTATAGACTTAGCAGGTCTAAAAATTAGGTAAATACAACCTCAGATGAACAACAACACATGACATATTACATGTCATTATTTATTCAACAAAAATAAAGCCAAAATGGAGAAGCCATGTGTGGAAAAACAAAGTACACCTTATGATTCAATAGCTTGTAGAACCACATTTAGCAGCAATAACTTGAAGCAATCCTTTTCTGTATGGCTTTATCAGTCTCTCACATCGTTGTGGAGGAATTTTGGCCCACCCTTCTTTACAATGTTGCTTCAGTTCATTGAGGGTTGAGGGCATGTGTTTATGCACAGCTCTCTTAAGGTCTCGCCACAGCATTTCAATCGGGCTGAGGTCTGGACTTTGACTGGGCCATTGCAACACCTTGATTGTTTTTATTTTGCAGCTATTCTGGTGAGCATTGGATCATTGTCCTTTTGCATGACCCAATTTCGGCTAAGCTTAAGCTGTCGGACAGATGTCCTCACATTTGACTCTAGAATACTTTGGTTTACAGAGGAGTTTATTATTGACTCAAATGTCCTGTGGCTGCAAAACAAGCCCAAAACTTCACCCCTCCACTACCGTACTTGACAGTTTGTATGATATGCTGTGTTTGGTTTTCGCCAAACGCAGCACTGTGCATTATGGCCAAATATCTCCACTTTGGTCTCATCTGTCCACAGGACATTGTTCCAGAAGTCTTGTGGTTTGTTCAGACAATATTTAGCAAACCTAAGCCGTACTGCTATGGCAACCCTTCCAAAAAACCATACTTGTTCAGTCTTTTTCTAATTGTACTGTCATGTACCTGTTTATCAAGGTATTCTTCCAATGGGGTTGTGTTATTGTGGGATTTCAGGGTCATTCTGAGATGTCTTAAACATCCTAGTGACATAGTTGAACAGCTTAAAGTAATTACATTTAGTAGGGCACAGGTAATTCAAATAGTGCTTGTCGTTAATAACTGTGCCACCTGTGCACGTGTACAGAAAATCTAAGAACCAGACTTTAGAAAAAGGACCCTAGAAGACAATGATGGAGAACAGATTGTTTGGAAATCGCACAATGCGTGCAGCTTTCTGCGTTGGAGTGCTGTACATAATGTTTCTTTGGAGCCAGCAGCCCACTTAAAAAAAATGTTGCTGTGATAACACAGAGAAAGTGTTTAGCAGCTTAGAGAAACTCTTTATAAAGGGAGTGGGAGGCTGGGATGTTACTGTAACAATGGAGAAGGAGAAAGAAGCCAAACGCAAAGCTATTAAGACCAGCCTTAAACACGAAAGGAACCATACAAATTATATAACTGTGGTTGGTATCTCACAAATCACAATAATTAGACTTCATTACAAGATGTTTTGTTTAGTTTCGCTTTGGTCCTACTATATAGGCAAATTACTTAATATCCAAGTGTGCTAAGCTGGTGGAGGGACCCACCAAAGGAAATGGTCATGGGGGCATCAGTGCTGTATTCACCTTTGGGGCTGCTGTAGGCCCAACCTTTGTCTGCGCCCCCAATCCCCTCCACCTTTAACACACAGAGTCCCGGGATATCTCATTGCGTTGTATCTTAATGAATTTTAATGACGTTTATAGAGGATGTGCTGACCATCCATAAAGTAAATAGGCCGGTTGGCCGAAGATCAAAGATCTCCCTTGTAACCCACCCTTCGTGTGGCAGGACAGTGGGAAGCTTGATAGGTCCTTATGGTTTTGTACCATGGAAGAATGCTGCCCCCTGGACCTGCCAGTCCAGGCCAGGATATGTCACTGGGAGCCATGTAGAGCCAAGTGGCCTCCTGTATGACATCTTACACAAAAAGACATTTACTACGTGCAGAGCCTATCTTCGGAGCAGCTTGGTGGAGCTGTCCTGCTTGTACTGCAGGGTCATCTAACATTACATCCCACCTACAAGAGCGGGCTGGTCCAAGTTGGATGAATTTGAATAGAACTGGGCCAGCACTCCCTGGACCCCACCATGAGCTTCTGTCCATAGTTGTCTGTGTGCCTACCAGAAGGGGGTTCTAGATTCATGCTTCCTCTAATGTGCTAGAAACCCTAGGGACAGCCCCAGTTACCATGACCTATTATCTGTAAAAGGTAAACGTGACCTGGAACATAATCATTGCACGAAGCTGCAGATACCAATGCTGCAACTATAATAATGCACATACATCAGTCTTGTGTGATTAAGAAGAGTTCCTAGCTCTTAAAAAAAAAACACTTCTGTTATCACTGATCTTGCTTTGGTACTCTGGCTCCAACAGACATACATACTGTATTCAATGTACTTTACCAACATACAATGTCAATGTCCTCTCTGCTGAATATCATTAGTCAGCTATGTTTTGTACATATAAGTGGAATGAAAATATGTGTAAATGTGCACAACAGTGTATAGTGATTATATATATATATATATATATATATATATATATATATAGATACATTTAGAAACATGTATATCTCCTTGGTCTCTTGTGGCATTGCGGCAAGACCTGAGGTTTTGACTGCTGAAGTTTAATAAGTTGGGAGCAGCGAGGCGATTAATTAATGATATGGCAGGATTTCCGATTTGTATTATTTTATTATGTATGGAGTGTAATTATTACCGCAATCTGTTATGTTTGTCTGCTACAACAAAGTAGTTTTGTGTTATTATGTATGTTTCCCATCCGATAAAACAATTTAAATATCACAGGCGCTAACCATACTGGCACAGAAGGAGAAGCGCTTTCAACCTATTTGACCTCTAGAAAGTTATTTATGTAACAGAGAAAGGCATTTAGAAAAAAGGAAGAATGTGTTTTATTTACACTATTTATAAACACATTATACACATTATTGTAACTTTTAGGATGCAGAACACTGGGATACACTAACACCCAGCAAACATTGTGACATAATAGAAAAGAGGGACACCAGGGGAGAAAAGTGGGACTGTCTCTCCTAGAGAGGGACACTTGGGAGGTATGATATTAATTTTGCTTTCTATCTGCATGAAAATGCATTATAACACATTGAAGGCATTGAAGAAGTGGGCATTTGTCAAATAAGAAATTATTCCCCGGAGCCCGAGCTGTGGTCACTTTGCGGCAGGCAGGCAGGCAGTCTCTTGCGCCATGCAGGGATTCCTGTACTTTCATTTCGGCAGGAGGGAGGAGGCAGTCTATAGAATGCAAGGAAGTGACGACTCGCTGGAGTTGGACTCACAAAACAACTTTTTTCTGGACTCTTTCTGGGGAGTTGTTGATCTCAGGAGCGGACACCCGGGTGCAGATTCCTATTTTTTGGTCACTGATGCAGATTTCTCTTGGATGTAATATTTACTCCCAGGCTGTCCTGATCTTAGGTGTATGTTTGAGCTCCGGGGTGTCTGCAATTGACAGAGGCAGCTGTTCTAACCGGGATTCCTGTGCAAAGGATTCTGCTAATTCGGTTTAGTTTCGAAGCAATAAATCCGGTTCCGGCGCCTCTCCTTCATCAGGTCCGTTTATTCACCACTCGGCTGCTGTTTATTTTGCATGCAAACTTTCTATAAACTAGACCGCGATCTGCTGTGTAATAGTTTATAATGCCGCTAATAGGAAGTATGCACTGTCTGAATGTATTGATAAGCAGTTTACGGGAATGATGGGTATAATGCGGTGTAATGAGCGCTATTACAAGCGATCCGCACATAGGAGGCCTGCGCTGCTGCAGAATCTCTTTGGCAGCAACAGTTTAAATCCCTGCTGTCTGTTCTGTTCCTTTAAGTGTCAGTTTGTTTATGTAACCTGATTTTTAACTGTCATTTAAATCATGTTATGGATGGTATCTGAGACATTAAGTGTTTTTTTTTGTATTTTAACTCCATGTTCGGATGTGTTCCTACCCAGATCTGGGGCTGGTGCCCAAAGCAAGCTTCAGCACCGCTTAAAGGGGCAGCCTGTTTCGGTTAATGGTCATGTATGCCTTAGTTCTGATAAAGCATTTCAGAGAGAAGCCCTTATGCCCCACATAGTCTAACTTCACATGAAGTCAGCCCTTGGCTTCCTGAAGATTGATGACGTCATAGTTTCTTTCACTAAACCTGTTAGGCAGACCCGCTGTGTGCACACTTGTGTAAACACCTGGCAGGCTATGACACTTGCTTCTAATGTATGTCCCCTGGTATGGGGCAGGCAGGGCTGCGAGTAACAGCTAACGAGTGAAGCATTTAGCTCTCTGGATAATGTTTCTGAAAAGGAAACGGTTACTCAATTAGTATCTTGAAATGCTGTGCTCGAAAAATCAATAAATGAAACTATATTAATTGTAATACAAAATCTGAGACTGGTCCCTTGAAAAAAGATACCATGTAATGTAAGGAAGTTTTACTTTGCCGAGAGTGGTAGTTAAGTGGAACACCCTTCCTGCAGAACAGGTAGAGACTAATACAATGAGGGAATTTAAACATGCATAGGATAGGCACATGGCTCTCCTGAATTAACGACAAGACTAAGGACTGATTAAGGTATGAGTCTCTAAATCAGTAAATATAGACAGACTATTATCAGCCATCAAATGCTATGTCTCTGTGCGTTACAGCATAGCGTGAAATACCATTACATAAGTTATGGTGGGTAAAGGTGATGGAAAACCCTTCCACTAAAATTTAGGGATATGTAGAAGCATTATTAAACACTCATCTACAGACACCAGACAAGCCAGAAGGTTCCACCTATATATTGCGCTAGGCACTTAGCTAGCATATGTATAGGTGAAATGCCATCAGGTTCTTATAATCCAAATATTCCTGCCGTTAGGGGAAAGCCTGCCATACATGTCTTTAAATAAATGGACTGTGGGATTATGCATGGTTCCTATAGATTTGTGGATTGGTACCGTCAGTACCAAATGTTCTAGTGTATGTAGATATATTGTATATGTCTGCTCCAGCCTTTTGTAATCTCACTGTTGTATTTGTATCTTTAAGGTAATATATTATACTGGCCTTTTAGCAGTGTTTGTTAGAATAGTATATACATCATTATTCCATAATAATTACAATATAATTACTCCCCACTGTGTTGTATAGATAATTTTATGGGAAGGGGATGGGAAGGAGGACAGCTGCATGGTGAATAGAATGGGAAATACTTTTGCCTTCTACAGATCTGTGGTTTACACTTCCTTGGGGCTTTTCTGCAAGTCTGCACTAGATTGTGTGCTGGAAACCCAGGCTGCTTATATCCAGCCAGTCTGCCTGCCTGCCTCTGCATTATACTGTTATGGGGGCAGTTTAATGTCTCTGACAGCCCCATTGAAGAAGAACTTTTATTACTCGGAGTACTTTATTATGCATTCTGCCAAAACAAAACAAAAACACTTACCCAAGGTAGAAACTGCAGCTCTACAGCTGCTCTTGTCCGCTGTGGGCCAACTATTCTTGTCACTGATTGAAGCAGTTGCAGGAAAGTGCACCCATTAAAATCCATGGGAACGCTTTCTGTGCATGTGCTGTGGGGGTCTGAACAGACCTTTCGTGCAGCAATGACAGAGCAAGTGATAGAGCCGAGTGGCAGTAAGTATATCACATGCACGAAGATGAGGTCCGATGGACATGTTTCTTGCAGGGAAAGTAGCTGGGTTGGGAGGCGAATGCATACGGGGATTTTGCAGAACCCTTCTATGCATTTGGAAAAGGGACACCATGGAAATTTAAAGGGGCCATACATTTATCATATGCATTAAAGTATGTATTATGGCTGGTGTGTCCATTTAAACTGTATATGGAGAATGTCATCAACTCTACATCTTCGTATTACCATACCTGTAAATGTCTATATGATATGCATCAAGGGATCCACGTAGGTTTTTACTAACAATCATTGAACAATCATTAATTTATTATTTTTGTGTCTCTACCGAGAGCAGGAGAAGAGGCAGTACCTGTACAGTAAAAATGTTCAATACCCACTGTTTTTTAAACACATTTATGTGTCTAAATATGAAATCAAAATGCAGATGTTTAGCCCCAACTTAAATTGTTACATTTTGGGCAACATTTACAATGTATCGCTTACCTAACTTTACAACATACATAAAACTGAAAAACACACCTAAATGTACCACGTGGGAATCCCGAATATGTGTGGCAATTTAGCCTTTTCTCTTATTGGGGGTTTGGTGTATATAGTGTAGCAAAACTGTTTATAATGTGTATGTTATGTTGGAGCACATGTATGTTTCAGTGCTGCCTTGGTGTTTTCTTATAAAGGATTACTGTTCACTTTAGCTGTTTGCAGTTAGTATGCAGTTTATTGTAGAAATAGGCCGTTCTTACAGGCATCCAGAAGTACAGACATTGGTGTAGCTGTTATGTATTTGAACTGTTTTAAGATGAATGTGTTGTTACCTTTAAAAATTAAAGCAATGGGCAGCTGAGTAGTAATAATCAATAATGTGTCAGTGTATTCGGAAATGATGAGGCACATGGGATCAGTCTGCAAGATGCAACAGATGTTTTGCTGAAACTTGTCCTGCATAAATATTGGAGCCAGGCCTACAGCTGGCATGTCACAAATTTTATTTTTGTAACACGAGCCATGTGCTAGAACCTATGTGGCCTTCTTTTCACATGGTGTGCACATTGCAACTTTTTGTTGTCTTCCTACGCCTTTTTTTTTTTTTACATACACATATACTCACATACTCGCACACTTTCACATATATACTCCCTCTAAAATATACTTACACTGAAACATACTCACTCCATTACACCAACACATCACACCCTATGTTTGCCTGGGACTCTTCGTAATGACAGCTGGCACATTGTGTAAGCAGCCGCACTAATACCACGGGTCAGCCCGTCGCTGCTTGCAGTGCATGTGTGTGCAGGCAGACTCCCCTGTAACATACGAGAACATCAAAGGGAAAGCACCCACAAGCATCTGTACAGATACCCATGAGGGCCAAATCAATAAAAAAGGGGTATTTGAGTTGTGTGCTATGCCAAGGAATGCATTGGGTTTAAATCTTGATTCAGAGTTTGAAAATACTTCTTATCACCATAGCAACCAACGGAATGGTCCAATCAGCAGGAAGATTTCATTGCTGACAAAAAGGCAAATTTTTACTCTTTGTCCTAGACTAAATTTTACCACCGCCTGTTTTTTTTTGTTTATATGGCACATACATTTTTTCCCAGAGTTTTTTTGTTATGAGAATTAATATCAAGTTGTATATTGCGAGTGTCATATGATGTTTTTAGTGTGAGGCTGCTGAGCGTATTATGCATTATAGATACAGTTAACATTTGTAATGTATGCACAGCATACACATGTAGATAGGGAAAACTTCGGATAAAAAATTGATGTGTACATTAATCAGCAGGTTTTAGTATATAGATCATCTTTTAACATGCGCCCATGTCATATTTCCACATATTTATACATTATTAAGACAAAAGGACAGTATTGTGGTTAATGAACATACATCATTGTGTTTGTTGTGATTTTTATAATATATGGAAATCTATGTT
The DNA here is from genome assembly GCA_023333645.1 of Sceloporus occidentalis. NCBI lineage: Eukaryota > Metazoa > Chordata > Lepidosauria > Squamata > Phrynosomatidae > Sceloporus > Sceloporus occidentalis. The sequence goes on from JALMGF010000369.1 coordinate 362,776, forward strand.
CTGAGTTATGAGAAAGGGCATTGTCCCTGTCCTACATTTTGACTTTAAAATGTACTGGTGTTGGACATTGAAGCTGTAATTACTTAAAAGGGTTAGAGATATCATTGCATGCTGTTCCTTTAACAACGTAGAATAATTAATTGCGTACAAAGAGCATGACAGAGCGATTACACACACTTCCTCCTAAGAAACCTGATTCCAATCCAACATTTGCATTAGAAAGTATGCTGTTTGGCAGTGATGGCACAGTAGCCGTTTCTGAAAAGGTATATAACCTTGCTTTGAACGCTGCTTCTCGGTCCTGTAATTTCTTTTCGTGTCACTGTGTATTGCACGTAAAATATGATTTTACAAACAAAAACATAAAGCGACCTCTTGTGAGGTATGGATAAAACCAAGATGGCTGCTCGCAGTAACCCCCAGATGTCGATGTTTTGTCAATGTCAGTAGATTACAGCTGTCTACATAATGAAGAATTGGGGCCATGCAGTAAATCCCCTCTTTATTATTTGGATGTAATCATACTCAGTCTAATTGCCAGAACACCAAACAATCATGTTTTTCCTCCCTTTCTCCAGCCCTTCATTTTTTATAATCTGTGCTTTTGATCTTTTAAGACCTTTAAACCTTTGAAGTGCCGTGGTTGTTGCAGATGAGTTTCTCATCCCTTGGCACACAGTGGGTTAAGTCATTCCCCGTCTTCAAGGCTGCAGGGGTTTATACAAGAGACAGTTTCTCAATCTTGCATCAGCCCAGCAACAGAAAATCTGCTGATCTTCCCTATCTGACAAAAGCCTCTGTAATTCTACCTCTGACTCCACTGGAGATTTTCTGAACTAGATTACTATTACTTGATTGCTGAAGGAATATTGGGTTAATCTTCAAAAGAAGATTAGTAGGACACCTAGTGATACAATTTGACAGATGTGGAGTCCTGTGTATGTAATTAGAGTTGTCTTGCATAGCTTGGCAGTAATAGAATAGGCGTGGATTGCTCTGATTATTGTGCAATACTCCCTCGCAGGACACAGCGCTGTTTTGCATTGCAAATATTAAATAGGGAACCCAACCCAAGGGCAGGCATCCAAGTTCCTGTTTGTCCTATTACATGAAGATGTCATACTGTCTTAAGATGCTCTTCTTTCCAGATATGTATATGTGTCTGGCACAGTTCATTTGTCTAGTTTTAATATTTATGCACAACATGTGTATTTATCTTATTAAATCCCCTACTCAACCCTGCAAGTCGCCACTCCCAGTAAGCTTTCAAAAGTGCAATTCAACAAATACTTTGCTAACCGGATTGTAAGCAAATGTGCAAATCGAGAGATTAATCCCTCACTTTTGATGATTAATATGTGGCACCATATGCTAGTTAAGTATTCTCTATTGTTGAGATTTACATATGGTGTTATCAAAGATTGTACAAATATAAATGGCGCTTTAACCTAACCTATACATCTGTTTCTTATTTTGCTATCATGCTTTGCTTTATTAGAATTTGATTTCCAACCTGGTTTCCCTGCAAGAAATGAGTTGGCCCTTCAACTAATTTCATGACAGGACTATTCTCTGGCCAACTAGACACTTGTCGCGGTCAACGGTTTAAATGATTCGTTTACCTCTTACGACTGTACAGTTGCAATAACTGGCATGTAAATCAACAGCATACTTGTAACTTACCAACATTCTAGTCTCACACGCCAGGCATGTGAGTTTGTGTATGATGTCATGCATATCTCTGCCTACAAAATGTGGGTGACTGTGTGATGTCACAGGGCACTCCACCCACTTTTTCAGCACACACTGCCTGCTCTGTGTACCCTAAGCTGCTGGCAGTCCCAATAAAACACATTACGACCTGGACATTATCATTGTTGTGACTGCCCTGGCAGACCCGGGACTGTTGGCATGTTACATGGCGCAATATAAAATAATGTATGCATTAAATGACCTTGTGGTCTGCTTTTTGTTGTGAGTGCAGAAAGAGCAAATGGGCTGTCATTTCCTTTTTTTGTGGCATTAAGGAAGCCAATATATATATCTTTAAAACATGCTGGCTCCGTGCCATTTTTCCTGGCAAGTGCCTTCTTTATTTATTCAGCACCATAATGCATGACAGTGCTGGAACGTAAACGTGTTCATCTACCGGAAATCACAAGGAACGTAAACTAACCCTGTACCGTGTTACATACAGGATAATTATGTACCGAGAATGCATCATTTATAATCCATCGTCCACTGGGCAGTCTGAAGGGTTAGGGTTACGTTTATTTTTCAGGGATCCGTGATGGCTTCTGTTACTGAACCCTGTTTTAGCTATAAATTGCTGGCATATTACTTTTTGTTTTGATCACCGGCAGCTTAAATGGAGCATTCTCCCCAAGAGACAGGTCTTTTTAAATAAACCTGTGAATCTTCTAATTATTGAATACGTGGTTTTCTTTGCATCTGTCACATTATATCGACTACATGCAGCTGTAAGAGTCTGCAGCAAGATCGGAAAAGCATCTGAAGTTTTAAAACTTGGGAAGAATTGGGTGGTTATATATTACGACTAATTCTGGTGCAAAGTGGTAAAAGTGGAGCAATTACCAGGGGCATTCCACTGGATGCACTCCCATAAACACGCTTTTCCCTGTTTAAACATTATTTTTGCTGAAATATATTGGGTGGGACCTGCAAAAGAATGTCTGAAATGTAGCACTGGATAAAGTTCCAAACTGGCGCATGTACACAACTCTGAAACATGAGAAACAAAAATTTACACATTTTGTATTTGCGGGGATTATCCTCTTCTTTCTATTTAGGTCTTAGTGGGGAGAGGTCATAGTGGAGCAGTGAGAAGGGGCAGGCGATTGAGGTGCTATGGTTACTGCACCTCTGTTACCACTCTGCCCTGGTTACCTATAAACAGCAGTTCAGGTGCAGAGCTTTCAAATTTCAGCACAGAGGACCAAGACCGGCCTAATGGACTGTTAGCCGAGTTTCTTTACATTTGGTAGACAATGCATGCAATTGCCAATATCCAGTCCTGCCCATAAACATTAACGAAAGGGAACTGCATAAAAACCCATGGAAGCAGAACAGGTTCCAGTCGGGGTGTAATTAAATGCTGCCTATGTTTACTTGTGCCCCCCTGGTGGCTTTATTTGAAATCACAAAGCCCAATAAATGGGGAAAATAGCTTCTGGCAGTGTCACGAGATCTTCAAAAAGGCCCAGGAACAGTAGCATCCCCACCCAGCGGCATATTTACCTTGTTCACTGACCGCCAGTGCTCTGTGTCTTAAAGGCACATAATGCCTTTAAATGCCTTCTATGGAGGCTGTGCTGGCTTGGCACAGTTTTCCCTAGTATCAATGGGCCAGTAATGCTAACCTTGTTCCTGACCCAGCAGTGACACACCAAGGGGCCTGATCACTCAAGAGGGCCCTCCAGTTTTGCAGCTGGACTCTGCCACCCTAGGTCTAGGCCAAGATACATCGCTGCTCCCACCCCTTCCTTCCAAACCCTCCCGTGTTTACCTTTAACCCCAATGTTGTTATTCCAGATCTCAAAATTGTGTCCAGAATTGTTCCTGGAATGTTAATGTACGTGGGACTGGGTCCCTCTGATTACAGTCTACTTGTCTCAACATGTCATCTCTGTCATATAGTAGTGTTAGACATTATACATGTGAATATGTCAGATATTCAACCGTTCATAACACTTTTACTATACTTAACATACAGGTTTCTGCCACCTTGAAGAGAATAATATAAATACCAATGAAATACGCCCAGGGGACTCTGCGGAATTTAACATGTTTGTAACTACATGCAACATTAGAAACATCAGTCCTAAGTTCTGTTAGCTAAACAAATCCTTCCCTGAAATATTTTTTTAAGTTCGCAAACCTTTCTCGCATTCATGTTTCTTGCTGGGAACCCTTAATTGTCTCATGACACCAAAGCAGGCACTTTATAGGTTATTGCCATAGAAGGTGAAAAGACTTCATAAAAGTTTCTAAGGTTTATTTGTTGTAAGTACCAGAGAGTGGTTTTTTCCCTTAATGATACAGCACCTGTAGTTGCTGGTCCAAAATCCTTGTAGAGGTGGGAGTGCAGTGGGCTTTTGTAACACAATGTTACTTGACCCTATGGTAACAATGCAGCTGCATGATAAGGGTGTGAGGTATGGGATGTGATGGAGTGAGTATATGTAAGAGTGTTTTAGGGTGAGTGTCTATATGTAAGTGTGTGTTAGGGTGAGTTTGTATTAGTGTGAGATTGATGTATGTATTATTTTTTAACAGTTTTATTAAGCTCCTGGTGTTGTCCAATACCCAGTGATTATAAATCGGTTATTTTAATTTCTTTAAATTCTATTGAAGAACAAAGTCACACCCTTTTCAGTTTACATGGGTGGGTTTGTGGTGCATAGGATAGTAAATCACCTCTTGGGCAAATTAAATTTTTTTTTTTTTTTTTATATGATTAAATAATAATACACTGGTGAATTGAAAAAAGAAATGTCTCTATAACACATGAGGTATAATAAACTTGAAAAATATATCACCTAACAAATATTTCATATATTTACTGTGCATTCAATATCACTGAGATTATGTAAAATCAGTTTGTATTAAAATATAATAATTGCTGGGATTTTTTTAAATAGTAGTTTTTACTATGGCAAAAACATTTAAGTGGCATTTAAAGGATTTAAAAAAAATTTACCCTTTAGATTTAAGTTTGAGGGTTTCATTGAGTATTCGAGAAACGTATGTAAAAATTGTTTAATGATTTATAAATATAGAAATGAAAACTTGCATACAGTGAGGGTCATGTAAAAAAGCAGTGTTTATATATGCAGTGCTTTCTTCTGTCTTCTGTGGTTTGTAATATCTGTCTTTTATTGTGTATTCTGAATGCATGTGCACAGTAAAAACATTGCACACAGTGCCTTCATTTTGTGTTTAATGAAAAGAACAAACAATGGATAGTTGGGGGGGTCGTGTGTAATTTACAATGGGATGGATGTATTACCAGCTACAATACACCTGTATTGCTATATATATCTATCTATATATCCTACAAAGCATTCACCGAGCCAGCGCTGCCAACTGTCTGGCGGTAAGTATATCAGCCCAACACTTCTACTGCATGGAAAATAGATGAGGGTCAGGGTGAGAGTAAATGCATATGGGGGGATTCTGCAGGCACTGCAGAAAATTAAAGGGACCTATCATGTGCATTAAAGTTCAAATTATGGTTGGAGTGTCCCTTAAAAAGTAATGGACTGTGTTATTTTATGGAAGTTGTGATCTGTAACCACACGTGGCAGCCCTAGCATACCCATGCCAGTTCCTGCATGTATTCATCATTTTTTATTAGTACATTTCATTACATAGATTTCCCAAAATGTTATATTTTGGAAAGTAGCAGATTTACTGTACCAGATGAAATTATTCCCTTACCTTCACCCAGTTTTGTGCACACTTGCCTTTGACACTGAGCAGATGTCCAATGTTCTGTTTAGGACGTTTGTGTTCTCTTGTATTGTTGTTCAAGATATAAATGGTTTATTGTGTTGAGACATATGATGACCTCATGATGCCCAACCCAGAACATTACATGCTCACCTAACCAACAGTTTGTAAATAGTGAGGCATTATTTGGGTAATTGTCAGATGCTACCTAACATTGCTAAATTATATTAAATATGCATATTTATCTATAACACAGCAAAGTACTCTCTCCTTGGCCTAGGGTAGCAGGTCCAGGAGGGCAATAGATTGTCCCTATACATCCATTAAAAATAATTTTAGTAGATTAGTGTATTTTTGTATTGTAATAGGTTTTTATATGTAGAACACAATTTTATTCCTACACAATTTTGTTTGGATCATTGTGGGTCTACTTCTAGTAAGAACATTGAGGGCTACAGAGACCCTATTGGCCATATTTATATATTTCTTTTTGGTTGAAATAAATTCCTTAAAGTCTTAAAAACTGTTAGACTTAAAATGTCACATCCTATGGACATTTTGTTGCCAAATGGATTATTGTGTCTGAGTATATGTACACTTACTGTAACTATTTTTGTAAAGACAATAAATATAAAATACATAAAAATATAAGAATATATTAACTATTATTATTACTACTATTTAATGTAGTGCATTTTTCAATATATATTTTTTTATCATCAAAGCATTTATTGGCATATTACCGGTATTTAAAGAATACACCGAAGAATAAAATTGTCATAGAACGGGATGAAAAAAGCAATAATAAAAAAAATCAGATTCTGTTTTAAAGTGATTTTTAGACCCTGCGCGCGTGTATAAGCTGTCTACTGTGTCAACATTCAAAGACATGGGCCGCAACAAAAACCAAACCTAATAAAAGCCATCTGCAGGGAGTTCAAACAGTAAATTTAGCAACAGGCTGTGCTGGTCTCGGACAAAAGCAACCCATTAACTAGCAGCAAAAAGGGGCAGCTTTGATAGAACAGAAAGCCCATTATACTGAGTGCAGATATGTAGCCTTCAGAATCAAAATACTGAATGCACAAATGTGTCGCGGACCTCCTCCGAAAATCCTTAGTTAACGTGTTATGAGATTGATGACATAAGAAGAACACCAGTTTAGCAGTATATCCTGCTCAATGCGCAAATCTCTTTAATTAATATATTTTTGTTTATTTTGAAGAAAATGTTAAGGCCTTTCTTTTCAGTCTGGTCCTGCTGAGTGTTTCTCTGATGCTAACAATGTGTTTTCTTTGTGTGTTTATTCTATCACATTACAAAAGGAGCAGGAAGAATGTTTTGTATCTGGTGGGATGATAAAGAATTTAATAATAAATTAAATATATCCAAAATACCTGAAAAGACCAGAGAAGGGCAACATGTTTGTGTAAAGACATTGGTGTCTGTGTTAAGGCTTGTGGGAATCATGTCAAATATCTTCTGTGGACCTTGTTGATGCTACCCCTGGCTACATCTAGTGAAGGCCGTTACATGTTCTTTCTACAGTTGATTGTGAATGGGAACAAATGGTTGTTCTTTTAATTTATTCCATATTTGTTAGTTGGAGCGGCATATAATTTAGAGAGATTGCATTCTAAAATCAACGCATGTTGCATGGAATAAATTCTTTGTCAATAGAGAGATTGTTAGGAATAAGGATACATGGCGTAGCATTGTTATGTGTTGGCTTTCTGTCAAGGCCTTGCAGTGAAAAGCACGGAATGGAGGAAACAAAATCCATAATCAAGAAAATAACACACGAACGTTTGTCAACCCTAACCTGCTTTGTTGCGCTGCATCTGGAAAAAACTGAGGGATACTGTTGGTTTTTAGGAAAACCTAATAAACTCCCACTCTAATTTTCTGAATTCAATTCAATGCACATGTTTGCCAAAACAAATATACAGGGCCGGCCCAATAAAAGAAATGCTGCACCCACCAAAACCACACCCACATCCATTATGTTTAATGATTAATAAGGTCAATTTCTCACACGCTCATTCATGCTCTCTCTCAATGTCTTCCTACCTTCCCCGCCAACTGCTACCATGTCCCTGTCTACTCTTTTTTTCCCACTTCTTTGTGAATCTTACCTTCTGGTGCACTTCTGCAAAAGGGCAGAGCTTCTGACCATGCCCTCTCCCCGATTGGAAGAACTGGGCAAAGGCTGTCCCAGTGGTTCCGCCCTTTTGCTGAAGTGCTCCAAAAGCCCTGAATAATGCAGGTAGATTCACAAATTTATCCTGAAAGGACATGCCTTGGGGTAGTAAATTGTTGCACCTGTCAAAGTGCCACCTGAGTCCCATGGCCCCACCAGGACACATGTAAATATACAATGCTATATAGCTGGAAGAGATTGTATCTGAATGTTAGTTTTCTAATTTAGAACACTGCACAGCCCAAAGATGAGCAGGACAAGACTAATTTTCACTGAATATAGTTTACCAAACAAGAGCTCCTATGATCCTCATCAAATGTATGTGATATGAACTTTGTATTTAGATATCTATAGATAAACTTTATGTAAATATGCATCTCCTGTAAAACCAAATTAGATTTTATTTTCCCTTTTGCTTTTATAGTATGGTGTGGGGTACAGAGTATGTTTGATTCAATATCATTTTGTACAGATTCTCCCTCCCCATGAGTGACCTAGTAAAGGAGGAAGTGATGTCTTCAATGATGTCCTTGTTGCAGGATTAACATGGGTGTCGGCCATAAGGAAAAAGCATTCACTAAAACGCAAAGGGTTGCTTGATTGTCATAGATAGATTGGATAGATTAACAGAGAAACAAGCAATTTGGCCGGTACGCAGAATTGTATGTATGTTAGCGGCAGTGGTGACTTTCATAAAAGTCGTTGCAGGCTGACAGACCAGCTTGTTTTGAGTGATGGCCTTCATGGTGCATTCATGGAGCTGAGATCCCAGCTCTCCTGCAAACTATGTAGCCAACTCCCATTCTCGGGTGCTCCTCACTGCTCATTATACATTACTTGGTGTTAAACAGTAGTAAGCAAGCAGAGAACCTAATCTTACTCACTGCTGAGTAATAGCACAAACTTGATTGACATGAAGAGCATTGTCTCTCTTCCTCCTTTCCGGAGCAAACGAGGCTGAAGTTTTTTGGGCAGAGATGAGAACATGTCCATAGCATAGAATTTGTATGGAATTCTTCTACATCTGAAGAAGAGACCTCTGAGGTCCCAAAAGTGTATATGTATACATAAAAGGTATCAACTTTGACTAATCTTCAAGAAAGTTTAAAGAAAGGTGATCCTGTATATCATGCTCTGTGATTAGGTTTTTGTCATGCTCCATTTAACAAGGATGCATATATTTGGTTGGTTGTTAAATATTGCACGTAGGTATTGGGGGTACCTTAACCAGCATTTGGGAAGAGTAAGCTCGTTGGAGCAGGGCCCTCCTCACCTGTTATTTCTATAAGTCAAATTGTTATGTTACATACTACTTGTTATTTCCTGTATACCCATTGTACAGTGCTACAGAGTTTGATGGCGCTATATAAAACAATAAATAATAATAATAAGTGAAGCCTCTCTCCTTCAATACCCTCTAATGGCTGTGATCGGTGAGTTAGCATAGAGCTGGGGTTGGATGCTGTATCCATAGTCCACACAGACAGAAGATAAAGAACGTGCAGAGGTAGTAGTGAGAGGAGTAGCCAATACGGAGGTGGTAATGTTCTACTAGCAGAGTAATACCATTGTGAAGATCACAGCCAAATCCTGTATGTATGAGGCATAAATTAGTTTATGTGATTAAAAAATGAGCAATGCTGCAGTTATGCAAAAAGGATTTGTTTTAAATGTATGACAAGGCATGACACAATCAGTACCCCACAGTTACTGGTAAGGTTTCTGGTAGAATATGTGCAAAGCACATCGTAGATTTTTTTTTTTTGCTTATTTTTTTCTAGTTGATGTATTTTAGATTCATCACAGCCTGTAATTTATTTATTTTGCTTGCGTTGAGTTTAATTAAACAGTGTTTTGCGAGGGAGAATAAAGTCATCCAAATATGACATTCTGGACATTTTGGGAACTAGGCTGTATCCCAAATAAGTGGAGCATTCAAAATGTTCCCATTTATTGCCTAACATATTCAAGACTCTAAGAACAGCACTTCCAAAATGATGGAAAGCACCAATAATAAATATGGAGCCTCAATAAAGAGCCCATTGAGTCAGAGATCTTTCAACTCACTTACAAAAACACACAATATCAATGTGATTATTATTATTTATTGTTTTATATAGTGCCATTATATCCCATAGGGCTGTACCATGGGTACACATGACATAACAAGTAACTTAACTTCTTGTTCTCAGGATCTGGAGGATTATTCCTCCCCAGTTAGTTATCTCTTCATGTTGTTAAGTTTCCCTACTTCCTACTTCCTAACAGCTGATTTGTTCAGGCAACCTCAGTAGGGGAGGATAAAAGAGATATCATCAGCAAAGCAAATGAACCCAAGCTCAAATATGTACAAAACCTTTAAACCGACTGTAAAAGAAAAAAGGTAGTTTCAAAGAATTCACTTATACTAAAAGCTGTTAAAGTAACAATTAAGCTGTAACCAGGCAGAATTCCAGCGTATCTCTGTTATTTCTAAAAGACAATACAATATACTATAGTCTTATGAAAAAGACGTCTTTTCTTGGAATAGAAGGGTTACTGTTTTATATTTTGTATAATGCTCAATCTTGACTTCTTTCCACCCACGTTTTCTTTACCGGGAAATTTGATTTATTTTAGCAACATAACATAGTAACAAAGTAATTTTGTATACAATATACTGTATTTAGGAAGTTATAAAGATACATTTTTGTGAATTATCCGCAGTTATTCTTTTGATCATCCAATATTAGGACATTGTAGTGATTTATGTTACTTATGTTACTTATGTTACTTATGTTACTAGTTTTCGACTGTGCATTGGTGGCTCTTGAATGAAATTAATAAAGATTGATACCAATCCAAATGCTCGAGATGAAAGAAATAAATTGTAAGTGAACATATCAATGCTTCTTGATCTACAGTTCATTGTCCCATGTGCAAGAGAACAGCTGCCACTTACAGCATGCATTTTATTTATTGTTTATGAATACATATTTTCCCCACCAAAATCTTTGTATGAAATATGTATGATTTCCAATAAAATGTTACATTTTAAATGTAAACAGGGAAAAGAAAAAATGTTGGTGCGCTAAGCTAGTCACAGGCTCAAATAATACAAATGTATAATACGAGGCCTACCAAACAGGTGTAAGCATGTTGCAAAAACAGTGTATTGGCTGTACAATGTATACAAAAAAACAAAAATTGTCTGCGCTTCTTTTTAAATGTAATCAGATATTGTAATTCTCTGCCTATTGCAGTTAACTTCATCCTGTTATTCACACTTTCCACTGTTATCTCCTTTACACCAATTCACCATAGACTCTACTTGAGCTCCAATGTTCTAGGTCCATGCACTGGACATTCATGATAATATTGCTGATTATGTTCCACTGTGACACATAAACGCTATCTATGTAGAATATGTAGAAATAGATTCCTGTCGAATATGATGATGATGCATGCTGTATTACTATAATAATAATACTAATAAATGGAGAGCCTAAAACCCATGCATGATAAGGGACAGAGTTTAACAGACATGTATAATCCACATGCATCCAAATATCTTTGGTATGAAATGAGTAGTGTGATCAAAAATGCAAAACAGGATAATGTGGTTCCAAAAAACAAAGTTATATAGTGCACTTGAGAATAAAAAATTAAGTGATATTAATGCACATGAGCTTTCATTTTTAAGGATATTGCCAAAATCTATGCAGTTGGCTGTTTTTCTGTATAGCTAAATTGGTGTATTTTAAATAATGTACCTTAGTGAAAGCTGAATGAGGAAGTCACCGGGAACTGCACATGTGCATATGGTCCCTTTAATAACTTAATTGGTATTCAATGTAATGGAGACATGTAAATTCACAGTTAATATCTCAATGTTATTTCCTACAGCGATGTGCTACGTTGGCCCTAGAGATAACTGTACTGAATGATACTTTGTGGCATGACTTCATAGTGCGTCATCAGCTGAAGCAGAGACTATCCCTTATGAATTTGACTCTGCAGGTGAAATGCGTCCTATGAAATAGCACAAGTTTGAAAATGCACAATAATCCGTCCAGTTTTAGAAACATAACTCCGAGATACAGCAGTTGTGTCTGAGCCAAGATCTCGGCGTAATGCTTTTTTAAACAGATTTCCTGCCTAATATGATCACAGGAAGGGGGTGGGTACACTACCGGCAGATAAGGGGGGCCGCCACCCAGCGTGGGCTAAAGAGGGAGAGTGAGTGCGAATGGAACAGACGGGGATGTTTGGTAGAAGTAGATTATTATTATTATCTTTTATTTATATAGCGCAAACAATATGTATACATTCAAAGGGAATGAAAAAACTAGAATCGACAGCCTGAGACAAACCGATACATTAGGTAAAGTGGGGCCCTGCTCCCAATCTCGAGGGAAAGGGGTGCAGGAAAGCATAAAATGGATGAAAGTGGGACTATTATTAAAATCATCAACTATTATTAAAATCATGCCTCCTGCATGGGTGAGCAGAGTGGCGGAAGAAGTAAATATACATGTTGGGGTAAATGGCTGGGAGAGGTGCACTTTATTTAGGAATGTTTAATAATATTGTACTGCAGCTTGCATTCTTCTGCCCGCTGTTTAAGTGCCCTTACGGTGCAGACGGAGCTTGTATTGTATAATTGTACAGCCTAGTGCTTCCCCGCCTCTAACACTCTCACTGCTTGCTTTTTTTTTTCTGTTGTTGCAAGCAGTGAGCTCAGCTGATGACTCACAGCCATGCAGTCACTCTGCACCCAGCTACTGTCTTCGCATCGCAAGACTGGGGAAAACACTGCTGCCTTTTAGCTGGAACCAGCGATCTGGGAAGGAGCTCTCGCTGTTCTGCAAGGGGCAAGAGGGACTGATTGCTGCAAGAGGAAAGCATAAAAACACTAGTTCTGCAATCACGGGTACCTGCACAGTCTGTTTTTCATATTGCACTTCCCTTTTTAGAAGAGACCATACTGGATATGTCTAGTTTGACTGTTGCTGTGTTTGAAGGAACTTGGTGAGTTACTAAAGGTCTCTGTGTTTCAATTGTGGGGGGAGGTCAGCATTGTGTCAACATGTGAGAGAAGTAGGCTTTGTTAGTTCATCCGCAGTGACCAGCAGAGTGTTGTAAGAATAATCTGCAGACACTTTCACCAAAACCCTGCAACTTCGTAACCCTACAAACTATGGTTTCCTGATGTCTTGGGAGAGTTGTGTATATCTGTGTCATCACAAGGCTTATTTTTGGCTTTGTGTAATAATGCCAAGCAGCACACTGACTATAGCTTTGAATAAATCCTAGGAGAGCAAAGAATTAATAATTCAGAACTGCTTGCATGGCCTTCTCACGTTGCTCCAGAAGAGCAGAGGCTGCTATCCCCAAATCTTCCAGTCGAAATAACGATGCGGAATGTAACAAAGTAAACATGCGTGTGCACATGCTTCTCTAGAAGCATTAGGTGAACAGTCCTCCCCCTTTAAGGGGTCTGATTATGGAACTGGGAACAAAGTCATTGCTAGTATGAGTGAGGCATTTGTCTTAGCTTCCCTTTTAAATCGAAGGCCTGGTGACATTGCTGGTACTCAAAATGTTAAATAAGCAGTATTCTCGCTGCTGCTCTGTAGTCTCTCTCTTTTGAGTCTGACCTTGCTGGCTGGTGCTTCAGTGACGTCTCTGTGCACCAAATTGAGGGTCCTTGTACTCTGCGTAGCAAATTTTGGAGGGACATGATGGAGCTTTACAGTTTTGAACAGCGAGGATGAATGATCACTTTGTATCAATCAAGTACTGTTTTCGTTTCATGGATTTATTAATGTTCAGAACATATTTGTTACTATTGTGTACATGTACAAGAAGACATAGCAGAGACAGACTGTGTGGTTGATTACATTGTTGGCATTCTTTCCCACGTGTCAGACCAAAATACAACAATCGAATGTCCACAATTTGCTGCACATTAATGATGTATACAACCCCGTCGATTACTGCAGCTCTGAACTCTCAATTGACACAAACAATGTGACGTTTCAACAAAGAAACACTGTGTCCTGTCAATCAAAACTGTGATTTTTTTTTTTATGCAACTTTTGTGTTCACTGTTATTTATTATTTATTGTTTTATATAGCGCCATCATATTCCACAACACTGTACAATAAGTTACTTCCGATGTATGGTCTTTCTGCCTATTCTTCTTAGGAGAACGTAATTCTGGATTTCTCATGTGTTGATTTTCCTTGCTGGTTGCGAAAGAGTGCGGTTAACTCTGTAAATGTGTTTAGGAGCAGTGGGTTGTTATATAGGCTCCATAAAAATGACTCAAATTATAGCACTAAAGCAAAAGGGGGAGGATGAGAGTTAACCCTCTCAGTACTAAAAGGCGAGCAAAGCACAGCTCACCTCCCATTATCTCGTTGGAATTCCTGGCTGCTAGCATGCATTCGCCCATTCCAGGAAAATCTGCTCATCACTTTCCGGTTTCCCCGTCCCTTAATCCAGTAAAACATGTCTGGGAAGAGAGAGAGGAATAAAGTTAGGAGCGGCTCCTAACACTTGCTGGTATTGTGTACAGGGTGAACAGTTGGCAGAAGATCAGCTGCCCGTGATTGTCAGTTCTGCAGCAAGAATGCTTTTGCAGTAGTGTACGTTCTGTGCTTGATAATTTCCTTCTGCCGGATGAGGTTGCAACATATTGCTTAATGTAACCTATTCATTGCAGCATAGAAACTTCGGAGAGAGGTCACCTGAACTGATGATGTAATATGCACATTTCGATTGTCAGCTCAGAAGTCAAGAGTATTATTGCAGGAATTCCATATTGGCTTGTTATAAGCAGGGGTACTTATTTTGGCCGTATCAACATTTTCTGCATGGCTACTGAGGGAACCATTTATAGGATTTACCGTGCCTGACACGGGACAGTCAGAAGCTGATTTTCAGTGCAGTTTACTTATAGAATGAAGGGCATGGCAGTATAGACTACAAAGCAGGGGATTTATCTGTATTGTTACTGAAAGCCACATAAGAGCCGTCACATGTTCTCCATAGAGCGCAACCTGCTTACATGAGTAGATCTATTGCATGTGAATCCTCCAGAGCAGCACAGTCTCATCTCTATAGACTGACACGGAAACTGGAGCAGTCCCTTTATACTGCACAGATTTTGCTCTATTTAGTGCATCTGGTCCCTCAAGTGCTACACACAATTCTCGAAAGCATTGGTTTTCAGAAGTCATGTACATGTGGCCTCTCAGACTTATCAAACCTTGACATTGCAAGCAAAGTAGATTTTCTTGAAGAGTTATGCAGTGGGAAGCTCTGAGCCCATTTTATAGAATGGTTTTATCCAATTCATAAATGTGTAAAACCTTCTATGATAACTGACTTAATCAGGATTATTGATCTGTGTGGGTGCAGAGTTGGAGCTGCTTAAAGGGCTCTTGACAGTGACCTTCTGAACTATCTGACATAAGTAATACTTCCTGATCAGCGTTAAGTATAAGCAGTTAGTGATGGGAAGTTCGGATCATTAAAGTGAATCGGATCATTTCGATTCGTTCACTGAAATGATCCGATTCATGATCCGGATCTTCGGATCACTCAGTGTGTCTGCACGGAGTTACTGTTTTCCAGTAACTCCGTGCAGGCACACTAACGATTGGCCCCGCCCCTTTCATTATGAATCCTCCCCCCTGCCTCCAGTGATGTCAATGAAGGCAGAGAGTCGTTCAAAGATTCGGATCTTACAGGGATCCGAATCTTACAGTGATCCGGATCACTGTAAGATCCGGATCATTGTAAGATCCGGATCATTGTAAGATCCGGATCATTGTAAGATCCGGATCTTTGAACGACTCTCTGCCTTCATTGGCATTGTAATCATTCAGAGAATGTCACCATACTGTTATAAATAATACATTCATAATCACTGCCCCCAGGATTTACATTCCCCTTTACCTGCAACTGCACCTTAAGCTAACTTTATTACATTAATTAAATTAACCCTCACCATTAAATTAACCCTAAACACCCCATCAACCATGACTGCCCTAAAATTAACCCTTAACACCCCATCAACCATGACTGCCCCTAAAATTAACCCTTAACACCCTATTAACCATAACTGCCCCCAAATTAACCCTAAACACCCCATTAAGCATAACTGCCCCCAAATTAACACTAAAGACCCCTTTAAGCATAACTGCCCCCAAATTAACACTAAAGACCCCATTAAGCATAACTGCCCCCAAATTAACCCTAAACACCCCATTAAGCATAACTGCCCCCAAATTAACCCTAAACACCTCATTAAGCATAAATGCCCCTAAATTAACACTAAAAACCCCATTAAGCATAACTGCCCCCAAATTAACCCTAAACACCTCATTAAGCATAACTGCCCCTAAATTAACACTAAAGACCCATTAAGCATAACTGCCCCCAAATTAACCCTAAACACCTCATTAAGCATAACTGCCCCTAAATTAACACTAAAGACCCCATTAAGCATAACTGCCCCTAAATTATCCTTAAACACCCTATTAAGCATAACTGCCCCTAAATTAACACTAAAGACCCCATTAAGCATAACTGCCCCTAAATTATCCTTAAACACCCCATTAAGCATAACTGCCCCCAAATTAACACTAAAGACCCCATCAACCATACCAATTTATTAGGTAATTTATCTGGAGTACATGCAATTAATTTAGGGGCGGTTATGGTTAATGGAGTATTTAGGGTTAATTTCAGGGGCCGTTGTGGTTAATGGGGTCTTTAGGGTTAATTTCAGGGGCCGTTATGGTTAATGGGATCTTTACGGTTAATTTCAGGGGCAGTTATGGTTGATGGGGTATAAGGGTTAATTTTATGCTGATGATTGAGGGTTAATTTAATTAATTTAATAAAGTTAACTGTAGGTGCAGTTATAGGTAAAGGGGGGCAAACTCAGGGGAATCTAAATCCTGGGGGCAGTGTGAACATTATTAATGTATTTATTTATAAAAGTATGGTATCAGTGATTTTCTCTGAATGATTCGAATCTCTGTAAGATTCGGATCCTTGTAAGATCCGGATCCCTGTAAGATTCGAATCATTCGACTCTTCGGTTCATTCGACTCTTCGGTTCATTCGACTCTTCGGATCATTCGACTCTTTGAACGAATCTCTGACTCTATGAGTCATCGTTCCTGTGAGAATTAATGAGCTGTAACCTGACCCCAGAGTGCTCTGCAGATGACTCACAGCTCTAGGATCAGGTTACAGCTGCATGATGATTCACAGACTGAACCGCTACAAACGAATCGTTCAGTCTAGTGAACCGACTCATCCGGATCACTAAAAAGAACCGGATCAAATGAACGATTCGTTCATGATCCGGACATCACTATAAGCAGTGCCTGCACAGCACGAGGAACGTGTGGCGTGTGGGTTTTTCGTTCATTGATGCTGAGTTCAGATTGTGATGTCCTTGGGGAGTGAAAGTGGTGTTGTAGCTGTGTGTCTGCTTGTGTCTGCTGGTGTCCTATGTACTTGCTGTGATACGAAAAGCATTCCATAGGCAGCGGGTGTGTTTGCAGGCATGTGTACAGCTGCCCTGTTCGGCCCTCACGTGTGGGCGTCCGTACTGATTGCATGTCATGTTATGCTGGGAATCCACACAAACACTGCTTTCTTTATTGGATCCATTACTAGAGTATCACTGTTAAATCTTTTTTTCTTGATGATGTGGCTTCCAGAGTGCACCAATACATTACTTTATCTTTAGCAAAGTTTAGGGTGTAGCTTAGGAGTATGTGCTATTCTGGGTTCTGTTAAGGAACACAAGGAGAGGGGTGAGGGAATGGTTTTAAACAGAGGGGGCATTTATTATAAGGTACCATAAGGGCACAAAAGGTGCATTGCCTAAAGTTGCAATTGGCTCATAATGGTATGTAAAAGTGTAATTAGAAGCCTTTATAAAT
This sequence comes from Sceloporus occidentalis, assembly GCA_023333645.1. Taxonomy (NCBI): domain Eukaryota; kingdom Metazoa; phylum Chordata; class Lepidosauria; order Squamata; family Phrynosomatidae; genus Sceloporus; species Sceloporus occidentalis. The sequence goes on from JALMGF010000369.1 coordinate 380,402, forward strand.
ACTTATTTTACTGATTCAATACTACCACTTAGTTTTGTCAATTATCTTTTAGTTTTTGCGAGTGTGCAAAACCTTTTTAAACTGCCCAAAAAGTAATCTAGGCTGCGAGAAACCCTACGGTCAGCTGTGATGCCACTTAATGCATTGTCTCCAGTGCTCTTAAATTATGCAGCAGAATTATAATCCCTTTGAAAATCTGTTGGTTTTTTTTGTGGATCTTCTCATTATTCTCATTGTGTCCATTTTATGTTTCGATTAATTTAATTTGATATCTTATAGTGCGTATAAACTGAAGGTCTCTGCGAGTTAACCTGTGAAACATTAGTGATAAGCTGAAAAAGAGTTTGATTGGTACCGGGACCCTCAAAAATGATAGACAGGCCACCACTTAAAAAGCAGGACCACTACTGATAAAAAACATTGCTTTGCTCTCCTATCTGGAAAAAAAATAAATAAAGGATTTCATAATTTCATTTTATTATTGTCATTAAAAGTAATGAATGCCCAATCACCAGTACAGGCATGTCTTAATTTTACTGCCTTTGGATAAACAAAATTCCATTTATACATATTTGTGTCATGGGTTACATATGATAACTCCTAAAGTATGCAACCCTGCAAGCTGGTAAATAGGACGTTACTAATAGCAGCCTATATTTATGTAACTCCCCCCGGGCGCCTACAAATGCTTTATTTTTAAAGCAAGTTAGTTATGTGCATGAGTATACATTGATATGTGTGTATGATATATATATATATATATATATATATGTGCCTTTATACTCTTGGTACTGTTTGTAAACTGACCCATTATAGATGAATCGCAATTCCACAATCTTTAAAACAGACGCTTACTTTGGGCTTACAGATTTGTAAGGGTTAAGCTGTTACTCAACGGGCCAATCTGAGAGTGACGGGCCCCTATGAGACATGCGGGTCATGGGGTGAGGAAGGATCTGTAAAGCTGCGTCCTTGGAAATGCAGGAATTGTTTGTAAACACAGAAATTCTTCGTTAACTGTTTTGACGTATTTTCAAGTGGCAGTGATCATCAGTCTGTATAATAGAGCATACACACACAAACGCAACAAAAAAGCAGAATCATTCCATATGTTGAAGTATTTATTATATTGATTGAGGAAAGATTGCAGAGAACAGAAAAAGCTGCATCTGCTTTGTTGCTAAGAGAAACTATAAGGTGGCCCTCTGTGGTAAACTATACAACATAATGTTACAACCTTGGAATGTCATAGAGATATACAATCTCCCATACCCTGTTATATATTTGTGGTGGTCGCTGCTGTAAGCCTGACTTGGAGAGGGACCCTTAGACCATGCCAAGGGGTCCTTTCTGCTTAGTCACAGATATTTTTTTTTTTTTGGTGTCCTATCTTGGGCCTCCATTTTAGGAGAAAAAACAGTTTAAAAGGAGATCGTGCTCCAGTAGAGCAATTGGCTACCAGCAAAGTGACCAAGGGGCTGCTCCTCCTCTGGCCCCTCTTTGCCTGGGTCAGAATCTTGTTTTGGTAATATAATGTCATTGAGGTGTACATAGGGTCGGCCTTGAGGTATCGAATGTCCTAGGTTTACTCTGTGTTGGATGTCCCTCTTCATGTATGTGTTCACCAACGTAGGAGAGTACTTCATGCTGATGCCACCTACCAGCACCAGACATTTGTACCAATACAAGTGTTCTCTTTTGTAGCAGAAACGTCTCCATTATAATACATTTTATGTTATAGTGAGTGTGGACTGCAGCCCCCAGGACCTGCTACCCTGGGCCAAGTCCATAGGGGCCAGATTACATTGCTGACCATGACCATAATATAACTAAAAGCACCGATAGCCTCTGTTTATTTACGTTTGAGCAGTGAAACATAATAGAGTTGGGAGAGACCTTTGCATGGGCCTTATTGTTGGATCAATACAATCATAAATTAAATCCAGAAGAGTCCATCTCCTACCCTTTTTATTGTGGCAGCAGTGTGTGTTTGCTTTACTGCCTGCATTATTGCTGTCTGAGCACCTTAACACAGAGAAATACTACTTGGTTATCAACCCAAGTGCTTTAACCCCTTGCCACTGGGTTTGGTATTAAACTATCAGGACATCAGACTTCCTTGAGTATATTTCATGCCAACATTCCAGCCATAATATGCACATTAATGCATGTGCCCCCTTAATAGCCTCTACATGGATATCCATGCGCTCAACACTGGAGTGTCTCGTTAAATTTACTCCCTGTCTTCCCTGTCGTGTGCTGTAAAGTTACAATATATTCAAATGCATGGACATCGGGCATCCTGACCGTATGGTGCCAATGGCAGAAGCATTGAGCTGGTTTATCGCCCATGTGAAAAACTGGAAAAACAGATCTGGCAGATTATAGCTTAGTACATGTCCTCTCACACCAGTGGTGTCTGTGTTCATTGGGCATATTATTAAATAGCCATTCTGGTCACCATAGCAACCGGTAGATTCTTCCTATGAGCTGGAACATTTAATTTGCTGGCGCAGTAATGAGAATACTTTTCAAGCGGTCACTGGGTGCATGTGTATGTAACCCTCATCTTGCCACTGAAGAATGACTTTTTCACCAAACTTACAGACTCTATATTTTTAAAAAGTGCTGCAATATATTCATATTTACAATTCATATTAACAATATATGGAAACCTACCAAGACATATATACACAAAATATGGAGAGAGATTTTAAGCTCAATAGAATAGAAAAGGAGGTTGGGAATTAGTTTGACTCTATTTCTAAATGCAAACCTTTTTAACAGACTTATACAAGTTCACTGGACTTGTACTCTGTTTTTGGAAGGAAAGCTTTGGAGACCTGGGAATGGGGGCATCATAGAGATAAATAAAGCAACAGTAACTTCCGTGTTTAGAACATGCTTTCCTGGCCTATGCTCCTGTTTATCCATTACTGTAAATAGAGTGAGTACCAGTTTGTTTCCACAGAACATTTGACTTTTTAAACTAAATGGCGTTGCGTAGTTCTTCCAGAAACTAAAATAAGAAAAGGACTTTGCTTTACAGACAATTTAATTTCATTTAAATGAAAAGAAGGATAATTTACTTTTTATTCGAATAATATTCTCCTAATAATATTGCAGCCTACTTCTTCCCCCGGTGTATTGGAACGGAGTGGCAAGGCTTGCGGGGTAGTGTCACTCAAACTGGCAGCACAAGTGTGTATGCGCACAATTCTGTGCATGCCCAGTATGCGATGCCCGGTGTCCCAGACTCCAGAGAATGAAATCGGGATCGCAAAGCCACCAAGAAGCGCGACAGGGTAGAGCTCCGTTGGGCAGCGGGATAGAGTGGCAAAATTGGCACAGTTGGCAGGCATGTTAGCAAGTAAAAGCTGATTTCTTAACAGATTGTTGGTGCTGAGCAGACATATGTCTGTCATTATCTTATTGCACTGCTATTCATATCTGTTCTGTAGAGATACCTTGTATATTTAAAGATCACTCAAGGCTTCGCTGTCAGTTGAGATCTTATTGCATTTGTATTTTGAGTAAGGCATGCATGGATACGAGGCGCGTGTTTGGCTAACACGGAAAGGTGAAAAGAAGAATCAATTAAGAGCAACAAACACCAAAAGTGCTTTATTTAAGCACTATGATACTCAACTACGGAACGCACAAGCCAGACCTTTATTATGCACAACACTAATAAGCACTAACAAAATATTTTATTAATTCCACTGAAGTGCAACTTAATTCAGCCATATCACCATATCTGCTGGTGATATAACGATAATGTAATCGCAAATATTTCACTGTGTAGCTTACTCACCTGCTAGTTAAAGGGTTAAATGCCAGAGATGTGTTTGGCCGAACATATGTCCATGCACATGATCTATTTACTACTAGTCTGCTGGCTTAGTGAACGTTGTGGGCTGGAGTCTGTTCGACCCCCATGTTCGGAAATCGATCTCAACGTGATTGTTGGCACAGGGGAATACAGAAATAAATGCAACTGGTTCAGTGACGAACCTCTGAATGTTTGTATATCTGTGTATATATTATTATTACATTATTATTATTATTATTATTATATATATTAGTGAAATGCACCAACATTCAGCAGGAGGTGAGTAATAATTTATCTAGAGGACACCATGTTATTTGAATGTAAAGGTCAGTGCCTAGGAATTGAAGCAAGCCCAGCCTGTGCTGCTCAGCAAGAGGCAGACTGCTTTATACACTTGTCAGAATGACATCATTTTACAGATACTGTGCCAGGTCACATTCCTTACAGGTGCTGTTCCGTTTAACACTTTTATAGTGAAATACAGAATTAGAAATGTCATCCGTAGTGCTGTTAAATCCCTACAGCCTTCTCTAAAATAAATACGGTATTTAATCATACCAAATTTGTCTCATTCATACTATTTGTCGTGTAATACGCACATAGGCACTCATAGCTATTAAACGTTTCTATGTTGTCCTTATGTGATTAAACCGTCAGAGGAAAGAATAAAGTAACGTATTAATGTTTTAACAAATAGAACAGCTCCTATAAAGAAAAGCTCTCCTTTGTGTCTGTAGAGATAATATAAAAGCAAAGTTTTAACCTATTGTACCTACAGCACACAACGTTTCTTTCGCACAACCTTCTGTTCACTTCCTGCCTCCCCCAGATATTGTTCCTTGAGAGAACAAGATTGTAAAGCCACAAACCCACAGAGGTAGGGCAAGTTTATTTAACAGTATTCAGAATCTTGTTGCGTAAACGCTGTCCGCTCCCTAGGCTGGCCTTTTCCTTGTGAGCGTTAACTTTTTATTATTATTTAATTTAGGTTTATTTTATCCTTTAAGGTTTTCTATATATATATATATATATATATATATATATACCGTATTTGCTCGGATATAGGCCGCCCCCGTATATAGGCCGCACCCTAAAAGTTTGGTGCTTTTTTAAAGAAAAAGTTTTTTTCTTTAAAAAAGCACCAAAAAAACATGCTGCCACTCTGTCTCCCCCCCCCCGAGATATGCTGCCACTGTCCTCCCCCCCCGAGATATGCTGCCACTGTCCTCCCCCCACCCCGAGATATGCTGCCACTGTCCCCCCCCCCCGAGATATGCTGCCACTGTCCTCCTCCTCCCCCCCCCTCAGCGGATGTGCCGGCACCGGAAGTTGTATACGCCGGTGACCGTCCGCACGATGCGCTTAGACAACCTCCCGTGCCGACACCCCCACCGTAGAAAGTGCTGGCAGGGGATGCTGTCTGAGCGTATCAGAGAGTAGGATGCAGGTCCCCTGCACCGCTGCGGGGGATCTGTATCCTAACCCCGCTGCCTGCCCGGCGCCCGGGACATGTAGTCGGGCGCTAGACCCCGAATATAGGCCGCACCCCCACTTTAAAGATTTAAAGTGGGGGGGAAAAGTGCGGCCTATATTCGAGCCAATACGGTATATAGAACAAGTTGTACCGAGACTGCTACTTGCTCGCTAACCCAGAGGTTTCTTAATAATGTAGCCTAATACTGAAATGTTCTCTTTATATTTTACTTTTTTTTATAGTTACTTTTTATATATATTTATAGGGGACATTCCAGGTTCCCATTACAGGCATTGCTATATTTTTGGATTTTCTTTCCATAGGCAGGTAATGGCTTACTTGTTAATATGGCAATCCCCCTTTTTATTTCTGTCCCACATTTGCTTTCTTTAGTCACATTCTCTCTTCAGTCATGCATTAAAACACATAGCAAATCCTTCGGAATGTAATCAATGTTAAAGGAACAGTCTAGTCCCCATATTTTTATTTTATTTTACTGTATGCAAATTCAAGCATGCATGTTTTAGTTATTGAAAGAAACTTTGCTTAACTCCAATTGGAATGGCTAAATGCACAGTTCGTAATTATTTATGTGGTGGATTTATTTATTTATTTTTATTGAGTCAGTCTATCACGTATTATAATGGGATTTTTGTCTTTAGTCCAGTCAGTTACCATTACCGGTAATAGTTTGTACAAAAGTGCATACATGGGCGTAGGAACCAGGGGGGACGGGGGGGACAGATCCCCCCCCCAGTAACTCATGCGGGGGGGACCGATAATGAAGAAATCCCCCCAGGGCCGTAGGAACCCCCCCAATAGAAATGCCGCAAATGCGGCCTGCAAGACCTCGAGGTGCGGCCCGCGTAAGATCGGCAGCCAGGGCAACCAATCTTAAGCGGTCCGCACCTCAAGCCCTGCTACTTACCTGTGGGAGGGTCTTCTGTACTGCACAGAGGAAGTGGAACTCAGCAGAGTTCACGTGACATCACATCACATCCTGCTTCCTCTGTGCAGTACCAGAGAACGCAGAGGGAGGCCGCGCCCCCTGCTGAAGTGTGTGAGCGGCATCGAGGAGCTGCAGTGCAAGTAAGGGGGTGGGGAGGGTGTTTGAATCAGTATGCGTGATGGAGGGAATGAATCTGAAAGAATGAGTATATGAATGAATGAGTGTGTGATAGCATGGATGTGTAAGTGCTAGAACCTAGGCATGATGGGACTGTGATTGCTGTTAGCAATCACACTCCTATCATGCCTAGTCAGCCAGTACATGCTGAAACCTAGCTAGCTGCCCCCCTTGTTTATTGATGCTGCCAGCAATATGGGGTCTGAACATCACTTACAGCCACTGGCTGTACTGGCTGGCTGCCTGGGTATGATAGGAGTGTGATTGCTGTTAGCAATCACACTCCTATCATGCCAAGTCATATTGATATTTTTTTTTGTCCAATTGTGGTGTGTTACCTACAAAAGATGTGAGTTTTTATTTTTAAAGGTTTTGGCTAAGTGAACCGTGAACGTTTTGGTCCAGAATTTTCATTTTGGTGCATCCCTAGAATAAATAAATTTCATTTTTAATTATCCTGAGTCCTGAATTTGTAGTCACAAAACTTTCTAGGCCCAGAAATCAATGAGAGGAAAAGTAAAGGTTTTGTGTCATTTACTTTATTTTAATCTGCATATTTTATTAAAGGCCATATTTTCTCACAGTGAAATATGAGTGCGGCCCGCGCACGTATACAATTCTGATGATGTGGCCCACTGCAGAAAAATATTGGACACCCCTGCGGTAGGGAGAGGGTAGCTGGTGAGAAGGGGGGGTAGGGAGAGTGTAGCTAGTGTGAAGGGGGGCGGTAGGGAGAGGGTAGCTAGTGAGAAGGGGGCGATAGGGAGAGGGTAGCTAGTGAGAAGGGAGGGTAGGGAGAGTTTAGCAAGTGAGAAGGGAGGGTAGGGAGAGGGTAGATAGTGTGAGAAGGGAGGGTAGGGAGGGGGTAGATAGTGTCAGAAGGGAGGGTAGGGAGGGGGTAGATAGTGTGAGAAGGGAGGGTAGGGAGGGGGTAGATAGTAAGAAAGGGGGAGAGGGGGTAGATAGTGTGAGAGATGGGGAGAAAGTGGGGATCTGATGGGGAAAATACTGTCCTCCCCAGATTTTTAGGGGTTCCTACGCCCATGAGTGCTTACACCATCATGCAGATTTTTGTTTTATTTTTATGATGCTTATATTCATGATTCATTAAAGTATACAGCAGCAGTTCAGACAATTTAAGATAAATTGTTAACAGTCAATTTGCTGTTCTTTTTCTTATTTTGTTTTAATGGTGCTTGCACGGATGGATTCAGTTTGCAGAGTGCATAATAAATGCAACAATTTGACTTATTATTTGTTATTTATTCTGCACCAGGGCACAGTGAAAACCTTTTGTGTGGAGCCTTCAGTACTGCACTGCGATAGACTTTTATCATTGATCTCGATCAAGGAGCAGTGATAGCCTTTTATTATTGGTTCTTAATCGGAACAGTAATAGCCTTTTATTAATGGATCTTGATGAAGGAGCAGTGATGGCCTTGTATCATGGCGTCTGCGTCAGGGATCAGTCTTTTATACTGTCATGTGGCTCTGATGTCATCCTCTTAATGCAGGCAGCTGAAGATTGTGACTCAGTTCTGACCCAGTTTATTGGGATAAAAGCCTCGCCCTGCCACAGAGATTACTGCATCTCCCTTGCAAACCTATAAACCTCATTGTGGTAAGAGGGTGTTGGTTACAAACAACCTCGTTTACAGGCAAACCTTAAAATCACCGCACTGTCCATATGTTATCATTAAAGGAACATCATTGTTATGTAGAATTGCTGGTTGTCCAAGGATCCGGGAAACTGCATAGTCATGGGTGTAGTAACCAGGATGGAAGCGTGAACTATGAACCTATCTTTTCTGGTTAATTTCCACAGAAAAAACCACAAACATTTTATTATGTGGTTATAGTAAAAAGCCATTTATCTCCTACAATATTCAAACTTTCCCCTCTGCAAACTAGGTGTGTGTCTAGTTTGGGGTGATTTAAGGTACTGCAAATGCATAATAGGTGGAGTACAAAAAAGTCCTCCTTTGCCATAATTAATAAAATAAATAGAAAATCTGTTCTTTATACATGTATGTTGTGCGTCAGATGTAGTGGTTAATTTGTACAGCTTGTTGACGAGCAAAGAATTACTCATTAAATGTCAGCTTGGCTGTCAATGCAACCACGTTTAAAGTGGACTTCACTTATCTTGTGGCAATTATAGCAACTCTCGTATTCACAGACATTTGAGTAGGGGCTACCAAGTGACAGAATCTGAGTTCACCAAATACTTATTAATCTCAACTTGGCTGATGAACACAAAGAGCGACTTGAAAGCTGTTTAGTTAATTTCAAACTATAAGGGACATTTGACAGAAGAGTTGTGAATTCACTATTAATTATGAGGGGAACGTTTCTCCATCAATAAAGGCTGAGCTGGTCCTGCCTAATGTATAAATTAATGTGCGAGGAGACTTTGAAGAAATCTCACTGATTTAACTATACATTATACAGGGCCAGCCAACCTCTACCTGTAGCAGAAACTCGCGGAGGTTGTACTTTCACAATGTATAGTGAAGTCAATGAGCTGAAATATAACTCTTCCACAAATTCTCCTCTGAACTGTCCCTTCAGTGAAAAACCCATAATGAAAAGACCTGTTTGTTCCTGAATCCTGCATTGGGGTATTTCATAAGTAATTTGCAGAAAGTGGCCTGAGAAATATATGCTGTGCCATCGTATTAGCTGCGGCTTCCACATTCTCCATAAGCCCACGTCCATTATCAGGGAAACTTGGACATATTCATTTAGCTGTTAAAAAATCAAGTACTGGCTACATGCATACTGCACACTAAAAAAGAGCGCGTCTTTTTTAGGTTTGTCACCATAGAAACTGAGCAATTTCTATGAATACAAAATATTCTCATTTACCCTGATCGTGGTGCAGCGCTGATATAATTAGATAGGGCTTCATGACATGTGGCCCTATAACACTTAATGTGTAACATTCCTATAAAGCTCAGGCAACTTAAGCATACCTTCCAATTGCCCCTTCTGGCTCTAAATCCCCCTGTCCTCCCTCTCCTGAGGTCCCTCTTTTCTGTTATCTCAGAATGTTTGATGAGTGTATCCCAGTGTTCTGCATCCTAAAAGTCACAATAATGTGTATAGAAACAGCAGAAGTTGTGTTATTAAATCAAATTATATACTCTGTTATAGATTTATAGACTTATCTTTCACAAAAACCATGTCGGCTCTGCAAGACTGGCTTGTGCATAATGCTTAAGGGTGCTGTTCCACTTAGACAAAACACTACCTGTACTCTGTAGCATGTTAAGCCATGTAAACCTCTGTCAACAGCCTATCGGTGCCTGCTTTTCTGTCATATGAACATTTAAATGTTCCTGGCAAAATTGTAATTGGTTAAATCATTATTTCTGGGAGGGGGCTCGGATCTAAAAGAGTACTGGGAATTATGTTTCTAATGTTGCATTTACTTACAGAAGTGAGATTAAGATTTATTGAATGTCATCTCTCCAATTAAACTATGCATAATCTATTGGATTGATCCTCCATAATGCTCACAGACTGATATACAATAGTCATTTTTATAACTTCTGACTTGCACTCCTTTTCTCTGTTTCAGATTCATGTAGTTGAGAATTGGGAAGAATCAGAAGGATGTGTCAAAATCTTTTTGATTTTTATACAACTTTTAAAGAAGATGTTATAAAGCTCAAGTATTGAATATTTAAATAACTCACCATCCTATTGCTAGCCATTTTTCTCCTTTTGTAAACAAAAAAAATATATAAAAATCACAAGGAGGCATCTCCAGATTCTTATGTGTCTTGATTACCATGAATCAGCAGCCTCAACAGAAGGCATCAAATAAAAGGACAGGGAAAAAGATTACATTTTTCAATGATCAGCAGTGCCAACAGGTGTCTGGCAAGGAAGCACAGTTAAAAGACCAGCAGTTCTATGGACCTGTGACTAGGCTTCCAGTATCCCAGGCTTCAGATCTCTCCAAATCTGACAATATGATGAACACGGCGATGTACCCTCAGGAGAGACCAGATGCAGTCAGGGTAAACCAGCAGCCAGTGCCCAGCAAGTGGAACTCACAAGAGAGGAGTGACCAAGCCTGGCAGGGCCAACCTGCAAATATGTGGCATCGAAATACTGCAGGTTATGGCGTCCCAATGGTAAATACATACTACAACCAACAAGAGCTGCTCAAGAGAAGCCAGGACAAAGGGGTAGGAGTTTCTCAAGTAGAAATGTATGAAGATGAGATCCAGCAAATGAGGTCTAAGCAGGTGGCTCAACTGCAACAGCAAGCATTTGCACGCCAGCAGGCACATTTAAATTCCATTTTGCACGCGCAGCAGCAACAACAACAACAACAGAATCAGCAGCTTTCTTTGCAGCCCTTTCAAATGGCATTTGGACACCAAGGTCAGAAGCACGCTCTGCAGGAATTTTTCCATGTTTTTCCAGATGCTGCATCCAGTGCTGCTTATGCCACACAACAGAAGCAGCAGACAGCCCTACCTCAGATGCAGCTGTTTGAAAACTTCTATCCAAGCCAACAACAACAACAGCAGGCACCATACGGCATGCAGCAAGCTGTTTCGGTAGCGCAGTCTCACGGAGCGTTGCAGCAGAAGATGCATGTGGTCAGCCAGTCACAGCATGCGCCACCCTCAGAAGAATACATGAAAGCTCTTGCAGAGCAGAGCCAGCAGAGTGTGTTGCCCAAAACCCAGATCCCTTTACCAAGAAGATCACGTAGACTTTCTAAAGAAGGCGTCCCACCACTGGCTCCCTCTGAGATGGCTCAAACAAATAATCCGTACACACAAAATCCATATGAGCATTCAGTGCAACAACATACAGAAGCGCAAGAACGCTACAAAAGGGGGATACAGCAACAAATCCAGAGAGATGTTCAAATACCTATTCAAGATGCCCAGTATTTCAGTAACACAGACCTAAACAAGCTGCCCCCTCCTCAGAATGGAAGTTCTACAGATGTACAGAAAGGGCTTGAACACAACACAACTGGTGCTGTCACAGGGGGAGTAATTCAGACTACGCGGCGAAGGCGCCGTATATCTCAGGAGGCAAATTTGTTTACTCTGGCACAGAAGGCAGCAGAGATGCCGTCCCTTGAAAATACTAAGGTATAGTGACTTAAATTTATTTATTATCTTGGAAAACTTAGTAATTTAAAATTTTAAACTCTGTTTATTTGACCCAGGTAATTTTTGGTCCAGGCTTTGTCACCAATGACTTCTACATGATGGACATTTTACCTGTCCCAGAATGTAGGCTAGAATCCAAATGCTAAATTGTAGGAATAGGGCAGCAAACAGATAGGTCATGGCAGTTATAGTTTAGTAGCAGCTGGGTGATGACTAATCTTGGCAGTAGGATAATGACTACATTGAACTCCCGAGGGACACACTCACCCTGTGGACCTCCAATTGAATGACAGGGACATACACAGAACAATAGAGAAGAGCTTTAACAGACCACAGACTGGCATGAGATTATATTACAATTCTTAATTTATCAGACATTGTTTTAAAATCTTCAAGTTAAACTGATTAAACAACCACCTTGTTATACCCAAAGAGTATCCCCCGACAGATTTTGTCACATGAATGGGACTTGGGCTTAGTCAGAATCATTAAAAGGGCTCTCAAAATGTGTTGCACAGGAATGCTATCACAGCATAATCTCCTGGAACCATTGATTGCTTCATCATTTGATTGACATTTACATAATCAGCAGTTTCTCAAAAAAAGTACAGAACTCGAAGCTTTTCTAGCCAAGCTCAGTGTGCATGTGGAACAACCTTCTGTATCAAGTTACAAAATACATTTCTGTAGCTTATCCAGTTTACATAGAATAACATTAACAAGGAATAATATGTATTTAGTGAGTCAGCAGTTTGCTGCAAAAGCTGTTACTATGGTCTATATTTCCTGTATTCGCGTTATTTATTCCATTTTAATTTAAGATTCTGGCCTAGCTTCAAAATGCACTTTCAAGGTTGTCATACCTTTTAATGGACCAACGTTCATGGTTGGTGATGTGGAGTCACATGAGCTTCGAGGCCTTAGAGATGCTTTCTTCAGATGAAGGAGTGACCTCTGAAGTCTTAAAAGATTACGAGACTCTGCATCTCACTTTGTAAACGTTAGTCCACTGAAAGATATTGCAAACACACGATATCATGTTTTTTAAATTATATATGCAACTAGCCAAGAGAAGGACTTTCTTTAGCAGTGGGAACTTGTATGGCAAAATGTTTACAAGGTTAGCTCCTAGAGTTCCCTTTACCTGGAAAGAAATTGGTCAGTCACTGATATTCACTGATATTCATACCTATTCACAGGACACATTCACACCTGTCATCTATACAGTAGGATAGTGTAACTATCCTATAAAGCCATACAGTAAGTGGCTAAGGGCACAGATAATTGTGTCCCAAGTCTCTAGCTTGAGAGTAACACATTTGCCTACTTTGGTCAAAGAAGAGTTGCCGCCTAGATGAAAAGATTAGTTATGTTTCTGGCTTCAGGGTCACTGTGACCACATGCTATAAGCAGAATAGAACACAGATAAAATTAGTCCAGATCTGTCCCCATGAGGTTGGAGGAGCTGAATTTACACTATGTAGTGATTCTTTATCTGCCTGCAGACTTAACATTTGACTGCAATGACTGAACTTGTTGAAAGTTAAAAATAGGAGCAGGGATGGAGCTACACAGTAGGGAAAATGTCTTGGGCTTGCGTCCAAAATAAAAAGTACATATTACAAAGTAACCTTGTGATGGCATGCATAACATTTGTTGCACCCTGTTTTTTTTTAATGAACATTTGGCTGGTTGATTTGGAATATGAATGAAATAGAACAAAATCTCATGTATGTAATTGTGTCCATAAACAGATTGTTACTTCTCATGTTTCTAGGAGAAACCGGGTTTAGAGTCCAACCTTCGTGGGTTTGGCCTGAAGAGAAACCTAGCATAGTTCTAGAGCTTCATAGTTGACAGTATAACATGATGTTAGAGGCTTTCTTCACTTTGCAGAAACTCTACGGTTCCAAATTATTATTGTAATTGATCAGAACTGGATCATTGTTTCTTTCTATCCCGGAGTAGGGATGAAGATTTTTTCATTATCATAGAACACACTAGTAAACTAATTTCATATTAGGGGTAATATGCCCCTTAATGTGCTGATCTAATTTCATTTTACATTCACATTGACCAGTATTCTGCTTATTCTAAAACTGCAAATGGGATTGCAGAATTGTGTCAGTTCTGGAATCCTATTTGCATCTTTGGAATAAGCAGAATACTGGTTTAGTTCCATACAACTAAAGCTCAGTTAAGTGTTTTGAACGATTGGTTCTTGTCTTTATTGCAGGATGGAGATATGGGGGACAAAAAGAAAAATATGGCATCAAAAAGCAGTGTTGAGTTTCCAGGTTCAACCAAGAGGGCTAAAGTGGACAGTGACATGAGGCCACTGGTAATTCCAGTCTCTGTACCAGTGAAAATGGATAGTGGACGGGAAAAAGCAGAAGATGAAAGGACGCAGAAATCAGCTGCCTTCGAGAGGGACTCTTCTGTCACTAAGCCATCTGTAATAGTCACAAGGCACAAAGCTGGTCACACAAATCTTGGACTCCCAGAATCCACATTACAGGTGAGAGGTGCCATTGCTGGTTGGTCTCCAATATAGTCAGTTCTGATGCCAGGAGGACAGCATGAGGATGATAATTACATAATAAAATACATGACCGAACTAGGGTAGCCACGTGTCAGGGTTTTTACCGAATTTGCTGATAGAGAATAACAACTGTAACTTTTAAAACACATATGTTGGCAATTGTATTACAAAGAAATGTAGTACATTAAAAAAAGGAGAAAGGCAAGAATAAGAGGTGATCCAGAAAACCTAGGCGAGCACTGGTATGCGAAGGAAGGCTTTGTATAATGCTATTGCACTGCATAAATTGGTGTTTAAGATAACACAGCTGAAAATATTTTTCAGAAACAGATAAAGGCCAGAAGCTGATAACATTGGCAAGAGACCCCCCCCCCCCCCCAATTCACAGAAAATGCAATGGGGAAAGCAAATATAGGTGAAAATAAGCTTCATTTTCTTAGAGGGGGTTATCATGAAGAGATAAAAACATAAAATCTGTACCTAAATTGTCAAGTTGCCCATGTTTTAATGATTTTGCCCCCTTCTGCCACCCATTTACCCCCTCCCTTGGTGCATTTCATTTCTGCAAGTTAGATGCCTGTTCCCTGCGGATCTCCCTGCGTGGAAGAGACTTAAAGCTCTGGTAGATGATGTCATACCCCAGATACAGATGTCTCTAGTCATCTAATATCTCATTACTTCACTACTAGACAGCTAAGCAAATGGATCACAAGGGGAGCAGCACTGGCTGGAACTCGGGGTTCAGCTGTAGCTACATACCCTGCAACACCTATAATTTTACCTTCTGTATATACGAGGTTTCAGAATAAGAAGAGACTGTGATCTTGTGTAAATTGTGTAAATCTTACGTTAGTGATCCTACCTTATTGATCCATTCTATAAGTATAGGAGAACTTGAGTTTCCAGTGAGGTGGAATTAAATGCATGGCACATCCAAATGCAATAAACCCACATATCTCTTACTGAGAGGTTACACAGCTAATAAAATAGCCTGTTGCATTAGCAAAAAGCTGACTCCTGAATCATGAATCACAACAAAACTACTCTGGGGTAACTGAACTTAGTAGCTGCAATATAACATACGGATTCATAGAATTATTACGTTTTTCTTGTTTTCCATCTCCTAATTCAGCTTCTGCTCAAGTGTCTGATGAATAAGTACAATGCATAATTTTATGTGCACATATATGTGACAAACCCCTTTCTTACTTTTATCAGGCAAACGATGGTTCTCAGGCATCAGAGGGAGAGACCCCTTCCCGGAAGCCAAAGCAGCGACCAAGACCAGAACCTCTCTTTATCCCTCCAAAACCTGGCACTTTCATTGTTCCTGTTGTGTACTCCAACATTACACCATATCAAAGCCACCTCCGGTCACCGGTGCGTGTTCCGGACCACCCTGGGGACCGAAATTTTGAGTTGCCTCCTTACACCCCCCCTCCCATTCTTAGCCCAGTACGTGAGGGCTCTGGACTTTATTTCAATACCATCTTGTCTGCTGGTGCCATGCCCCCACCAATCACACCCAAAAGCTCCACGCGAACCCTGCTGAGATCCAGTAAGTTTTCTGCAATATATAGTAACATTACACCAGTAATTCGCTGTTGTAAAATATTTCAATATGCCTCAAAACCTGCAAAACATCTGTCTATTTTAGGATATTTCTAAACATGCTCAGGGAAGTTTGGACTGAACGTGAACTAATAGAAAAGATTTGTGTAATTGTAAAATACCGGGGTTGGTGGTGAAGGACTCGTGTCATATTTTACTCTTTTGCGAATGGTTTAATTTTATTGATTGCTAGCGTCTCCATTGTGATAATAGTCTTTTACTTTGCTCTGCAGATAGCACAGAGGATATGCCGCCATTGCTCACGGCGATAGGTGAAGCTACTCCAGTTAGCATTGAACCGTAAGTTTTGTAAGGAGCCAAACTTGGCTGTGACTTCATGTCGGTTTCTTTTTACCACCAGTCTTGTAAGAATAACTATAAATTTCAAATATATGTATTTCCTGATAATTTACTTGTAAAATAAAGAGATTTATTAAACAGAAATCCTGGAGGCTGTTTACTTTTGATGAATTAATATTTTGTTCTTCATAATTGCCCGTAGTTCTTGACATTATTTTCCTTTCTTCAGACGTATTAACATTGGTCCGCGATTCCAGGCAGATATTCCAGGGCTAAGAGACAGGTCTTTAGCCATTGGTGATAAGCACAAAGCTGACCTTGTTTGGTGGCCCTGGGAAGAATCTGAGGACAACCAAGGGAAAGGTGAGTAGAAAGGAAAAGATTGGGTGAACATTTCTAATTTTACAATGACTGGTAAACCAGGAATGTATAGATAAGGAACAAGTCAAATATGGGGTGTAAAAATATGTCTTATCTTGATTTTATTGTGGTGTTTGTGTGCCCTGGGATGTTGCTGAGTGTTTGGTTTCCGTATCTATGTTCTGAATACTTTTCTATTTTGGGATTATAGTGGAAGAATTATTGACTGCGGCATGTTCCAGCATCCTACCAGGAGGGGGCACCAATCAGGAGCTGGCACTACATTACCTTCATGAGTCAAGGGGAAACATACTGGTAATGACCCCTTTTTCTCACATCTGTTCACAGTTTGTAAGCTCTGTTGCAAAAATATATAGATACACAACGAGGGTTGTGTATAAAATGTTATCCGAAGTTTGGAAAATCACCATAGCAACCACCAGAGCAGTCCCCTGGACAAGACCATTTCATTGATAACGTATGCAAAAAATCATACCAGTTACGTGCACATGACCTATTTTAGAAGAAAACCAGATAGTTGTATGATTGGAGCTGAAACGCTTCACAACAGTAAAAATAATCAGGTTTCAGTAGCATACTGTACACAAAAGCACAGGCACATAACGATTTTGTTATATTTAATTCATATTGATTTCTTCTGTATCAGGCTGCACTCACCAAGCTGCTTCTGAAGAAACCTCTAAGGAGCAGAAACCATCCATTGGCTGACTACCATTACTCAGGTAATTATCTTTTTGAAGTTTCTTGAGTTAAGATTAAACTACTAATAATGTTTTTTGTGAATAAATGTAAGGATATTGCAATCTACGCAGCTCACAAAATAATCCACACAACCAGTTTGTAGGGAAACTACCACCGTGTTGTTTTATTGCTAGAATCAGATTAAAAATAGGTTTTTCAAAAATATTGTGCTTTTTTCACTTAACAAAAAACAGTTCCAACTTTTTTAGGCAGCTGTATATTAGCCATGGTATGTGCTCTAGCTCTGTTATATTAGCCCGATCCATTATATAAATACCCTGACTTCTTATCATACTATCAGTGGTAAACAATAGAATGTCTCATTGTTAATCACCCAGCTAGACACTCTAAAAACCAGAAGTCTATTGCGTTAGGCCACGTTAGGTGAGCCCGCTGCAAGACTGCCTCCCCAGGCAATACAACATTATTCACAAAGGGACCGTCTGACCTCGTGGCCCCTATGCCGAAGGATCACTCAGAGCCTGGTGCAGAAAAATAACCAGAATTTAAGGGGGAAATCGCCACGTTCCAGGTGATCCATAATCCTAAACCTTTTGGTTACTTTCGCTTAAGGTGATGTAAAATAAAATCTAACTTTCTTTGCCCATGTTTACAGGGAACTCAGAAGGTAAACGGATTTCTGTATTTCATACAGGCACATAGTCTGTAGCAGCCATACAAAAAATTTCTTAAAATAAATGGATCACGGCAATGGATCATCGAACGACGGATTAAGTATCTGATTAAACAGCATTTGTTCATTCAGACGTTGATTAATCAGCTACTTCATCTTTCCTCTTATGATCCATCTTATTCGGCTTTGTGGCTGCAGGACTAACCATTTAATATTCCATTACCACGTGCCTTGTTGATTCTTTCCTTAGATTAAAACATGTACAATATAAATTTTACTTTACATTCCCTCTTAACTCTTGTCCAGCCTGTAACGTAGGGTCCTCGGTGAGTTTGACTGTTTAGCCATTGACGCTTTTCTTACATTGGTGCAGCCACTGTCTGCAGTTTACTTTGTATAATGTTGCAGACTGTACACAGTCATTGGAACGTGACTGTTCTCCACTCTTTCGACATCTTGTGCCTGACACATCACAAATCAGACCTACGTAATCTTTGTGATGTTAATGGACATTTTGGGGCTTTGTGCTCTGTATCGACCTGTCATCACTGGGTATCGTCCTCTTCACGAGACTGGGACATACATTGCCCTTGGTAGGCCAGCACAACTACCTGAGAGTTAAAGGTAGGAAACTGGTACATTTTAATATTTATCACTACTAATGTCTTATTGTTCTCTCTTTTAGGATCTGATAGGTGGTCTGTATCTGAGAAGAGGTTATTTAACAAAGGAATGGCCATTTACAAGAAAGACTTTCTGCTGGTACAGAAACTGGTATGTGAAGGGGGGGTCCGGGGGGCTACACAGCCGAAACATACTAAGCTTTTCATTTGAACGATTTATTCTTGTCTCAGCTCACTTAATTCATCTGCATGCACAATTTACATCAGTTACTTTAGGGGGGATGAAGTGCTTTTTATCAAAACCCTTGGGAACACATTGAATAGTTTATATTTTAAATTGTATGTGTGCGTATATATATATATATATATATATATATTCACACATATATATATATATATATATATATATATATATATATATATATATATATATATATATATATATATATTATTGTACATTTTAAAGCTCTTTTGATTTAAGATGACAAAAATAATTTGCTTTTCCTTCTTTAATTTTTCACTCTAGATTAAAACAAAGACTGTCGCTCAGTGCGTAGAATTCTATTATACATACAAAAAGCAGGTAAAGATTGGCCGTAACGGAATGTTAATCTTTGGTGATGTAGAAGGTTCAGGTGATGAGAGAAACCCAAGAGAGGATTCGGAAGTTGACATTAAGGTATTACTTTTTTGGTGGGGGTTTGAAGTCTCGATCATGTCTGGAGCTATTATTCTCAGCCCTTCCATTTTATCACAAGATGTTCATGGCTAAAGGTTTTGAGACTTCCGAGCTTAATTTTGCAGCCGTGATTATTGGTTGTCTTTCCGTTAAAGAGTCAGCCTTGTTAATCCCGTAACTGGAGGTTTCTTACAAGAAATTGTAAGGAAAGTCATTCCCATTGCCTTCTGGAGTTTAGCTGTAGAGGGTGAACATGATGTCCCAACTCTGTGTGCCAGATACAGTCCGAGCAAGCAAATACCCTGGATGCTTGCAGATTGGGTAGCTTCCAGAAGTTTGCACATTGAAAATGTTTTTGTAGGAGTGATAGGAGGAGTGTCAAAGATCCTGTCCTATGTAGCTTTTAATGGAGTGCCAAACTGTTTTGAGATCCAGAACTCATGTGACGGCTGATCAGCTGATCCCTGAAAAGTATTTAGCGGCAAGATGCCCAGTGACTTACAGGTTTCTATCATCACAGAAACAGCAAAACACAAACACTACATAGCAGATTTTGTATTGGACTATTTGTGCAGGTTGTCCGTGAAATATGTTTGTCGGGCCTAAGCTTCGCCTCAGTTTATATATTTTGCTGAGCTATCCGGCCCTTTGCCTCCTATGCCTTTATGTGCCAAAACATCTTCAACACTGCAGTTCTCACCTGTATGGCCCCAAAAATATTAATGTAGGATTACACCCATTATGTGACTCTTGGTAAAGATCTGTATTAAACATCTGTATGTATGTATGTGTATGTGTGTATAATATATATATATATATATATATATATATATATATATATATATATATATTGTCGCGTCTACCACAAGCCAGAGCACTCACCGCGGAAGTTCTTCTCCTGGAGGAGTGCGCAGAGACGCAACCCCCAGGTATTCAATGATCCCAACAGTGAGGAGGCCCTGGAGTAAGTAGATATGGAGAGGTAGATAGTCTCTGGGTACAGCTGGAGAGATCTCCACCGAAATAGTGTAGGAGGAGAGCAAAACAAACGCAGAGTCAGACGAGCCAGGGGTCATACACGGGACGGGTAGTCGGCCAGAAGGTGGGTCAGATCCAAAGCGGGTAGTCAGACGATCCAGGTCATACACAGGACGGGTAGTCAGCCAGAAGGTGGGTCAGATCCAAGACGGGTAGTCAGACGATCCAGGTCATACACGTAGAGGAACAAACACAGCCAAATCGCAGAGCAGAGGGTAGTCAGGACAAGCCAAAGGGTCAGATAACTCATAGAACGCACTAGACAGGTAACCAGCAAAAGACCACACCAGGGTACCGGTAACAGGGCTTCCGGATTTTTTAATTTGGCGCCGGTAGCCACCACGCCCCCAACGCTGATGTCACACGCACCCCCTACCTGCCAAAACGCGGCAGCTGCAGCTAAACTTAGCTGCAGTAACGCGCGTGTCCAGCAGGGGGAGCACGACAGCAATGCTGAACACCCGGCCGACGCTTCCTCCTGACCTCGCCACGAGGTAAGTGTAGCGGCGAGCCGGGAGCCGGACGGACGGACGCAGGACGACGGGGGACAGCGGATCCACGGGAGCGGGTGACATATATATATATATATATATATATATAATTCTGGAAGCACGATTTTTGTTTTGTGAATATTGTGCACATTCAGTGATATTGTTCACGCTACTTTGCATAGATGGCAAGCCAATTATAGCCTAACTTCCTGCATTCACTCATTTTTATTTAAAAAAAAACATTCACATCTCCTGGAACTACACTCTACAATTACTGGTGAAATGATTAAGGTCCAGAATAAAGTCAATTAGCAAATAATAGATATTAACATAACGTTCCCAAAGAAGATAGTCCAAAGTAACTTGCGATACGTTATACTGGAGTAGAGTAAGAGTCACATAAGTTTTTAACCTCAGAAGTCCCTCAATTACTTCTGAAGAATATATATATATATATATATATATACACCGTATTTTCTCAATTATAAGAGGACCCTGATTATAAGATGACCCCCCCAAAATTTTAATATTAATTTAGGAAAAAAAGAAAAACCCTGAATATAAGACGACCCTATAGGAAAAAAGTTTTACCAGTAAATATTCATGTAAACTATTTTTTCATATTTAATAAAAATTGATTTCCTTTTATTTGCCACCCTGCCTCCCCGAAATGCCTTTTAACCCCCTATTTGCCACTCTGCCTCCCAGATATGCCTAATACACCCATATGTCACTCTGCCTCCCTGACATGCATTTTAACCACCTATTTGCCACCCCCCAGGTATGCCTTATACCCCTATAAGCCACTCTGCCTCCCTTATATGCCCTCTATATGCCACTCTGCCAGAAAACCATTAAACCCCACCCCCATGCCACTCTTAATCCCCAATGCCACTCTTAATCCCCCCCCTTTACTTGTGACCCGTGCTTCAGACTCCCTGGTGTCTAGTGTAGAACTCCGCTGCTGGTGGCCAGTACTTCTGCCGGGGCTTCTTTTACTGAGCGCCGGCATCACATGACCTTCCGGTGCTCCACCATAGAAGCCCTGGCAGCAGCGGAGGTTGTCTGTGCGCACCCTGCAAACTTTCACTGGTTGCGGGGTGCGTGCAGACAACCACCGCTGCAGCCGGAACTTCCGCCATGGCTTCTTTGGTGGAGCACCGGAAGGTCATGTGATGCCAGTGCTCTGTCATTGAAGCCCCCAGAGGAAGTGCTGGCAGCAGAAGCTGCAAGAGAGGAGGATCCAGGTCCCCTTCAGCGCTGCAGGGGATCTGGATCTTAGTCTTGTAATCAGACCTCTATTTGAGAAGACAATCTCGAATATAAGACGAGGGATATGTTTCAGAGCATTTGCTCTGAGAAAAACCTTGTATAATACGGTAATATGCCTGAAGAAGAGGCCTAAATAGTCTTGAAAGCTTGCAATCTGGTATACAGCAGTTAGTCAATAAATGTATTTGCTTTTTAATTTTGTGTGTCAGAGATGGGCAAGTGTGTGGATTCATTATAATCTCCCTTACAAAGTGTGTCTGCTTTATATAGCCCATGTCTTAAGCATGATAACTAGTAAAACCACTCACAATTACCATATTATGGTAATTAGAATCATCCCATGGGTAAGCCTTGTTTTGCCTCTTTTATCTTCAGAGTTCTCAGCGACTTGCTGCTGTTACCAGAAGAGATCTGCCAAACCAAGATTCTTCTGATGAAGAAAAGGAGTCAATGGTACAGATAGAAGAAACAATTGACGAGGAGAAGAAGGCATCTCTCCCACCAAAGATCACTCAGACCCTGGAAGCCCGTGAAACAGTAAGTGTTCTATTTGAAAGTGCTAATTTTACCTACCTGTTTCTAGCTAGTACAGAATATATGATCAAAATAATGGTATCTAAAGACATTCTTCTCATAAAAAATCTAAAATTACAGCTGAACACAAAGAGCGCAGAAATGTTAAAACAGCCATTGTCGTGAAGGGTAGAAAATGAAACTGTTGCAAAGGAGTTAAAGTTTCTCAGTAGGCTGAGAACTGGGTGTTTCTGCAATGTGCTTTATGTTTGATTAGCAACATATTGCTTACCCCTCTGTAAAGAACTTTTTAACAGATAATGTAATTTTAAGAATTCCAAAACAAGGACAGAAGAAGGCACTCATTCTTTATTGGATGTTGGCTAACTTATGGTTTGTCCCTCAGGGGAATGACACCATCATTCTCAGAAACCAGGGCCCTGATACAAAAATGCCAAAACCCAGGGGAAGGAAGCCACGGAAAAAGTTTCCTCCAGATGGAATAAAGAAACCAGAGGCTGGAAGTAAGCCACAAGAGCCGGAAGGCATTTTCCCGTGCAAAAAATGCGGAAGGTAAGCATGATGATTGCTATTGTCCCTCATTTATAGATAAACAGCGATAACTGGTATATGATACCTTTCTTTGTCCCTTTTATCTATTTATCACATTTCCCCTCTCTCTTCTCTCCTTCAAGCTATACATATTGAGACCCCTAATGCTTTTAATTCTGCAAACCATTTTAGTAGCTCTCCTCTATAATGTCAAAATGCTTCTGGAGATCAGGTTTCTAGAGCTGTACTTTGGGTGAAGTCTGTCTAGAGATCTGTAAAGTAGCAGAACCACCTCCCTTTTTTCTACCATTAGTGTTTTATTTAGTAAAAGAGAGATATGTTCAGGGCAGCTGAACTATTGGCACTATTAGCAACACATCTTCAAAAGTCTTAAGTTTTAAGATTAACAAATGAAAAGCTGTGAAGTCATCGGTTCCTCTTTAAGCAGTGGTGGGTCATGGAATTTTTTTTGAGATTTTTTACACAGTTATATTACAGGCTGGGGAAAGTAATTACGCTCTTGTGTTCTTGACTTTCTCTTGTACCTTCTATATCTGCTTTCTTCAAACATTATGTAACATGGGTTACCATTGAAAGGTTTAACGATCAGGAAGTTAATACCGTATTTGCTTGATTATAAGATGATCCTGAAAATAAGATGACCCCCCAAAATTTGAATATTAATTTAGGAAAAAAAGCCTGAATATAAGAATATCCTATAGGAAAAAAGTTTTACTAGTAAATATTAATTCACATATATTTAATATATGCCACTCTGCCTCCCAGATATGCCTCTTGACCCCTATTTGCCACTCTGCCCCCAGATATGCGTACCTGGCAACTGCTGCCTGCACTTCTGCCGGGGCTTCTATGAATGAGCACCAGAAGGTCATGTGATGCCGGGGCTCCATCATAGAAGCCCCCAGAGGAAGTGCTGGCAGCAGCGGAGGTTGTCTGCGAGCATCAACGCACCGGCTGCCAGAGAGGAGGATCCAGGTCCCTTGCAGCGCTGTGGGGATCTTGATCTTAGTCTTGCAGTCAGACCTTGAATATAAGACGGTAGAGCATTTGAAATACTAAAATATTCACCTTTATTATGAACCCATAAACTCTGTTTGGAAATATCTTATCTTTGGGATATCACAAATTCTAAGCTCAAATGTATTTCAGGGTGTTCCTCAAAGTGAAAAGTCGCAGTGCCCATATGAAGAGCCATGCGGAACAGGAGAAGAAAGCAGCAGCACAAAGACAGAACGAGTTGGCGGCAGCTCAGGCGGCAGCACATGCAAGATTACGGCATGCCGAGAGTAGCGAGAATGAGAGCAGTACCAGTGATGGCAGCGACAGCAGTAGCGAGAGCTATGAAAGTTCCGATGATGGAGAGATCTAGGACGAGCTTTGGTCACATTAGCGCAGTGAGGCTGGATCCTCGCTCTTTATTTCTGCGTTTGGGGCTGGGGGATACAGTTTTACACTGCTTACTTTTCTCAGAGGATGAAACTTTGTGAACAGTTCAAACAGACTTGGGAAATTTTTGCTTTCTATAATATATGAATATTTATTGTGGGGAAAAGTATATTTGATCTACAATGTATTTTAAGAGAAAACCTATATTTTCTACTCTACACATGTGCCTGTTTTACGAACAAGTAATCATTTCTTTACTTGCCCTGGTGGGGGTGAAAACAACAAAAAGATTTCTTTGCAGGGCTTCCTTTGGCTCTGCTTCTTTGAGACAATACTCTGTTCAGGATTCCATTAGTGCGTAATGGCTCCAGCGCTCATTGCTACCGGATACTTTGAAAGTTTCTTAATCTTTTATTATAATTATTTTGCCTTCAATAGTTCAGTGTTTAATGTATTAAACCACGGCATATGCATACAAGGGAACTTGCTGGGTTTCACATGGAGTCACCGGATGAAGGGCTGTTTCGCCAAAGCTACCTTCCATCTCTGGTCACACCCACTCCCTGTGTAACTGGTGCTATCCCCGCCCCCATGTTTGGCTAGCCACACCCTCTTGTTGAAGCATCACCCCCTAGGGCAGGGGTAGCACCAGGTAGCCAGACGTGGGAGGTTCCCAGGCGTGAGAGTATAACATGTAAATGGACTTGCCATCGTGTAACTTGTCTACAGCGCAAGTCACCTTTTTTGTTAAAAATTGGATCTGTATTTGGATTTCGTCTTTTTGTTTGTTTTTTAAACTTGCACTATTGGAGGTCTTTTTTTCGGCATGGGCATCCACAGGATGGAGTATTAGTAAGAACAAGAAAGTTTGAAGAGTAACTCCTACCGTTGTATTATTATAAGCATCACACTTAAAACATGATTTATAAAATATGGTGATGTTTTCTGATTTAAAACAATTCTAGTTTTTACAAAATGTATTTAGACTGCTGCATATTTGTCAGCTGTTTACCTTCTAGCTCTGTATTATAAGCCCCATCTACTAGAAGAACAACTTGATCGTTATATCATACTACTCTATGGTATACAATAGAATGGTCTTAACCATTCACACAGACCATCTGGCAAATAAAAGTCTATGGAGGAAAATACTTTTCCTAAGTCCTTAACCACATTACTGTATCCAGTAATGTATTTAATGCTCAAATGAAAATATGTATGTTCCCATGGAACTTCCCTTTTAAAAGATGAGGAGGGATGAAAAATGGCCGAGAGGTTTTTTATTTATAAATAATGTTAATTAAATATGAGGGGTGTAAATATGAGGGGAGTAAGTAAGGTTCGACTTATACCTATTTTGAAGTGCTGTGGATGCTCAGGTTCTGAACATGCTTCATAAGTGTTCAACACGAATATGACTTATTTTCAGATTTTTGACAGAAAAAAAATCTGGTTTATGTAAATGCATTGATGGAAATAATGTCAGCATGACAATACAGATGAACATACTTGTACATAATTTTACTGAAAGATATAAATACATATTTTATGTTTTATAAAATGAATATTTTTATGCTTAGAAGACAATCTGTGTGAATGAAGGGATTTGGAATAATGCGACCAGTATCCTGTATTCATGTCGACTGCCTTACATTGTCTGTGTCTTCCTGCCATCGACACATGAAGTGTAAGTTACCTAGAAGCCAGTATTCCAATGTTGGGTTATAAAATAAGTTGGTGGCTTTCATGAACAATGTCATTTGTCGTATGTTAAGCTATAACACACAGCTTCTTATACGTTCTGGGGTTTTGTCATTAAACAGTGACTTAGACGTCTATCAAAGGGACATTACGTATCTCCAACTCTTCTGGCACCTTTCCCAAATATTACGTTTCATAGCTCAGTACACTACATAAATTTGTGTTGTTTGTGTCTACCGTGGGAGCAGCCATCTTACCTTCCTGTTCTAAGGATCTTTATTATTCCCCCCCCACATTGGATCATTTCTTCAATGTTAGATCACTCCTCTTATGTGGTAAAATCTGATTGCTTGTGGGCATTCTTTGTAAGCGCGGAAAAGGAGAAAGGGATATCGTAAGTTTTTTAATAAATAAAATTAGTTCTTTTAGCATAAATCTTGGCCGTGACAATTCAGCTTTCACTCAGGGTGAATGGCAGTTTGTCCCGTATATTACATAGTTAAATCTCACCACATTAACTATGCATTTTGCAGGGCCAGCCGCCCCCCCCCCCCCACTGCCACAGTAATGTACCCAAATGCCGTTTGTCATGCATTGTTAAACCAGTCAGACTAAAATGTTTCATCCCACCTAAGCTCACATTTTTTGTGAATAATACCATATGTAATATAACATTGAAAGATATCTCATGGAAATACATTTACCGGGTAAAGAAAAAAATATATATTCAAATTACGTAACGTAGGCACTGGGTGTTTCAAGCAAAGTGTGAACTTGATGCAAGTAAAGAAAACAAGACCAAATTAAACCTTCAGAAACTATGATTTTTTTATTCCACATTTAAAGACGAAGTCCCACTATACTTTTAAAATGGTATCGTCCTATGGGTCTAAGGAATATGTATTTGCAAAAAGTTGCATAAGCAGTAGCTTTATATGTATGTCTGTTTTGTGTGGCTACTTACCTATCCGTGAGCCTCTATTATTGGAGAAACTCTTTCTTGAAACCTGGAAGCATCTTTGAGATAGGAACACGGCACGCATTGCATCGCACATGATGTAACGTGTGATAAAACCACTTATATCACGGATTTGATGCTAAAGATGGTGTCACGTCCTTACACTTATGGTGATTGTGACGTACGCTCACACTAGTAGCGGCTAGAAAAGCGACACCGAACTGGATGTACTGAATGTAAATCGCATTCGTCAGCCTGATGTTTCAGATATGGCAGATATTTGAAGGCATGTCCCGTTTTTCCCTCAGTTCCAAATATTTAAAATGTTAACTATTTAAGGCTGGCCACATGTAATAAAGATAAAAAAAATCTGTACAAGTCTAGACTTAGCAGGTACCCAGGATGGACAGGTAACTACGATGTGCTACCATCCCATTATTCTTGAACTGTCTATACTGTAGAGTGGGACCAGTAGACTTTTCCACAGCACCAGCCAAGCTGGCCTAACCTGCCACACAAAGTTCTTGTTAGGTATTTTGGCTCTGGCAAGCATTTGCATTTACCAAAAGGCCAGCCAGGTATACTATTCTGTTTCTAGATATTCTCTAGAAGATGATTTAGGTTTTCTTTTTCCCAGATGATGTCTGGAATGCATACAACTTCGCTTTGTCTGCACCCTACACACAGCACGTGCCACATAATGGGAACCATGGATGCCTAATTAGCCGATAGCCCTATACACTGTGGCCACCACAGAACCTGCTACTTTTTCACTTCTTTGAAATAAACAGGTTCAGAGTTTCACAATAGGACCCTCGAGTAACATGTACAATTGGATTACCAGTGTGTATGTATAAGAATGTTGGATTTCAAATCTGTTTGAGGTATGCTGCTTGAACATGTTTTTGTTATATTATGAACAATTTTTTATGGCTAATAAAACAATCTTAATTATCAAAGCCCTGGCTTTGTTTATTTTTATATAAAAGTATTGAAAATATTTCATTGGGCTAATGACTCGTGTGTAGGAACGAGTTTGATTGCATATACCTATAATGTAGTTTACTGTACCATTTATTTTACTTGTACTATAACCAGTTTTACTTGTGTGCTGTCAAATTGTCTGCCTTGTGTTAATGTCGTCTCCCTTAAATGCATATGATAGCTGAGAGGTACCTTTAAATTTAAATTTTTGTGGGGGTCCCCTTGCAAATGCATGGGGGGGGTTGCAGAATCATCCTGTATGCATTACCCCCCCCCCCCTTGCTATTTTGCATGCAGGAAAAGTATTCAGCTGAACTTACTGTTCCAGTCCCAGCACTGGGTGTGAGACACCCACCCCATGTGGGAAGTGCTCCCCCATTTCATTTCAATGGGAGTGCTTTCCTGTAATTGGCAATGCGGCTTGAACACCCTATAGTTGGTGCAAAACCTCTGACCAGGCATCTGAAGCTCTGCAGCTTCTCCCTAAGGGAAGTATTTTTTAGTTAAATGCATGTGAAAGTACTTCTCCACTGACACCGGAGTGTCCCTTTTAAGCACAGCTATGATTTCTTTCAGGAGATTGCTCATATCTATATTGGCTCAACAGGTGCGCTGAAACACAAACACCAAAAAAAAAGTTTAGTTCTCAGTAGAGAATTAGGTCATCCGATTAGTTTGAAGGCAAGGAAAATAACTCTTACCTAAAGAAAAAAAGTACAATCAGCATCTTGTACCATAAGTCCTTAAATCGGTTTGTCATTTCTTTAGTATTCTTTAACAAAGACTAATTAATAACACAAAACAATTGAATCATATTTATTCTCTTACATCACATATTACATTATCTGAAATATAATTTAATTACAAAATGGGGCTCTAACATTTCCCTGATGTGACATCCATATACTAACACACACATTCGCTGCAAAGCGATCACGTGCACGGAATTGAGGGGGAGTGGCTGCTACGGATCACTGGGGACACCCAGCGGTCAGTAGCAGCCGCCCCTCGCGATCCCCGCGTTGAAAGCGACGCTGGATCGCGTATCATCTATGACGTACCTGGTACGTCCCGGTCTGCCGGTGACCTTTGACCCGGAAGTACCAGGTACGTCCCGGTCTTGAAGGGGTTAAATAATTTAAAATTATAAGATACAAAAATATTATGCATCGCCTTCCCCCTCCTCATCCTCCTGCTTAATGACTGGGTTTCCTAAAAAGAAATATATATATATTAAGATATGTAATAACTGAGCTTTCAACATAGTTGGCTATGGCACATACTTGTACATTTACAAAACAATCTTATTGTACACTTAAGTAATATAGGATGAAGGACAAATCTATGTAGAATTGAGAAGTCTGGCAGCAAATCCAAAAGACCCAGAAGGGATGTCTTCGCAAATTCAGAGTGACTAGTCTATCGTGGTTGGCTGGTAGGTACAGGTGACATAAGACAAGGCGCCCTCCCAAGATTTCAAATGGACAGAGTCCAGAAAATTGATATTAGTCACGTGGGTCAGCACTTAATTATTATTCTAAATGTGTGTTCGTCATACATCCATGTGTATGAAAAACATACGAACATACATTTAGAATAATAAATGTCCAACAGTGGTGTTTTACCCATACAAAGGGATTCTAGCATGGGATTCTTAAATGTGGTTCTATCGCTATAGCAACCAGCAATGGTTGCTGGGAGGAGAAGGCTACTTTTCAAAACGTTTATCAGAATTACTTAATTTATGAATAAAAGGGATTCATTTTTCACTTCTAATGACCACCATTTTTCCTAACTTACCATCAAGTTTCTTCAGTTTTGGAAGACGTCTTGTTGCCTCTTCCATCCAGTTGCCCTCAGCCGTATGCTTCTCCTCTAGAGGATTTCCCATAAATACAAGGTCCTCGAGACATGGCAGCTCTGCCAGCTTTGCAAACTCAGCTGAAAGTAACAAACTCATGTTATACGGGAAGAGTTACAATGAGTCAGTCCCAATTTTCAGGGCCCGCTTTCCAGGCAGATGTTTTATATTTTACAGGATAGCTGAGTATCCACTGATGGGGCCACTTAACAGGAGAATTGATCAAGGTTGGTGATTTGTGGCAAAGACCTCAATCATGGCTCCCACTTGGGGACTAAATGAAGTGGAGCTCGTCAAACATATCTCGGGGTTCTGTGTCAACGGATTACAAACTGCAGGTAAAAACCTGCTCTGGGCACCTAAACGGACAGTTTTTTTCTGGAGATAGTATGTAAGAGCAACAATATAAACAAAAAGAACTCTTTACTATCCCAGTTGAAACCTTTTAGAGCTTTACATCAAACATTGTGGAACAAAAACAGTCTATATGCTGAGCTGCTATTTTAAAAGTTATTCAGTATATTTTTAAGATTGCAATGAAAGGTTTTAACATAACTGCCGTCGAGCTCCTAATCTCCCCAACCCCACAATGTCTCCAAACATACAAACATTGACCACTTAGCGAAACCCTATGGCACTCTGGGAAACAATATGTTCTGAACCCAAGACGGAGTTATGGTAACCACAAACATCCAGCATGCTGCTGTAATGGTTTCAAACATGGTAATGTTGAGACACGCAGACCATCATTTAATGTTACATTCTCAATTTAGATAATAAAGTGGAATTAGTGTAACTTTTCAAGAACATAGACTTCAAATAATTCGATAAACTCTGCACAGACTAGGATAGCATTTAGATTTCTTTGTTGATAACAGCCTCCTGTTCGTGTAGAGGATGTGATGTTATCGACATGTGTCATAGCAAAATTGCCAGCACATACCTAGATAACATGCACTTAAGCACATATTTTCTCATGTTACTGTCACATGGGAAGCTTGCAGTAATGACCATAACTGGGAACTTCTGGGCTCCGGTTACCCGGAGAATACCCTTCTGGGACGAGGCCAGGACTGCCAGCTGATGTAGGCTGGCCTGCTGATGTTTGGGGTGTTTCTGCTGACATCACAGGAATGGGTGGGCAGCAGGGCCTGTCAAGACCCTACTCAAGCGACCCGGAGGATTTGGGTGTTGACCTGGAGAACCGGCGTCTAACTATTCAACGCAGAGTGTTTATCATACAAATATGTGTCCAGCTCTGCCAGAAGCGCTACACAGCATGTTCGCAAAGTATTTTTAAGAATGGTTTGTGTTTTCAGTGAAGGGAGGACAATTAGTCACAAGTCTCATTTTTTGAGCTTCATTGGGGACATTTAGACGAGTTGAGCACTTTAACTTTCCGAGATCACGATACATTATGAAGGCCAGGCCTCAGTGAAAAGGAGCACTGAGTAATACAGAGCTAAATCAGTGAGGGGGTTTTACCAAATCTCTCCTATTATGTGTAGAACTCAGACCTCCTCCTGGGAGAAAGTAAGTTCAGGGAGTTGAAATGGCACTGGAGAGTTCCTTTAAACACTGCGTAGCTTATATACTCTTAAAAACAGCTTTTCAATTAACACATTCAACAAGTTTCAATAGCTGCTTTATCTTTAAAAAAAGAAAAACATGGTTACCCCACTCTTTGACAGCATTGTTCGACATATACAGAACCCTGAGCTTTTTCATAACGTTGATCCCCTTTAACTTCTCTATGTAATTATATGAGATCCATAATTCTTCTAACGTTTCGCCAACAGATTCCTGTGTAAATTAAAAATAGAACTTTCAGCAATTTGTACCGTATTTTTTCTAAAAGAAAAAATATACATCATTTCTGACAAAAGTCAACAGTTTTAAGGATTGGTTTGAGAATGCCTATAAAAAACAATTTTATTAACAGGTTATTACAATGGTTAACTGTCCAAATATTTAAGCTTACTTTTTGACTAGATTATTTTCTCATCAAATCTTCTATAATAATTTTAAGTGCCTTCATATTTGCTAGTTATTCTACATTATTAATATTCTGCACGAGTGCCAAGTATATTCACAGTAGTCGAAGGGGCATAACATTCTTCTGTAGGTGTTTTTACAAACATGTATGGTGCATGTCATATGTTCTTATCATATACATTCAAGAACATATTTAACAGATATGAAATGACTGCCATCATGGAATTTTTTGTTTTTACACTATTCTTGATCTTATCTATCTATCTATCGTATTGAAATGATAATTTATATAAATAAGAGATGGGTCTACGTCCAACTTATCTGCACCTGAATGTACTGGGCACGAGAAAGAGTCAGAACTGACTAGTATTTCTCCCCTCAAGCTGGGCTGAACGATAATATCAATGTACAACAGTAGTAATAAAGACTCACCAAACCATTCAAATTCTTAATATTATTCCGCCCTAAAGACAGGATCCTGAGGTTTTCTGAAATAAATTATTGATTAAGCAGGTGAAATTTCCAAGGGTAGAAAAATATATTTGCACATGGACAAGTCCTTTCTACACATCTGACACACTCAATCATAGAACCCACATATACATATATGTAAATATTATTTATATATATAAATATTCATATTTAGTCTAAAGCGGACCTGCCACTTCCTAACATATCTTACACTAAAAGGACTCGTAACGGATAATCAAAATAAGCTATATGTATAAGAAACCCACATGGACTGTATATCATTGCGTTATGACTTCCCTTCAGAGTTCTGAAAAGGGTGGGATAGGGCAGAGACAAAAGAGTCGCAGGAGTGTTTTCTTTTTAACTCTCGTCATTACAAAGGGCCAACAAGAAGGGCTCAACTGGCCCTGTATAATGTATAATTTAATTTTCACACTGATTTAACTACACATGGCACAGGGCCAGCCACCCTCTGCCCATAGAAGAAGCTCACTGGGGTTGGACCTTCATATTGTATAGGAAAGTCAAGAAGTTGAAACAAAACGCTCTTGTGAATTCTCCTTTAGTGAACAAACTCCAAAGTATTTTGCTAGCTTTGCCACCTTTAGCCACAAATGTCTGCCTCTAGAAGGTAAAATAGTCCCTTGCTTGGTATGACAGCTGAAATGTTCACTATTTTGTCGACTGCACTGAAATATTGAGTTCTGTCCATATGTATTTTCACCACTATGTTTTTCGACATGAGCATTTTATAGTGTATAACCCTCAACATGTATATACGCCCCTGCATGACATCCATTTGCACGAAGCTGGCTAACAGGCCATCAAGACAAAGATATGGAGGACTATTAATGGACACAACATTTTTTAACCCCTTCGTGACAAAGGCTGATTTTACTTTTTGTACCCTTCGTGACAATGGCCGTTTTAACATTTCTGCGCTGTTCGTGTTTAGCTGTAATTTTCTTCTTTCCCGTTTACTGAACCCACACACATTAAATATTGTTTTTTTCAGGACAAGAAGGGCTTTCTTTAGATGACATTGTTTTGATTGTATCATATTATTTACTATTAAAAAAAGTATAAAATATGGTGAAACATTTAGAAAAAAATGACTGTTTCTAACTTTTAGTTGAAAAATCTTTTACTCATCTATAAAAGGTAATGAAAAAACCTGCTAAATAGATTCTACTATTTGTCCTGAGTTTAGAAATACCCAATGTTTTTATGTTTTTTTGCTTTTTTCTGGACGTTATGGAGCAATAAGTACAGGTAGCGTTTTGCTATTTCAAAGCCATTTTTTCCAAATCTGGTAATTCTTCCCCCCATGTGCCATTTCGGGTATCTTTGAACCCGGCCAATGCAATTTACCCCATCAAGTCATATATTTTTGAAAACTAGACAGCCCAGGGTATTCCAAATGCTAGTATTTTAACCCTTTCCAAGCACTTATTCTACCATCAGCCTTTGTCAAACTTTATGGTAGTAATTTTTTTGCATTTGTTTTTTCACGCACATTTTACTTCAGGTATGAATAAACAGGTTCTGGTATATGTCACTATCATAAAACACCCCAATATGTGGTTAGCAACATCTCCTGAGTACAGCGATACCTCACATGAATGATTTTGCCTGGCTGTTTGAGGGCAAAAGGGCCACATTTGGGGCATGCACATTTTTCAATGTTGAACTTTGGCATTTGGTGATCCACTATTTGGTACATCTTTGAGCCGGGCCATTTCAGTGTCCCCAACAAAACCATATATTTTTGAAAACTAGACACCACAGGGTATTTTAAATGCTGGTATTTTAACTCTTTGCATGCACACATTTTACCACCAGCATTTTTTCAAAGTTTGCAGTAGTATTTTTGTGTGTGTATTTTTCCCACACACACCTACTTTATGTATGAATTTACAGCTCACACGGCAACATCTCCTGAGTACAGTGATACCCCACATGCATGGGTTTGTCATTTTTTGGGGGAACTAAAAGGCCACATTTGGTACGTGTACATTTTTCTAATTGGAAATTAGATGTGTGGCCATCCTTCCCACCGTGTTAATTGGGACCTTGTTGAATCCGGCCAATTCAATTTACCCCATCAAATCATACAGTTTTTAAAAGTAGACACAGTAAAAAAGTAAACAGTATTTTAACTCTTTCCATGCGAGAATTGTTGTAAGCTAATATGCTAATTTTAGGACTTGCTCACAAAAATATATTTTTTATATATATTTTTTTTTTTTTGCCTTTTTTTAATAAAAAAATATTCAAATTCTTTTTCAACTTGAAGGTTCCCCTGATAGTGACATCAGTGGGAAATTATTTTTACATTTTACTGTTTTTTTACTATTTTTTTTCTAATTATTATTAATTTTATTTTTAATTTATTTTTTACTAATCACACTGTGATTAGAAAGCTGAGCTCCATTGACTTGCATGGTTGAATGCAGTACCTGCAAGTATGGCGGATGTTGACGCCCCGGGGAGGGGCCAGAGATGGCCCCTTTGTGCCGATCATGGCGTTGCTGAATGACTCGAGGTCGAGACATTACAGCAACGCCGTTTCGGTGCAGAAAGCGAAAATAGATCGCTTTTTGCACCCGTTTAAAGACGTGCCGGTCCTGGCACGTCAATTGTCGTTAACGACTTGAATTTCGGTGACGCGTCCGGACTGGCAATTGTCATCAAGGGGTTAATAGCAGAATGCCCGCCTCGCTAAACAGAGACATTACCGAAACGCTGCTTACGACACTTACTTAGTCCATTTAAATTTGCAATTTTTTCAATGCAGTTAGTGGAAAGAGACAACTTCCTAGAAAAAAAAAAAGAAATAACCGTTTTATTATTCAAGTCATTTGCACATTAAACTCACTAGATATTGCATTTAATAAATTCATGCCGATGTGATGCATTTTGTGTAATTGTAAATTTTTTCATA
Source organism: Sceloporus occidentalis (assembly GCA_023333645.1). Taxonomy (NCBI): domain Eukaryota; kingdom Metazoa; phylum Chordata; class Lepidosauria; order Squamata; family Phrynosomatidae; genus Sceloporus; species Sceloporus occidentalis. The sequence goes on from JALMGF010000369.1 coordinate 415,679, forward strand.
CTAACAAAGAACCGTTAAAGTTTTCCAATACTATGGAATTATGTCATCACACGCCACACACATTCATATGACGTTACGAGCACGCTAGAGGAACAGTCTTCTAAACATGTTCTTTCATTAGACACAAACATACATTTTTATTACTATGGGTAATGACATTATATGAGACCCCCATCTAGCAGTTTATTCATGATTATTTTCACGCAGAACAAGGAACACATAGTTTTACACATGTTGTCCGCTTTTTGTGCCCAAGACACCTTAACTAATGTATAAAAGGTTTTGGGATGAAGTTTTTCATCGGTCACACCATATAAAAGCCACATCTTGAATATAAATATGTCAGGGTTTTGGAAGAAAACCCAATGCTGACTGAATTAACCCGCACATCTGAGACAGTATAATGTGTAAAGGGTGGTGATTCCTTTCAGGTGCTGCACCAATTATGCACTCGTAGATTCTTTATAATTCCCCTTAATACTATCCAGTAATGTCATTTTGTCATTGTATTGACTATGCATTTTGAAGGGCAGCCTTCTTGAACTAACCTTGTATAATGAATAGTCATATTTGCGATTTGAAATATATCATCTCCCTACTTACTGAATAAATCCATAAAGGGAGAGAAAAATGCTTGTAAAGTTTACTAGTGCATCTTACTCGCAATTGACCAGCGTAGATAAGGATGCATCCATCTTTTCAATTGGAGGTATCTGTGCGTACAGTTTTACTTCTTTGGCTTCTGCTGCCTTCTCTCCTGTTTTTTCCTCCTGAAAATAAAGTTTACAATAATACAGCAAGATGAATGGTGTCTCCTATACACGTAAGTTCCTTCATTCATCAAAACATAGCATGTACAAAAAAATAGATAGAAACCAAAATACTCTTCTTAAATTGGATATCTGCAAGGACTCCTCAAATCTCAAGAAATATAGCCAGTAAAAACCAGAATATCTCAGCAAAAATAGCTCTCTTAAAGCCGGACATTACACTACTTTTTTCCTTTCTTGCATATGTCCACCCGTGTCCCTGAGGGGGTCATCCAGTCCGGCTTTACTAACAGAGCTATTTTTGCTGAGATATTCTGTTTTTTACTGGCTATAGCTTCAATAAACTTTATTGTTCCAAGAACACAAACTCAAGAGCAAAAAAACTTGTATTAAGAGTTCTGTGCAGAAAGTACTCAAACCCTTATTTATCCCAGTTTACGTACACGCAGGTCTCGTGTTTGTCCCCCCCACCTGCACATTGGGTTTTAACCCTCTTGCTCTATCAAGTGTCACTCATTCTATTTGCATCGCAACTTCTTCGATGTTTCTCTTCCCACAGTTTTCTGTGTCATCTTAGATGTAATCATTATATGTAATTTAAGGTAGTTTAACTTTACCGAGAGAGTGGTAGCTAAACGGAACAGCCTCCCATTAGAAGTGGTAGAGGCTAATACAGAAAGGCAATTTAAACGTGCATGGGATAGACATACGGCTCCTAAACCAGAGCCAAGACTAAAAGACTGATTAAGGTCGGAGTCTCTACATCAGTAGATATAGGCCGACTAGATGGGCTGAATGGTTCTTGTACACCAGCAAATTCTATGTTTCGATGTGATTCTGTCTCACCTACAGCTCCCCCTTTTCTGCTTTATTCAACAGATACAGGTGCCATCAGCCCAAGTAGATGAAAAACTTCCAATTCTATCTTGCTGCTCAGCTCTAAATAATAGGAACCCTGTGTCCATCCAGCACGTGGCATTGTATTGGATGTATTGTCCCATGTGGAAAGGTTAAGATGTGAATTAAGAATAGTTTATTTAGTTTTTTTGCTTGTTGTTTTTAACCTGTGGACAAACAGATGCTCAAAAGTATATGGCACCCCTCACAAAATATAAACAAAAGCAAAACCGTTTCAACAAACGGAGACTGACACTAAAATATAAAATCAATAATATGATCTACCTATTCCCCCCCCCTTTTGGAAAGAGGAATGAAAAACAGAATTTGACGACAGATAAGAACCATTCTTAATCCGACCTGGGTTTTGTCTAACATTCAGACTAGCTTTATGCCTATCCCACGCAGGTTCAAATTCTGTTATTGTATTAGGATCGACTAATACTGCTGTTCCCTTTATCTACAACTCTCTCAGTAAAGTAAAACGCCCATATTTTTACAACAGATGTATAAGTGTAATGTACAGGAGTTTCACTTTACTAACAGTATAAACTCTTTGCTTTTTCAATGCAACAATTCAAATTAGATAGAACTTACCCATTTGGCCAATGCTTCTTTAATAGTGGTTGCTTTGGCCTAAAACAAGAAAAAACATTGTTCCAGGATTATTATTATTTGTGGCAATGGCCTATGTCTGGGTTTGGTGCTATAATTTAAGTTATTGTGTACCCGAAGACACACAAAATATAATACAGTCCAACGCGTAAGGCTGCAAGCAGGGCCCTTATTACCTAATGCATCACTTTGTCTTTGTCACTTCTGGTCTTATTACACCCTCTGCTATATAAAATAAATAAATATAATAACACTATTAATAATAATAATATGGAACAATTAGCGGGGTTGTAACATTCCGGGAATAGCACATTTTCACCACTGTTACAGGTCGTGAGGACTGGATGTCAGAATCCATCCTAAAAACCACACCTGGGAACTTTCTGAATGAGCGGACCATTAAATATTTTCAAATATAATCCCTTTAATAGCCCATCTGAAGAGTTATATAGTGACTGGCCAAATGTGATGACCAAATAACTCTAATACCAATCCTGCTGTCATTATTTAAACATACACGGATTGAATCACCTGGATTCAAGCAGGGATAGCCATAATACACTGGTAGCAAATACCCAACAGGGTACAACAGGAAGGAGTCACCTACAGACTGCGTGGCCCTGAGAATCTGCCCCAGGTATGCTAGGGGACCATCACAGAATTCTCAGTAGAAATCTGGCAAATATTCCCCCTCTATGATGTCCCTCAATCATCACTCGGTCTATTTCATCATAACACCTTAACAACACATATCGTGCATTAATAGACATCGCCAGCAACAGCCAGTATCAAACACCGCGTAAAGCTCGTCCGTTAACAAAGCCTCCGCCCAATCCCACCGTGAGCAGCCATCAGCGGTTTGCTGTATTCGCTTCACTTCTATGTTAGGAATTCTATTACTTTTTTATTGCGATTTTCCCCATTTTATAGCTAGAGCATTACCATCACGGCCCTCGGATACTCACCATGTTAGCGTTGCTATTGTCGCTCTTGTGGTTGCTAGGAGACGATAAACCTCCGTGCGCATGTGTACAGATAGTGTAATGGTAACTTTAGGGCGGAAGTTACCATGGAGCAGCGGACCGGAAGTGTGGAGCGACAGCGATGCAAGAGTGTTAGTGATGGGAAGTTCGGATCATTAAAGTGAATCGGATCATTTCGATTCGTTCACTGAAATGATCCGATTCATGATCCGAATCTTCGGATCACTCAGTGTGACTCACAGGAGTTACTGTTTTCCAGTAACTCCGTGCAGGCACACTAACGATTGGCCCCGCCCCTTTCATTATGAATCCTCCCCCCTGCCTCCAGTGATGTCAATGAAGGCAGAGAGTCGTTCAAAGATTCGGATCTTACAGGGATCCGAATCTTACAGTGATCCGGATCATTGTAAGATCCGGATCATTGTAAGATCCGGATCATTGTAAGATCCGGATCATTGTAAGATCCGGATCATTGTAAGATCCGGATCTTTGAACGACTCTCTGCCTTCATTGGGATTCGAATCAGTCAGATAATATTACCATACTGTTATAAATAAATACATTAATAATCACTGCCCCCAGGATTTACATTCCCCTTTACCTGCAACTGCACCTTAAGCTAACTTTATTAAATTAATTAAATTAACCCTCACCATTAAATTAACCCTAAACACCCCATCAACCATGTCTGCCCCTAAAATTAACCCGTAACACCCCATCAACCATGACTGCCCCCTAAAATTAACCCTTAACACCCCATTAAGCATAACTGCCCCCAAATTAACCCTAAACACCCCATTAAGCATAACTGCCCCCAAATTAACCCTAAACACCCCATTAAGCATAACTGCCCCCAAATTAACCCTAAACACATCATTAAGCATAACTGCCCCTAAATTAACCCTAAACACCCCATTAAGCATAACTGCCCCCAAATTAACCCTAAACACCTCATTAAGCATAACTGCCCCTAAATTAACACTAAAGACCCCATTAAGCATAACTGCCCCCATATTAACCCTAAACACCTCATTAAGCATAACTGCCCCTAAATTAACACTAAAGACCCCATTAAGCATAACTGCCCCCAAATTAACCCTAAACACCTCATTAAGCATAACTGCCCCTAAATTAACACTAAAGACCCCATTAAGCATAACTGTCCCCAAATTAACCCTAAACACCTCATTAAGCATAACTGCCCCTAAATTAACACTAAAGACCCCATTAAGCATAACTGCCCCCATATTAACCCTAAACACCTCATTAAGCATAACTGCCCCTAAATTAACACTAAAGACCCCATTAAGCATAACTGCCCCTAAATTAACCCTAAACACCCCATTAAGCATAACTGCCCCTAAATTAACACTAAAGACCCCATCAACCATACCAATTTATTAGGTAATTTATCTGGAGTACATGCAATTAATTTAGGGGCAGTTATGGTTAATGGAGTATTTAGGGTTAATTTCAGGGGCCGTTATGGGTAATGGGATCTTTACGGTTAATTTCAGGGGCCGTTATGGTTAATGGGATCTTTACGGTTAATTTCAGGGGCAGTTATGGTTGATGGGGTATAAGGGTTAATTTTATGCTGATGACTGAGGGTTAATTTAATTAATTTAATAAAGTTAACTGTAGGTGCAGTTATAGGTAAAGGGGGCAAACTCAGGGGAATCTAAATCCTGGGGGCAGTGTGAACATTATTAATGTATTTATTTATAAAAGTATGGTATCAGTAATATTCTCTGAATGATTCGAATCTGTAAGATCCGGATCCCTGTAAGAGTCGAATCATTTGAATCATTTGAATCTTCGGATCATTCGACTCTTCGGATCATTCGAATCATTGAACGAGTCTCTGACTCTATGAGTCATCGTTCTTCTGTGAATTAATGAGCTGTAACCTGACCCCAGAGTCTGTGTCGTGTAATGGTAGAATATCTGAGGTTGGAGTAAAACCTCTGAGAATCCCCCGGTATGCTTGTTGCGTTAACCACGTAGAATGCTGATTGAAATGACCCCTTATAAGTTTTCTATGCAGTGAAAGTTGGTTACAAACGACTTTTTAGTGATATACAGTGTGTTCTTCACCAAATAAATTATGGCCCATTATATTACTGGGACACCTGACTGGGCTTGCCCTCTTAAATTTATCATCTCTCAAGAATGATGAATTAAATTAGACCTCAACAAAGCTGTAAACTGGATGGGGTGGTAGTCATGCTGTACCATATCTGTTCAGTAAATGTTATTTATTCAAACGTTTTTAATTTATAAGTTAATTATTTATTTTTTCACATTCTATTTTTTTTCCCGTTGACATGCAGTTTACAAATTTCTGACAAATATTCTTGCCAACATGTTTTGTTTGTGGTGGGGGAGGGGTGCCACATACACCTGTATGGGACATCTTTGAAGCCGGTTAGTTCAGTTTACCCCATCAAAACAAATATTTTTGAGAACTATACAACCTATGGTACTTCAAATGCTAGTATTTTAACTCTTTCCATGCACTAATTCTACCACCAGCCTTTGTCAAATCTTGTGGTAGTCATTTTTTGTGCATTTCCATGATGTTCCCCCTAATTTCATTAGAGGTTTAATTTGATACAAAATCGAGACTCTATCCTGCTAACTAAACCACTTACTTAAACAAAAAAATAAATGGCCCATAACATCTAAAGTAGCTTTATGTTCTCCTGCAGTGGAAAAGGTGTTTTTTCTACCTTGTATAGAAAAAATTATACAAAACAACTTATACCACAAACATTCTTCAGAAGCTTTTATGCTATCAGTTTTTTTTCTTTACTTGTGCCATCATCAAATAATGAAGTAATAAGTAAGATGCTGGGACTTTAGAGAACAAACACATTCGCTTTTGAAGAAAAGCAAGTGCTTTTTAACACAGTTATTGTTTGTAAAAAAGCATAATGATTAAACAACCTTGCGTATCCATGCCTTTAACGTTGACACTGGGCCTTCTGATATATATCTCATTGCGCACATTACTATTTACGTAACATGTAACTTTTCCAGTATTTTCATGTTAAGTGCCGATTGAGGAAATCCTGTATCTTCCACCATGAGTCTTCCTGTGCTGGGCAGTGAGCCTGGAGTTCCCCTCCTCCAAAGATAGGTACTCCAAGAACTCGATCAATAGCTACTAAACAGAATGGAGAGCACGGAGGGTCTATCCGGTGCCCTGCACCTGGGTAGCTTAACAGGACAAAGTTCTCTTTCCCATTATCCCTCAATCGTTTTACAGCAGCCTTGGCATAGAGAGAACTTCTCCAGATTTGGTCATCTTCTCCCATTACGAACAAGAAGTGACCCTCTGCTTTTTCTAGAGGGATGAGGCACTGATGATTGTCTGGGTGTAGTGGATCATCTAGGGCTTCAGAAACATCAAACACTGCAGAGTCTGATATTCGGACACGGCTCATGTTGTATTTTAAGCCTGGTATGGTGAGGTCTCCGTAGGTCAAACTGGCAGCAGTATTGGCACAGCAACCAGAGATGCTAACAGCTGCAACCACTTGTGGGAGGAAAGTGATCATAGAAAGAGCCAGATCTCCTCCTTTCCCTGTTCCTATAACACCAACACCAGGTCCACGAACCTATGGTTGATTGCAAGAAAACACAATTAACAAGTTTGAAAAGTGATGTTTTAATAAGATTCCACTATGCAAACACCTACTTCCAATTGCCTCAATCTGAAAAGCTCTGGAGATCTAGTAGCCATGCAGGGAGATCTGTGCATCTCCATCAGCACATCTATATCTTCAACTTCCTTATGGTTAAATTCAGTAATATAGATTTATGACATTAAGTTCTGATCTCTAAAGTTCTTAGCAATGTACATAATAACACATGTACATTCTTAAGTAGGCAATGGCGGCAGTAGTTGAATATTCGGTTCTGTAAGGGTTTTCAGTTGCTCTCAGAGATAACTGAGGATAGCAATAGAGGAGTTATAATGTTTTCTTTCCTCAATGCTCTTCTAGTTTTACAAGTTCCAGCAGCGAATATGGGTTCAGCAGTATCTAGCAAAGTCTTGCCCCCCCCGCATGCTGTGTTGAGGGACCATTCCCCATGAATTAAATCTTGTTTTGGCTCAAAGTGCCATGAATTGAATGTGTGAAATCAGTGAATACATTTTGCTAAAAATCTGAGTGTATGCTCAGTAATACAATATTTGCTCCTTGTAGTGTGCAGTTACACTTATATTCATTTTCTTAATGTCATATAATTTAACACAAAAGGCTTGCATCAAATATTTTTTTAAAAATAAACTGAAAAGCCATGTTTTGCTGCAGCAGCTTTAACGCACCTTAGGATGCCGGGACAAAAACTTTGCAGCTTCTTCAAAATATTCCAGCTGAAATTCAGTCATCGCTGGAGGCAGATCTTCAAAGGCGAAGTACGGCAGGGCCAGAGCTGCAAAACCACGGCTTGCCAGCAAACTGGAGCGATACTCGACCAGCCCTCCATCATCACCAAACATATCAATAACTCCAGGGAAAGGTCCATCTCCTAAGGATGAAGCAATGGACAGTAATCAATAAAGTGGCGCAGACCCCTGGGGCAGGTGGGATCAATACATTTTAAGGGTATTTTAATGAAATCTCTGATCTGCATGACATTGTATTGTCTATAGTTCCGCAGTCCTGCGTGTGATGATACAGTGCTCTAGAAAGCGGTGATTACCTGGTGGCAGATGCAGACTGCCTCTTACTATCCCTTCTCTCAGTCTGATTCTTCGGACTCCAGGACCAGAAAACAACCTCTCAATTTTAACTCTAGCAGCCACTTCCCGAGGTATGCTCCTTGGGCTTGTGTACTCTTTGTGAACCAGCACTTCCAGGACCATGGGGGCCTTGTGGACATCTCTCTTCTCTAACCTCTGGTAAGGCTTCTCCATGACAGAGGGTGACAAGCTCCACAGAAGTCCCATGGGTTGCACCCCAGTATAGTCACCCCCTAGGGAGGCATCTCTCTGTAAATCAACAGTGCCTGAATTATCAGCGGCATAATGGGCACACGAATCAAAGAGACACTCCTTCTCATCCTCTACCAGAACTCTTAGTGTCACCTGCTGCCTGGGATTAAGCCCCTGGACTTTGATCTGCAGCTTCTCGTCTGCGAGCCCAGATTGGGGTGTAACAGAGAGAGACACTGGCCTCCTGGGTGCGGAAGTGCATGGCGACTTCCAGAGCCGAAAGGCCCTCACCGTTACTCCCCATAGCATTGCACTGGGTAGTAGCTATCCGTCGGTGCTCTAACGGAGGGTAGCGGCTAGTTCCTACCCAGTATAAGGACTCTGGTGATGTCAGCAGACCATGTGACTGTTTGGTCACATGGTACAAAGACCTACAGGAAGAAGAAGCAGCAGCAGCGCGGGACATGCAAATGACTGCAAATGGGCTGTGCTGGGCTGCTGTTTCTTTTTCGATAACATGGGATGTGAGGATGAAGCTTTAACAGAACTCCTGAAAATACAGAAAGTTATGGAGGCAGAAGAAAACTTGAATCTGTGAAATAATTCACAGTGAGTCTATCACTCTCTCTGCCAGTGATTGTGTCTCTCTCTCTCTGTGCCAGTGATTGTGTCTCTCTCTCTGTGCCAGTGATTGTGTCTCTCTCTCTGTGCCAGTGATTGTGTCTGTCTCTGTGCCAGTGATTGTGTGTGAGTGTGTGTGTGTCTCTCTCTCTCTCAGTGTGTCTCTCTGTGCCAGTGTGTGTGTGTGTGTCTCTCTCTCTCTGTGTCAGCGTGTGTGTCTCTCTCTCTCTGTGTCAGCGTGTGTGTCTCTCTCTCTGTGTGTCAGCGTGTGTCTCGCTCTCTCTGTGTCAGCGTGTGTGTCTCTCTCTCTCTGTGTCAGTGTGTGTGTCTCTCTCTCTGTGCCAGTAAGTCTCTGTCTCTCTCTGTGCCAGTGTCTCTCTGTGCCAGTGTCTCTCTCTCTCTGTGCCAGTGAGTGTCTCTCTCTCTCTGTGCCAGTGAGTGTCTCAGACTCTCTCTGTGCCAGTGAGTCTCTCTCTCTCCCTGTGCCAGTGAGTGTCTCAGATTCTCTCTGTGCCAGTGAGTGTCTCAGACTCTCTCTCTGTGCCAGTGAGTGTGTCTCGCTTTGTCTCTCTCTGTTCCAGTGAGTGCGTCTCTCGCGCCTCCGCTCAACTCTCCTGCACATCATTTTTTAGTGAATAGACTCGTTTGTTATAGACTAAATGCCATGTCTGTAATTGACACCTTCACAATGTATATGAGAATGTGATAAAATAAAGCAACAGCTGTATATGTTTAAAATAATAGTAATAATAATAATAATATATGTTCACGAATAATTAAATGAACATAACACATGTAATATATCTGGAATTGCAATTAAATTTTTTTTATCTTTATACTGTTTTCTTCTTCTACAGTCTATCTCAACCACACACAAAACATTAACTTTTTAGTGACATGGGTGAATTAATAGATTACGTCCTCATGGTGGCGGCTTTTTGGAATAGGAGCCAGGCATAAGCTGTTGCCCACGGAGTATTGTGCAGCGGACAAGTGCAAAGGTAGTGGGAACAGCTCAGCTGTGTGCGTCGGACCGCCATACACAAGGGAGAATATCCAAGAAAGGCTCCATTGGTTGTGTCTTTCTCCTGCTCAGGTGATTAGGGACCACACAGGGTTAAGGTGTGAATCCAGGACAGATGGAAGACAATTGGAGTCATAAAAAGGACACGTCGATACCCATTAACACAACAATTATTATTAGGAATATCTATGGGTATGTTATGAAACGCGTTAGATTAAATAAAATCTAATAGACAATGTTTCTGCCTTTTTGACCATGGCAAGACCATGGAAACAAGATTTCTCACTGTGAACTGTCTAGTTCCTATTCCTGTAAGGGACCTGTGTGAGCTGGAGGTATGAAAGTCCTTTAGCTGGATAGAAACTAGATTTTTCACCATAAACCATCTAGTTTCTATCCCTGTAAGGGACCTGTGTGAGCAAGAGATATAAGTTCCTTTGCAGTATAAGAACTAGGGATTGTTATCCTTGGTATGAAAGTCCTTTAGCTGGATGGAAACTAGATTTCTCACTATGAACCGTCTAGTTCCTATCCCTGTAAGGGACCTGCGTGAGCTAGAGATATGAGTCCCTTTGCAGTATGAGAACTAGGGATTGTTATCCTTGTAAAGGACCATTGTTAGCTGAAGGTATAAAAGTCCTTTAGCTGGATGGAAAATAGATTTCTCACTATGAAGCATCTAGTTCCTATCCCTGTAAGGGACCTGTGTGAGCTGGAGATATGAGTCCCTTTGCAGTATAGGAACTAGGGATTGTTATCCTTGTAAAGGACCATTGTTACCTGAAGGTATAAAAGTCCTTTAGCTGGATGGAAACTAGATTGCTCACTATGAACCGTCTAGTTCCTATCCCTGTAAGGGACCTGTGTGAGCTGGAGGTATAATTGTCTCTTGGCTGTATAAGGACCTGTGTGAGCTGAAGGTATAAAAGTCCTTTAGCTGGATGGAAACTAGATTTCTTACTATGAACCGTCTAGTTCCTATCCCTTTAAGGGACCTGTGTGAGATGGAGAGATAAGGGTCTTTAAGCTGGATGGTAACTAGATGTCTCACCATGAACCATCTAGTTCCTATCCGTTAACAGGACCTGGCCACGATGGAGCAAAAGGTCCTTTACAGGGATAGAAACTAGCTCTCTTTACATGAGTTGGATAGTTCCTATCCCTGTACAGGACCTGACCACTAGGGGGCAAAAGGTAATTTTGCTGGATAGAAAATAGCTCACACACACTGAGCAAGCTATTTCCTATCCCTGTAAAGGACATGGTCCTTCTACCGGATAGGAACTAGTCGCAACCTTTCACAGAGAGCAGCTAGGACCAGATGCCCAAACACTTCCGCCTGCTAACCCTTCTGCCAAAAGTTAAAGGCCAGTGTAATGGATCAACGACCGCATCGAACGCTCAACCTGATTTACTTTTATCTCTATAACACCAGTGTAGTTGAACGCCGAACTGTCACTGTTCATGTATCTGAAAGTATGGCTGGCGGGCATCGGTGTACGGTACGTGCCAGAGCTGATCGCGCTTCTGTTCAGGTATAGACTGCAACTCTCCAAGTGGCGCATCATTGCGCTCCTCAATATTTACTAACGTGATCATCCATGGCGCAGACGCAGTTCTGCTGTCCTACACGCACATATGCAATTATATACAATTCTACACATCTGCAACAGCCCTATAATATTTTAAAACCCAGTTGAGAAAGTTTGAAGACAGTTCACTTTGTTAATGGGCTGCATTGGGGGTGGGATTAATTAGCTGGCCCTTTTCTAAACGATTTTGAATCGGTATCAGGAGACGGGAACAAGGGGTCTCACCGGCACACCAAACACAGCTCCCACCATTGCCCCAGGCCTTCCATGCTGTAGGGGCCCATCCCGTTACACTATGACATGATATCCCGGGCCTCATCGGTAGTTGAGGCAAAAACGCTACGATTGGCCGCACATCTCTCCATAATAAGGTCTATTAAGAAATGAAACCAATCACTTTGGCTCCAAGTAAAGTAATCCAGGGCTGCAGCCCCTCCAGATCTGCCACCCTAAGTGAGATTATGCCAGTGCCTCCAGTGAAGGCACCCACTACAAACTATTACCCCGAGTTACCCTAATGTGCAGAGATCAGGCACTTTTGACTTATGAAAAAACTGATATGGACTAATCTGCTGTTATCTGTGATGGCGAAATGTAAACCAGCAGCAGAAAATGTGCCCGATTGAGGGGTGTTTTTCAGAGTTGAAAAAAGGTCTTTAATGTAGCATTATACCTCCAAACAAAAAGTTAAAACTGCAAGACGCGCGACACGTTAACGTATGTTAGTTATGAGGGGAGCACAAGGAGCGCAATACACTCATACCCACCATTTCTGCAAAAGAAGGACGTCAGTAAAACAGAGAGATGGCGCTCGTAAAGAGATACCCGTGGAAGTATGTATTTGGCAGGTAGCTTGAGGATGCAGTAGGAACATTTAACTACTTATAAAGGGATTTAAAGATGTACAGGAGGCAAGCTTATTTGAAAGGAGGAGCAATGCTAGAACAAGAGGTCATAGTTATCATAGTTTGTAAGGTTGGAAAAAGACCTAAATCCATCAAGTTCAACCCTTCTACCTAACCTTCCTATTCTTGCTCCAAAAGAAGGCAAAAAAAACCCCTAATTAAGCTACTTCGAATTCTGTCATCAGGGGGAAAAATTCCTTCTTGACTCCAAGAGGCAATTGGATTTCTCCTTGGATCAAGAAGCTCTTAAATATTAATGTATTTATAGCCCTGTATGTCTTTCTAAGAAAATATCAAGGCCCCTTTTGAAGGTATCTAATGTATAACACCACCTCCCTTGGAAGTGAATTCCATACCTTTATTGTCCTCACTGTAAAGAATCCCTTCCTTTGTAGTCTATGAAACCTGCGCTCTTCCAGTCTCAGAGGGTGACCTCTTGTTCTTTGTATATTTCTTTTAATGAACAGGTCACTGAAGAGCTCTTTATATTGGCCCTGCATATATTTATATAATGTTATCATATGCCCTCTGAGACACCGTTTTTCTAGCGTATATAATTTTAACTTTTTTAGTCTCTCTTCATAACTAGTATCACCCAATCCCCTTATTCATTTCGTAGCCCTCCTCTGCACTTTTTCTAATTCCATAATGTCCTTTTTGAGGACCGGTGCCCAGAATTGTACCGCATATTCAAGGTGAGGTCTTACCAATGACCTGTAAAGAGGCAAGATAATATCCTCCTCCCTTGAATCAATACCTCTTTTTAAGCATGCCAAAACCTTATTGGCTCTCGCAGCTGCTTGCTGGCATTGCGCACTGTTGTCAAGTCTGTTGTCAACCGTTATTCCTAAATCCTTCTCATTGGTAGTTTCCCCCAAGGATATTCCATTTAAAGAATAGGTTGCATTTTTATTATTTTTACCATAATGCATAACTTTGCATTTCTCGATATTGAACCTCATCTGCCACTTGCATGCCCAGTCCCCAACTCTGTCTAAATCTTCCTGCAAAGAAGAAACATCAAGATTAGTCTGAATTACCCGGCCTAATTTTGTGTCATCAGCAAAAACTGTGACATGGCTCTCAATGCAGCTTGGGAGATCATTTATAAATAAATTAAAAAGAAGAGGACCAAGGACAGACCCCTGAGGCACTCCACTTAATACCTGTGTACAGGCTGAGAAACATCCATTCACAACAACCCTCTGCATTCTATCTCTTAGCCAATTTCTGATCCACAGACATTTGCCCCCAAGCCTATTTCTGTTAATTTATAGAGTAGCCTTTTATGCGGAACCGTATCAAATGTCTTAGCAAAGTCCAGATAAATCACATCTACAGCCACCACCAGGTCTATATTTTTACTAACTTCTTCATAGAATGCCAATAGGTTGGTTTGACAAGACCGGTCTTTCACAAATCCATGTTGACTTTTACTGATTGGATTATGGATCAAGATATGATCTTGAATGTATACCTTTAGCAACCCTTCAAATAATTTCCCCACTAGCCTGTAATTGCCCGGTTGAGATTTTGATCTTGCGCCAATCTAATGGAACTATGCCCGAGCCGAAAGAATCCCTAAAGATTAGTAATAATAGTTGGGCCAGAGTTAGGCTTAACCCTTTCAGTACCCTTGAGTGTATACCATCCGGTCCAGGGGCCTTGTCTACCTTAACATTATTTAATTGCTTGAGCACTTTTTCTTGTGTCAGCCAATCCCATGTTTGCTGCAACGGTTCCTTAAAATTAGCCAGCAGGGGCTCCGTCATTGGCTCTTCCTTAGAATAAACAGAAGAAAAAAAAGCATTTAAGATGTCAGCTTTCTCTCTGTCCTCACTAACCAAATTTCCAATTTCAGATAATAACGTTACCAACATTCTCTACCTTTAACTTTTTTCCATTTACATACTTAGGATTGGTTTTACTTTCCCTGGCAATAAGTTTCTCATTTTCTAGTTTAGCCATTTTAATCTCCTTTTTGCAGGCTTTGTTGATATCTTTGTATGCCATAAATGATACTTCCGACCCCTCACTTTTTTAACCCCTTCAATCCCCTATAGACGTACCGGGACGTCCAAAAAACGCCCACAAAGAAACCCCTATGGACGTCCCGGTACATCCAGCCCTTCGTGCAGCGTCAGGGACACATCCGTTTGACAGCCTGGACTCCCCCCTGGCAGCAGAAGCCGGCATCGCCCGTAACAGCTCCCGTAACAGCTTCCGGCATGAAAGCTGGTAAGCTGTTACGGTTGAAAGTGCCCAATCGCGCATTTCCCTTCCGGGTTACGTCCCCTGCGGGGATATCCTGCCCTCCGATGAGGCACAGAGACGCTGCGATCTCTATGCAGGTCTGTGAGGACCTGCATAGAGATCACAGTGTGATCGGTGCAGGGGGATCGCGGGGAGGGGAGTGAGAAACCATCTCTCTCACTCCCCCTCCCGTCCTGAAAGAGAAAAGGAGAAAAAAAAAAAAAGTTAATTCATTTAAAAAATAATATTAAATAAATCGTTAAAATAATGATATATATAATACAAAAAGAAAATTATAATGGGAGCTGTGATGTCATTGTGACATCACTGGCATGTTCAGGAGGTCCCTAGGAGGACCTCTAACCATTTCTGTGTAAAAATAATATATAAAAAATTAAAAAAACCTGACCTGGAAAAGTACTGGGTCTCCTCCCACCTCCGTAGGGTGGTGGAGTGGACCCTACACTCCAATAAGCCATGGATTCAGATCGAGAACTCGCTCTTCTCGGTTGATGTTGCAGCTATCCCGTGGATCCGGAAGCAATTCCGGACCCCTTGCATACCCCGCCACCCTACCGTCTCCTCGACCCTCCGAGTGGTCTCCCGACTCCATTCTCAGGGCTCCGTGCTGCCTTTCCCTAGTCCTCTGTTCCCGATCACGGATAATCCAGAATTCCCTCCTGGCTTGCGTAATCCTACCGTTAAACCACTATTACCAGCCGGATCTGGGGTTCTTCGGTTGTCTCATGTGATTGTTGACGGACACCTCCGTCCGCTGCCTACCCTCGCACGTTCTCCATTCCCTCCGCCTCTCCTGGCCTTTTTTCATTGCCAATTGCGCCACTTTCTATCCCCACTACTCACTGACGCATCTTTTCATAGGCCACTTACACCACTAGAGACGCTATGTGCGGCCGCTGCTGAACCCGCTCATCTTTTATCCAGGTTATACGCTCTCTTGGTCACGTCGTGCCTTCCTGATAAGCCATATTATTTTCGTTTGTGGGAACATGATTTAAACCAAGTCTTCTCTCTGGAGGAATGGGATTCTATGGTCCTTCTGACGCAGAGGGGCTCTATTTCCAGTAAGACGCAGGAAACTGCTTTCAAATTATTCTCCAGGTGGTACAAGCTGCCTGTGGACCTTCACCGCTTTTTCCCTCAAGCCTCACCCATGTGCTGGAGGTGTGACCTGGCCCTGGGCACATACCTCCACATATGGTGGGAGTGTTCGCTGATCCGGCCTTTCTGGGACAGGGTGGAGGAAGTCATCAGGGAAGTGTGCGATCCTGACATTCGACTCACCCCTGCGCTGGTTCTGCTTCAACACACTGCGCAATCTTTTGGTTCATACAAACGTTCGCTCTCCTTTCACCTCATTAATGCGGCCAGATCCGTTATTCCCAGATATTGGCGCTCGGCTCGCCCACCTCCTATAGAGGCTTGGGTTCGACAAGTTGTGTACACTTGCAACATGGAGGATCTGGTGTCCACAGCCAAGGGCCGGGGTTACAACAATGAATTAAAGTGGCTCCTCTGGAACCAATTTCTCTTGTCCCCCCGTTTCACCGCTATCCTACGTTGCCAACCCCCATCTCTTCCCTGATCTGTGATCTGGGAGTCGTCCACATGCTCCAGGTCACGTGTCCTCCATGGTCCTCTTCGTCCCCTTTCTCAACTCATACCTGTGCTGGTACTTTTGTTCTATTCGCCCTACCAGGACTTACCTTGGTGTCATTTCCCTGTATCGCCGAGCCGCCCGCCGGGGGGGAGGGCGTCCCGCCATGATCCTTGCATGTTTCTTTTTCTCCTGTACCGCCTTCCCTCCACCCCTCCCCTCCCCTTATTTTGTTCTCCTTCTCCCTCCTTTTGTTACTCTGGTTCTCATGCCCCCGCTTCCAGGGCACTTACTTTGGATTACATTGTGGGGTTACCTTCCCTTGCTCACTGTGCATTCCGATCTGACTATTGTAGTTGTTTGAGGGACCTTACTCCGCCTCGAACGGTTTTTAGCCTGGGGGTATTGTTCTATTACCGTGATGTTCTATGGTTATCTGCTCAGCTCTCATTTAGACCCTCTGGTCCGCTACAATGGCTGATGTATGTATTCTGCTCTCACCAATGTTCTGCACTTACTTTGCCACTTTTGTGGCTCATATGCCATGTACCGAGGTCCTTATGTGCGTTTTCATTGTACCTTTGTCTACTATCTTGCTGTATCATTGCGGATGTATGTCATTGTACTGTTATAAATAAATGAGACTTGAAAAAAAAAAAAAAAAAAAAATGTTAAAAAATTAAAATTAAAAAAAATAATTAAAAAAATATATAAAAAAAGATAATAAAAAAATTATTAAAAACCTTACTTCCCATTGCCCTAGCATAACATCTAGCCAGTATAACCCTTCTGCCCCAGTTCACAACCCCCAAACCCGTTAAGCCATAGGCATAAAAATTATACAAAATTGTACACCTTATAGTATGCTCCCTGGTGCTGGGAAAGTCTGGAAAATCTATATAAATTAGGTATTTCTGAAATCAGGACACCTGAATTGATAAATTTGGAGGGGATTTTCCATCACTTTACCTAATTTTATGAGGATTCAGAGGGAAAATGTAAAAAAAAAATAGTTTTTTCCAATCTTAGCTAGTTTTTACTAAATTACTCATTCTAAATTTTCAGCTAATCATCCAACTATGGTATCAAACGAAAGCTCTATCTCTCCTTGAAAAAACAATATATAGTTTATATAGGTACACTATTCACAGGAAAAGAGAATCATCGCTAAACCAACATACCCCAAAAACGGCAAAATTGCTCTGGGCTTTGAGGTACCAAAAACCCTGGGATTGAAGGGGTTAATGCTTAAATGCCAATTGTTTATGCCTTATTTCCTGTTTTACTTTCCAGGTCTCTACCAATTGCGACATAAATTGGTCATTAAGCAGGTTCAGAAACTTGCTGCTATTCCAATCTATATCTGGGTAATTAAAATCTCCCATGATTAATACTTAATTCCTATTTGCAGCCTTTTTAAATTTGAAATAGCAGCTGATTTTCCCCTTCATTACCAATATTTGGTGGCTTGTAGCATACACCCACAAGTAATGTGTGACTCTTTCTACTATCTAGGTTAATCTCTACCCACAGCGTCTCCATATTACTACTGTCATCATGCACATCTTCCTTAATACTGGGCTTTAGTTTAGGGTTTGCATATAAACATATCCCTCCCCTTTTCTATTTACTCTGTCCCTTCTAAAAAGTGAATATCCTTGTAAGTTTACTAACCAGTCATGCGTATCATCCCACCACGTTTCTGTGATACCGATCAAGTCATATTGTTCATTACTTACCAATATTTCCAGATCACCCATTTTGTTTGCCAAGCTTCTCGCATTTGCTAAAAGACATTTAACCCCTTCAGGACCGGGATGTACCTGGTACTTCCTGGTCATAGGTCACCGGTAGACCGGGACGTACCAGGTACGTCATCCCCAAAAACCGCCCCACATCTCCACAATCCTGGTAATTGCGGGGGCGCTGCTGCTGCTGCTGCTGTCTGCCCAGGAGTCTGGGCAGACCAGCACAGCCTCTCTAAGCCCGCCCCCAAGCCTACGATCACTCCCCGTTTTTTATGGGGCTCTGCTGCTGGTGGTCTGCCTGGAAGCAGGCAGACAAGCAACAGCAAAAAAGAGCCCCCCCGCAAGCCCTTTGATCAGTCCTGTAGGACTGATCAAAGAGACTCCTCCCCTGCAATCTCCAGTCTATGGGAGATTGTGTCCCAGCTTCAGGGACAGGGAGACAGGGTTCTTTGGTCTCCACATGAGTGTGGAGACCAGCCCCCACCCCCCCTCTTGCTCAATTAACCCCTACCCCCCTCTTGCTCAATTAACCCCTTTAATGCTGCGATTGTGTATGACCCCCATCGCAGCATTGTAGGGGTTAATATTAGTCCCCACAAGCTTGTGGGAACTAAATATCAGTCAATGCTGTGCTTCAATGGAGCATCAGCATAGAAAGAGTAAAAAAAAATAAATGTAAAAAAATGTAAAATTTAAAAATTAAAAAATAAATACAAAAAATAAGGGTGCTTCCAGGTCAAATGCTGGGCTGATGATGATCAGATCACTCCTGGCCAATAGGAATGATCGGATCACTGTGGCAGCCCATGGATGACCTTGCCCTACAAAGAGAGAGGGGTCATCTAGGGTAATTATGAAAAAACACAAATTATTAATAAATTAAAAAAAACATAATTATTACCTGATCACTTGTCGGTGACATTTTAAGTCGCTGATTATTGATCGGTCTCCCTGATTGATGTCAGCGGCCTAAACCTGTCACTTACAAGTACCGTATTTGCTCGATTATAAGACTAGGTTTTTTTCAGAGCAAATGCTCTGAAAAATACCCCTCGTCTTATAATCAGACCTCAAATATGAGACGACTAAGATCCAGATCCCCCGCAGCTGCAGGGGACCTGGATCCTCCTGTCTCCCCCCCCCCCGCCCCACTTACCGGTACTTCTGAGTCCCCGGTGTGTAGCTAGGGCAGCGTGTGCCGCACGGTGCGGGGAACTCTGATCTCTGACAGTCGGGGAAGGTCTGCGCGATGGACGCAGACAACCCCCGCTGCTAGCCATGCCTCCTTCCGGCTGCAGCGTAAGTGCGTGGGATCTACACGCTGCCCCGGCTACATGACAGGGAAGTCAGAAGCACCGGTAAGTTTGGGGGGGGCATAAGGCATTTCTGGAGGCAGAGTGCTCTGTGAAATGCCTTTTAACCCCCTTAATACCACTCTGCCTCCAGAAATGCATTTTTAACCCTCTATATGCCACTCTGCCTCCTGAATGCCTTAAACCTCCCTATTTGCCACTCTTCCCCATAATATGCCTTTTAACCCTCTAAATGCCAGAGTGGCATATAGGGGTATAAGGCATTTCTGGAGGCAGAGTGGCACATAGGTGGTCAAAAGGCATATAATGGGGCACAGTGGCATATAAGGTTAAAAGGCATAGCATGGGGCACAGTGGCATTTAGAAGGTTAAAGGGCATATCATGGGGCACAGTGGCATATAGGGGTTAAAAGGCATTTCTGGGGCAGATGTGCATAACTGGGGGGCAGGTTGGAAAATAGAAGGAAATAAAACCAAAATATTTTTCTCAATCATAGCTTTTATTAAAAAAAAATAGTTTAGATGAATTGACATTTACTGGTGTTACACTATAAGCAGGTGTGTGGATATATATGTATATGGACACGTGTATGCGGGTGTATGGATGTACATGTGTGTAAATATGCATATGTATGTATGTGTGTATATTTATATATATATCATGGTTTCTGCTAATACTAGTTAAATCAAGATGCATGGGAGGTGGCCGGGAATGATAAATATTTAGGAAACCTTTTGTCTTAGTTTAGATAACACTGATATGCGTGATGAAGGGTGTGTGGAAGAAAGACAGGTTTTCTCATGAAATAGATTGAATCAGGTCAGGAGATCTTTGGGTTTTACTGCCCCATGATTGTAAAGACCCCAGGGTGAGGTGTTGGCCAAAGGGAATAACTTCAAAGGGTAACTACAGCAACCAAAGGGTCCAATCAGGGATCTCCTCAGTAGACTCAATTGGGACCCTCTAGTATATCAAGGGACAGGTAGTGAAAGAGGGAAGGAGGAGAGAAAGAAAAGAGACAAAGGAACATCACTAACCTGGAGCTCTCAGGGAAGGTAACTATGAACATGCATGTTTGAATATTGTAAATAGGAACTTATATATATATATGTATTTGTTGTAAGTGTCAATTAATGTGGGGATTATTGTTATTGTACTGTTATTTGTATTGTTTTATATTTGGAACGTTCTAGTAAAAGTTTGTATTGTTATATCATAGCCGCATTGTGGATTCTTTGATATCCTGTTGTTGTTTCCAAAATATTCTGTTGCATTCTGGAAGAAGCGAAAGTTTTCAGTTCAAACCTTAAAAGTTAGAAGAGATAGAACAGGGATTGTTTAATTTAATAAGCCAGTGGGTGGGTTTATCGGTACATATTTCATAAGTGTATCCATGTACCCATTCACCTGGATAAGTATAGTTATTGTAGCTAGAAAACACATTAGCCTTCAGGAGATATATCTGAATACATATTGTGATTCCATTGATATGTGTTTGGATGTATCTGTTGTTGGATCAGTTGTAATCTTAAACACATAACACATTCATAAGTCCTTTAGATGGTATGCTGTAGATAAAGCATTAATCCATCTGATTGATATTTTAATAACACAATTCCCTAGTTCCCTCAAAAGAAAACTTAACACTGGTAAAACTTTTTTCCTATAGGGTCGTCTTATATTCAGGCCTTTTCTTTTTTTTTCTAAATTAATATTCAGATTTGGGGGGTCGTCTTATAATCGAGCAAATACGGTAATCTGAAAAAAAATATTTAAAAAAGTTTAAAAATTGAAATGCGCATGTTCCAGTTTTGCCCTGAAAAATAGCTTCCTCAAAAAAGCCCCAAGGCGTGAGGCCTTGTTGGAGCCGGGGAATGTTGGTGAACAAAATATGGTGTTTTCTTCCACTGTTGCACATATGCTGTGCAGGAAATAAATTGCAACATTGAAATGTATGCGTTAAAAACGCAATAAAATAAATTTTCCGTGAAATTTTGGCAGACATCAAGGAAGAAATGACTGCCTGAAAACTGTCAAAATTACCCTAGTTGAATACCTTGACTTGTCTGCTGTTCATAAATATATACTTTTATGGGGTAATTTACAGTGGGGGCTTCCAAAATTTCCAAATGGGATATGGGCCTAGTAAACCAATTTCTGAAAATTCCAAATTTGAAAACTAAAATGCCCTCATAGCTTCCTCAAAAAAATGCATGAACCATGCATCTGAGGCCTTGTTGGATGTTGGTGAACACAATTTGGTTTTTTTTCTGCAGTTGCACATATTCTATACAAAATATAATATGAAATCTAAAGCAACATTGCAACATATGCAAAAAAAAAAAATTTGGCAGCAATTGGCGATAAAATCCCTGTTTCAAAAGTGTCAAAATGACCCTAGTTGTACACCTTGCCTAGCTCTGAATGAGTATTTAAATGTTTGTGAATGAGTGTGTGTTAGTATGGATGTGTAAGGGGGGTGGTGGTGGTAGCATGGCATAGGGAGGCTGTACTCAGACTCCTATCATTCCCAGGTTCCAGCATGTACTGGCTGCCTTGGCTTGATAGGAGTGTGATTGCTGTTAGCAGTTATATATATATATACCTCCAGAAATGCCTTTGAACCCCCTATATGCCACTCTGGCATATAGGGGATTAAAAGGCATATCATGGGGCAGAGTGGCATATAGGAGGGTATAAGACATTTCTGGAGGCAGAGTGGCATATAGAGGGTTAAAAGGCACATCATGGGGCAGAGTGGCAAATAGGGGGTATAAGGCATTTCTGGGGGCAGAGTGGCAACCCTGGGGGCAGATGTGCATAACTGGGGGGGGGCAGGTTGGCAAATAAAAGGAAATAAAAACAAATATATTTTTCTCAATCATAGCTTTTATTAAATATGAAAATATTGTTTACATGAATTCATATTTACTAGTAAAACTTTTTTTCCTATAGGGTAGTCTTATATTCAGGCTTTTTGTTTTTTTCCTAAATTAATATTTAGATTTTGGGGGGTTGTCTTTTAATCAGGGTTGTCTTATAATCGAGCAAATACGGTAACTCTGAGAATAAAATTATGGTGCCAGGATGTTAAGATTCAAATTCTCTGGGTAAATTTGGTGAATGAGTCCATCAGGATCTGTCTTTTTCAAGGTGCGTCTTTCAGGTTGCCTCCCTACATTATTAAAGACATAAGCTTTTAAAGACAGGGCTTATTATCATAGCCTCCACCTCTTGACTGGAATTATCCAATCATAACAGTGGGTTTTACCCATTATAATTAGGACTTCTACTCCGAGAGACGCTCTGGTCTAAGAAATACCTTAAGACCATTACATATGCGTTTGGAATTTATCCTTGGTCACCCTTATCTCTAGACGTTACCTCCTAGATAGTAAATCAGGTCTTTGTAGTCACCCATATCTCCAGACGTTGTCTCCTAGGTAGTAAATTAGGCTTTGGTGGTCTTACAACATATCCCCCATTCCATTTACATTCCTAAGGATATGTAGTGTCTACGTCTAGATAATATATACTGAAACATCTATATACATGAATATTTCTGTTTTCTAAATTATAAAGGGAACAAAGACAGAAAGAAATAATCATATGATTAAGTAAAATAAAATGGCTTTGACTCCATTTTAGGGCTGCAACAACTAATCGATAAAATCGATAATAATCGATAATGAAAATCGTTGCCAACGAATTTCATTATCGATTAGTTGAATCGATTTTTATCGATTATAAAATGAGGGTTTTTTCAGAGCAAACGCTCTGAAAAATACCCCTCATTATATAAACCGTTTCAGTGACTCACAGCAGCAGCTCCTGCTTACCAGTCCCTCCCTGTAATCACTGTGACAACTGGCCCCGCCCCCTTCCTTCTCCCAGAAGGCCAGAACCACATGGCTGTGACACTCATCTAACTAAGTATAAAATCAATATTTGGGCTGCTGAAAGTTAGGGGAGGTGGGGGTTAATTTAGGGGCAGTTATGGTTAATGGGGTGTTTAGGGTTAATTTAGGGGAAGTTATGGTTAATGGGGTGTTTAGGGTTAATTTGAGGCAGTTGTGGTTAATGGGGTGTTTAGGGTTAATTTAGGGGCTGTTGTGGTTGATGGGGGTCTTTAGGGTTAATTTAGGGGATGCTGTGGTTAATGGGGTGTTTAGGGTAGTTGTGTTTGATGGGGTATTTAGAGTTAATTTAGGGGTAGTTATGGTTAATGGGGTGTTTAGTGTTAATTTAATGATGAGGACTGAGGGTTAATTTAATAAAGTTAACTTAAGGCGCAGTTAGAGGTAAAGGGGGGCAGACTAAGGGGAATCTAAATCCTGGGGGCAGTGAAGATTAACCCAGTACTTATTTATTAAAGTATGGTGTGATGCGAACAGGTCTGTGACTCTGAGGGGACTATGAGATATCTGGGGGTATAAGGCATATCTGGGGAGAATGGAGAGACATATCTGGGGGTATAAGGCATATACGGTATATAAGGCATATGTGGGGAGGGCAGCGTGGCATGTCTGGGAGGCAGTGTGGCATGTCTGGGGAGGATGGAGTGGTGTATCAGGGGGTATAAGGCGTATCAGGCACAGTGGCATATGTGGGGGTAGAGTGGAGTGGAATATGTGAGAGGCAGCGTGGCATATGTGGGAGGCAGCGTGGCATATGTGGGAGGCAGCATGGAGTGGAATATGTGGGAGGCAGCGTGGAGTGGCACATGTGGGAGGCAGCGTGGCATATGTGGGAGGCAGGGTGGAGTGGAATATGTGGGAGGCAGGGTGGAGTGGCAAATGTGGGAGGCAGCGTGGAGTGGTATATGTGGGAGGCAGCGTGGAGTGGTATATGTGGGAGGCAGCGTGGAGTGGTATATGTGGGAGGCAGTGTGGAGTGGTATATGTGGGAGGCAGCGTGGAGTGGTATATGTGGGAGGCAGCGTGGAGTGGCATATGTGGGAGGCAGCGTGGAGTGGCATATGTGGGAGGCAGCGTGGAGTGGCATATGTGGGAGGCAGCGTGGAGTGGCATGTCTGGGAGGCAGCGTGGCATGTCTGGGAGGCAGCGTGGCATGTCTGGGAGGCAGCGTGGCATGTCTGGGAGGCAGCGTGGCAAGCCTGTGCTCAAATGTGCATAAATTGGGGGGGCTGGTTGGGAAATAAAGACAAGAAATGCATTTTATCAGTTTTTTTTTTTTATTCTGCGTTTGTATTTAACATTATTTGTTTATTAAATTATTTTAAATAAATGAAAAATGTACATTCATTTTTTTATCCGATTAATCGATTAATCGAAAAAATAATCGGCCAACTAATCGATTATGAAAATAATCGTTAGTTGCAGCCCTACTCCATTTTGTGTTCATGTAAAATACATATATATATAGAATACATGTTTTCCATCATAAAATATCTGACAGTGTTACCTTTTAGGCACATAAGCCACATAACATGATGGCACTTGGAAGACCAGTACAACCCTGAACGTAAGATCAACTGTACCCACCAGGGGAAATTCATAGCCTGAATTAGGGCTGCAACAACTAATCGATAAAATCGATAATAATCGATAATGAAAATCGTTGCCAACGAATTTCATTATCGATTAGTTGAATCGATTTTTATCGATTATTAAATGAGGGTTTTTTCAGAGCAAACGCTCTGAAAAATACCCCTCATTATATAATCCGTTTAGTCTGACTCACAGCAGCAGCTCCTGCTTACCAGCCCCTCCCTGTAATCACTGTGACAACTGGCCCCGCCCCCTTCCTTCTCCCAGAAGGCCAGAACCACATGGCTGTGACACTCATCTAACTGTAAGTATAAAATTAATATTTGGGCTACTGAAAGTTAGGGGAGGTGGGAGTTAATTTAGGGGCTGTTATGGTTAATGGGGTGTTTAGGGTTCATTTAGGGGCAGTTATGGTTAATGGGGTGTTTAGGGTTAATTTAGGGACAGTTATGGTTAATAGGGTGTTTAGGGTTAATTTAGGGGCAGCTATGGTTAATGGTGTGTTTAGGGTTAATTTAGGAGCAGCTATGGTTAATGGGGTGTTTAGGGTTAATTTAATGATGAGGACTGAGGGTTAATTTTATTAATTTATTAAAGTTAACTTAAGGTGCAGTTAGAGATAAAGGGGGGCAAACTAAGGGGAATCTAAATCCTGGGGGCAGTGAAGATTAACCCAGTACTTATTTATAAAAGTATGGTCTGTGACTCTATGAGGGGACTATGAGATATCTGGGGGCTATACGGCATATCTGGGGAGGACGGAGTGACATATCTGGGGGTATAAGGCATATAGGGTATATAAGGCATATGTGGGGAGGGCAGTGTGGCATGTCTGGGGAGGACAGAGTGGTGTATCAGGGTGTATAAGGCAGATCTGGGGCCACAGTGGCATATCTGGGGGTAGAGTGGAGTGGCATATGTGGGGAGGGCAGTGTGGCATGTCTGGGGAGGATGGAGTGGTGTATCGGGGTATAAGGTGTATCAGGCACAGTGGCATATGTGGGGGTAGAGTGGAGTGACATATGTGGGAGGCAGAGTGGAGTGACATATGTGGGAGGCAGAGTGGAGTGGCATATGTGGCAGGCAGCGTGGAGTGGCATATGTGGGAGGCAGCGTGGAGTGGCATATGTGGGAGGCAGCGTGGAGTGGCATATGTGGGAGGCAGCGTGGAGTGGCATATGTGGGAGGCAGCGTGGAGTGGCATATGTGGGAGGCAGAGTGGAGTGGCATATGTGGGAGGCAGCGTGGAGTGGCATATGTGGGAGGCAGCGTGGAGTGGCATATGTGGGAGGCAGCGTGGAGTGGCATATGTGGGAGGCAGAGTGGAGTGGTATATGTGGGGGGCAGCGTGGAGTGGCATATGTGGGAGGCAGCGTGGAGTGGCATATGTGGGAGGCAGAGTGGAGTGGCATATGTGGGAGGCATCGTGGAGTGGCATGTCTGGGAGGCAGTGTGGCAAGCCTGGGCTCAAACGTGCATAAATTGGGGGGGGCTGGTAGCGAAATAAAGGCAAGAAATGCATTTTATCAAAGTTTTTTTATTATGCTGTTTGTATTTAATATAATTCGTTTATTACATTATTTTAAATAAATGAAAAATTTACATTCATTTTTTTTATCCGATTAATCGATTAATCGAAAAAATAATCGGCCAACTAATCGATTATGAAAATAATCGTTAGTTGCAGCCCTAGCCTGAATCTACCATTTCTATGTTTGATATAAAGTGTTTCTCATGTTTTGCAAGTTTCAAACCCTTGAATGTATAATAAAACCACAAAATCAACTCAATCACTACCTCCTAATTTATTGAAAACGCAAATTACAATTAACAAAAATTTAGAATTAAGTGCTTGTTTCAAAGGAACTTTTCAACTGTTTTGATGGTCTAGGTTCGAGAAACACTAAACCGATGTAACAAAGTGCGCATAACAAAATATATCAATAAAGAGTTATTAAACATACTGTTTCAGTTAAAGCATTTATGGAGCAGTCAGTATGACACCAGACAAAACGCTAAAAATGTAACACTAATGAGGCAGTTGGAAGGAGAGTTTCATCACACCGGCTTGACTTTTTCATTATAAAGTGTCAAACCACGTATAAGGTGGATATTCAAATCAGTGAGAATTATGGAAAGTAGTGCATTAAGCTGCGTTAGCTCACCAGTCTTGGAGAACTTTGCCAGGACCAGCCCTTAATAATGTATAGTGATTTCAGGGAGTTGTACGTAGGTTTGGAACTCTTGTAGCTAGGCTAAAACTGTGCATATGGAAAAGAGTAGACATTAAAGACAATAACTTGTATTAGCTGGACATTTATTTTCAATGCACTCCTAATGACTTTGAGAAATAGTGAGCGAGCAAGGCTTGTATATCCAAATAACTGGTCACAGTTTGTTGACAAGGGTTGCTCCTTGGTTAAGATGGTTGTGGAAGAATGCCTGGATTTTATGCCAAGCATCTACCTGTGCCTTTGCATGGGGTTTGGGTTCACCTCCCCATACCACTGGAAGACCCACAAGTTTGTGGAAAGAGGACTTGCACAGAGGGAAATATGGTGGCTCAATGTAATGACCCGTTCTGGGGTAGACATAAACTTCTGGCTTTTCTTTCCTTTCTTCTTGTAAAAGTTCACATGCCGCTTTAGCATAGAATTCACTCCTCCAGTTTCGATCATCTTCTCCAACAATAAACAGAAACTTGCAGTCTGCTTTCCACACTGGAATAAGGCTTTTGCGATGAGGTTCTTCTAGTGGGTTTTCCAAAACATTGGTGATATCAGCCACTCCTTTTTCTGGGAACGTCACATTCTTTGCATTAACTCCAATAGGAGGGAGTGTGATGTCCCCGTAGTGAAGGGTTGCACCCACATTGGCTATCGAGCCATTAACAGTTGCGGTGGCTGTTATACCTTTCAGGAAGGAGGCCATAGAGATGGCCAGATCCCCACCCTTAGAATGACCGAGAAGTCCTATTCCAGGTCCCGTTACCTAAAAGAGAGTTCAAGATTAAAAAGAGCCTTTTATTCTTTATAAATTCTGGGGCAATTTTACAATAGGTTTTTTGATTAGTGGTGGAACTTGCATTAGTTTATTAAAACGTACAGTTTTTGTTTTACCATCAGCTCAACAAATTTGGAGATACGTCGTTTAAAAGCAAGGAAACTATATGTGGAAAGTTTGACACATCCAGGCATGGGCGTAGGAACCGGGGGGGACAGATCCCCCCCAGTAACTCATGTGGGGGGGACCGATAATGAGGAAATCCCCCCCCAGGGCTGTAGGAACCCCCCCAATAGAAACGCCGCAAATATGGCCCTCAAGACCTCGAGGTGCGGCCCGCGTAAAATCGGTAGCCAGGGCAACCAATCTTAAGCGGTCCGCACCTCGAGCCCTGCTACTTACCTGTGGGAGGGTCTTCTGTACTGCACAGAGGAAGCGGAACTCAGTAGAGTTCACGTGACATCACATCACATCCTGCTTCCTCTGTGCAGTACCAGAGAACGCAGAGGGAGGCCGCGCCCCCTGCTGAAGTGTGTGAGCGGCATCGAGGAGCTGCAGTGCAAGTAAGGGGTTGGGGAGGGTGTTTGAATCAGTATGCGGGATTGAGGGAATTAATCTGTGAATGAATGAGTGTGCGATAGCATGGATGTGTAAGTGCTGGAACCTAGGCATGATGGGACTGTGATTGCTGTTAGCAATCACACTCCTATCATGCCAAGTCAGCCAGTATATGCTGAAACCTAGCTAGCTGCCCCCTTTGTGTATTGATGCTGCCAGCAGTATGGGGTCTGCACATCACTTACAGCCACCCTGTACCAGCATGTACTGGCTGACTTGGCATAATAGGAGTGTGATTGCTAACAGCAATCACAGTCCCATCATGCCTAGGTTCCAGCATTTACTGGTTGGATGTGTAAGTGCTGGAACCTAGGCATGATGGGACTGTGATTGCTGTTAGCAATCACACTCCTATCCTGCCAAGTCATATTGATATTTTTTTTTGTCCAATTGTGGTGTGTTACCTACAAAAAATGTGAGTTTTTATTATTATTATTATTTTTAAAGGTGGGGGGTCATTTTCGGTTTTGGCTAAGTGAACCGTGAACGTTTTGGTCCAGAATTTTAATTTTGGTGCATCCCTAGAATAAATAGAACGATTTCATTTTTAATTATCCTGAGTCCTGAATTTGTAGTCACAAAACTTTCTAGGCCCAGAAATCAGTGAGAGGAAAAGTAAAGGTTTTGTGTCATTTACTTTATTTTAATCTGCCTATTTTATTAAAGGCCATATTTTCTCACAGTGAAAAATGAGTGCGGCCCGCGCACGTATACAATTCTGATGATGTGGCCCACTGCAGAAAAATCTTGGATACCCCTGGGGTAGACAGTGAGAAGGGGGGTTAGGGAGAGGGTAGCTGGTGAGAAGGGGGGGTAGGGAGAGTGTAGCTAGTGTGAAGGGGGGCGGTAGGGAGAGTGTAGCTAGTGAGAAGGGGGCGATAGGGAGAGGGTAGCTAGTGAGAAGAGAGGGTAACTAGTGAGAAGGGGGGTAGGGAGAGGGTAGATAGTGTGAGGAGGGTAGGGAGGGGGTAGATAGTGTGAGAGGGGGTAGATAGTGTGAGAGATGGGGAGAAAGTGGGGATCTGATGGGGAAAATGCTGTCCCCCCCCAGATTTTTAGGGGTTCCTACGCTCATGCATCCAGGATTATCTGATTCTTTTCCTCTCCCGAAAGCGTCCCATGGAAGAATTTTGTTTACTCCTTGAGCACAAAATCCAGTGCCGTATACAGTAATGTAGGTCAGTCTTGTCAGAAAAAAACAAATCTAATATTTTCCCAATCAACTTCCTTCTTCTGTAGATGTGGAGGCGGCCATTCTTGTGAGTCATGTGATATTTTGGGTGACTTTCCCTGCTCAAACACCACAAAGAGCTGATTCTTTATGGCAATCCTAATGGAGTCCATTCCTCTATGGACATTCGTTAGTGTGTTGTTTACCACAGGCAGTATGATAAGAAGTCAGGGTGTTTGCCTAGTAGATTGGCCTAAGATAACCATGACAACACGTAGAAATGGCTAATAATCAGCTGTCTGAGAACATATGCAAAAGCTAGAATTGTTTAAAAAAAATAAAAAAAATAATATTCTTAATCTAAGATCAGTAACGAAAACGGTGAGAGTTCCTCATGTCGTTTTCTCTCTTCCCCTCACGCCACATTTACAAAAGCCAGGGCGAGAAAACATAATGGCTGGTGAGGAATAATCATGCATATCCCAATGGTGAATCTAGCAACACTCACCTTGGGGTGCCGGAGCATGTAATTGACAGCTTCTTCAAAGTACTCCAAGTGAAACTCTTTCATTTTCTTTGGAAGATCCTCATAATTGTAATAGGCTAATGCAAGCGTGGCGAATCCTTTACTAGCCAGGAGGCTCGCTTTGTATTCCAGGAGACCCCCACCGGTGCCTGGAATTTCAATAACACCAGGAAAAGGCCCAGTACCTGAAGACACGATTCATGCGGTGTTTTATCATGAGATTTAGACACTGCTACACCCTATAAACATACAACATATGATCTACATAGAATGAAGGTTGCTACATTCATTCAGTGTGTGAGATTAACATGGAATTTGGGAGGGGGGGGTCTGAAAATAATTACAAAGCAAAAGCATTCCAGTAACCCAGGGAAGGAGGTGAGGCTTACAAAAAATTTGGGGTAGGCAGTTAGAAAATGTGATTTATGAAAGCCATTGGGCCCAACATAGCGCCCAACATTTAAAATGGTTAGAGTTTGAGGAAACGTGGCTAATGAGCAGGGCATTCATTAGATCTTTTATTATTGTGACTATCAGGGGGTAGGTCACTGGGTTACACTCGTATCCAGCAAACATTCTGAGATGTTAGAAGAGAGGGACATCAGAGGAAGGACAGACAGGGGGATTTGGGTCCCAAACAGAATAACCATACCAAATGGTACTCTGGCTTTAATGGTTGTGGACATAGGAACGGCTGGGGCAAAGCATTAAGTTTTTATTTTGTGACATATTGAAAACTATTTTTGGAACAGATTATCCACTATGCACTATTGGGGTCCCGGAAACTTCACTGGCACTGCTTTGTTATTAAACGAAGCCGCCTATAAGTCATACTGTAGCAAGGCAGCTAAAGCAGCCACCCAGCCGCTGAAAGGAGGAAAGGATGCAGGTAAAGTGAATCTAAAGTGTAAGAGTGAATGTGTGCGTGCAAATTAAAGACCGTGCATGGTTTATCTGCGGGGGTCAGAAGCCAAACGAAATACATTTGTCTAGGTGGGCCACACAGTCTTGCACTAACTTAGGCAAAAATTTATTCAGTTTAAAAATGAATATTGTTATTGTGTAGCACACTACTCATACGCTGCAAAGATTATGAGCTCCTACAGTAGTGATGGGAAGTTCGGATCATTAAAGTGAATCGGATCATTTCGAATCTTCGGATCACTCAGTGTGACTCACAGGAGTTACTGTTTTCCAGTAACTCCGTGCAGGCACACTAACGATTGGCCCCGCCCCTTTTATTAGTCAATGAACCCTCCTGCCTGCCTACTCGAGTGATGTCAATGAAGGCAGAGAGTCGTTCAAAGATTCGGATATTACAGGGATCCGAATCTTACAGTGATCCGGATCACTGTAAGATCCGGATCTTTGAACGACTCTCTGCCTTCATTGGGATTCAAATCATTCAGAGAATATCACCATACTTTTATAAATAAATACATTAATAATCACTGCCCCCAGGATTTACATTCCCCTTTACCTCCAACTGCACCTTAAGCTAACTTTATTAAATTAATTAAATTAACCCTCACCATTAAATTAACCCTTAACACCCCATCAACCATAACTGCCCCTAAATTAACACTAAAGACCCCATCAACCATACCAATTTATTAGGTAATTTATCTGGAGTACATGCAATTAATTTAGGGGCAGTTATGGTTAATGGAGTATTTAGGGTTAATTTCAGGGGCCGTTATGGTTAATGGGGTCTTTAGGGTTAATTTCAGGGGCCGTTATGGTTGATGGGGTCTTTACGGTTAATTTGAGGGGCAGTTATGGTTGATGGGGTGTTTAGGGTTAATTTAGGGGCAGTTATGGTTGATGGGGGCTTTAGGGTTAATTTTATGCTGATAACTGAGGGTTAATTTAATTAATGTAATAAAGTTAACTGAAGGTGCAGTTATAGGTAAAGGGGGGCAAACTCAGGGGAATCTAAACCCTGGGGGCAGTGAACATTATTAATGTATTTATTTATAAAAGTATGGTATCAGTAATATTCTCTGAATGATTCGAATCTCTGTAAGAATCTTCGAACGACTCTCTGACTCTATGAGTCATCGTTCCTCTGTGAATTAATGATCTGTAATCTGACCCCAGAGTCTGTGTCTGAGTGCTCTGCGGATGACTCACTCTAGGATCAGGTTACAGCTGCATGATTCACAGACTGAACTGGCACTGCTACAAATGAATCGTTCAGTTTACTGAACCGATTCATCCGAATCACTAAGAAGAATCGGATCAAATGAACGATTCGTTCATAATCCGGACATCACTATCCTACAGAAGATGGGCATTACGGGCACCCGTATAGGATATCCTGTACGAAGTCTGCCTCCTATCACTCATAGCTCCCAACAGTCTCTATCTGGTTTGGACATTCCTATGAGCAGGGCCGCCGTCCGCTGCTGCTATTTGGAGGCATTAGTGTCTGCACGTCTGTGTGATCACCCACATGAATTGTTATTCATTTACACCGACAGGTTGCTCAGTGCTTTACTCGTAACATACGGCCTGACAAAAGCAAATCGACAAATCTCACACAGTATGCGAGGAGAGTTTGCCGACTTTAAATGATTTTTTCACAAATGGCCATTTAGTGAAATATCTATTCAATCGCAGAAACTAGCATTTTCATCAACTATTTATTCTGATGAAATATAACATGATCAGTGCTCTGTGATATAAATAAATGATAAAATATGCAGCAAGTGTTCCAATTAGATGAACAGCGTTGGTTGCTATGGCGATAAGACCACTTGTCAAACTATAACCGTTGTGGTGTCCCCCAGGGCTTTGGATGGACCGGTGACTCCCAATGAGCCACGACCATGGAGCTTTACTCACCCGGTGGTAGGAAGAGGCTGGCCCGGACCCTGCCCTTTCTCACAGGGATGCGCCTCACTCCCTCCCCCATGAAGCCCCTTTCCTGGGCAGCCGTGGCCAGCAGCTTCCCCCGCGGCTCGTGATTCTCGTACAGCAAGAAGTCCACCCGCTGCGGGCTCTGCACGTTCTTCCTCAGCAGCCTCCTTAGGGGAGTCTGGGGCTCCAGGGCCCACAGGAGCCCCTCGGGCTCTATACCGGTGAAGCTGCCACCGTCCAGGGCCGGGGATCGGCTCAGCTCCAGCTCCCCGCTGCTCCCTGCCCGGTAGCGGCCCACGGAGGTGAAGGTCTCCCCGCCTTCGTCAGTCAGCGCGGCCTGGAGGGTGACCGCCTGCCCGGGGCTCAGACCAGTCACCTTCACCTGCAGCGGCTCATCGAAGAGACAGCGGCCGGGGGACACCTGCAGGGACACTGCCATGCTGCGGCTGCACACCAGGCGGGGCAAAGTCCGCCGGAGCCTGAGCACGAACCGCATGATGCACAAAGTTTACTCTGTCAGTAATGCTTTCGGCTGTTTGGCAGGAAATGTCACGTGACCGCTTCACTACCGCAGCCGGGACACCGACGTAAGCAGAACTAATAGTAATAATGTTATTAATGTCGGTGTGGACTTCTATGGACTTTGGGCACGGCGTTTATTTTTCGTATGTTTATACCGATATTACCCAGTGCCATAAAATGCCAAAATAATCAATATGGATGAGCAGCTCAATATATATATAAAGTGATCAACGCAATAGTTTGTTTAATTTACATACAAAAGAAATATAACGCAACATACTGTGTCCCGTATATGTAAATAATCACCCAAAACTCCCAACGAATGATCGCTCACAGAGGGGAGAGAGCAGTGGCGACTCTAGAAACAATATATAGGGGGGGCACAGAAGATACCACAGTCAAACTGGGGGGGCATTAATAATTTCCAAAAGTAATGTGCTATGGAATTATACTTTTGTTATTGGGCTAAAATAATACTTGATCATTCAACATTTGTAGCCTGAAGCCACAACTGAGTGCGACTAATCCTTGAAATAAATATTATAACACAATAAATAACTTTTCCACTAAATGATTTCAGGGCCTTGAACGTTTTGTCCCCTGAAGTCACTACAACTTCAGGAGAGCATTTTATCTCTGGATTAAATCATTCCTACTGTAAATTAAGTGCCAGGAAACAGATGACCAAACACACACCAACACAGGCTCTGTCACACCGACACTCAGACACACACACCAGGACAGGCTCTGCCACACTGACAACCAAACACACACACACACCAGGACAGGCTCTGCCACACTGACAACCAAACACACACACACACCAGGACAGGCTCTGTCACACCGACACCCAGACACACACACCAGGACAGGCTCTGCCACACTGACAACTGAACAAAGTATATTTACTCCAGTGCGGCTGTGGCTTGCAATACGTGGGAATGACAACAAGACCCCTAAAAGAGAGAATTTTAGAACATCTGGGCAACATCAGAAACAAAAACCTCAAACACAGCGTCCCTAGGCACTGTAATGCTTGCCCCCTATTTTCACTAGACACATTTATAATTATAGGCATAGATTGGGTGCCCAAAAATTGGAGGGGAGGAAATACAACAGAGAACCTTATTAAAAAAGAGACAGAGTGGATATTTAAACTAAAAACCTTTAAAAGTGGGGGATTGAATATGGAGCTAGATATTCTAGCTCACATCTAGATATTATCCTATACATTATAAATACTCCTTTTTAAAAATAACGAGCCTCAAGCATTTTTTCCATTTATTCAGTTTATTTTATGTAAGAAATAGATACAGTAACATATAATATCTTCTGTTTATTTCATTTCATTCCATTCCACATTCATTTATTTATTGGTTTTATTTATTTCTCATCATTTCATCACCATCTCTTAATTCAGTTTAATTAAATAGATATAGCAGCACATTAGATCATATACTCATACATCAACTTATATATTAGTTTTTAGTTCATTTTATTTCATTTCATTTTACATTCATTCATTTATTTTCTATTTTATTCATTTGTTTTATTTCTATCACTTTAATATCATCCTTTTTAATTAATGTTACTGTATGCCCCTAGTCCCCCATTTGTCCTTGAAATTGTCTCCTCTTCATAGTATTTACGGTTCCCCCTACTGGCAGTAGATATATCGGTATCAACACCGATCGTGATATTCTTCCTGCACGGGCACCTAGAATATAAAAACACAATTACAATCAAGATACAACTGCATGAAGATACAAACACTGCTCTTACACTTACCTTTCATCCTCCGGTCCAACGAATCCTCCGATTGGCAACCAAGCTCCACTGACCGTGGATCAAGCTTCATTGAAGGCAGTGACCCCGGCACACGAATGAATGAGTGGAATCCGGAAGCAATTATCTAGCTGACGTCAGACGCCATAACACGGACGGCAAGCAGATGGCGCCAAACCATTTAAAAAGACCTCCATTAGAAAGAAGACAATACTCCTGATGAAGCCTATATGGTGAAAGGCGTTGAGTTTTAGGACTTTTTACTATATTTTTTATCTGTACCAGTACTTTTAAAACTTTTAAATACTTTTACAGCTGTACCCAATATGGATCAAGCTGGTTGTTAATTGAAAATAAATATTTCTTTTTTAATATATTTTCTATGTGGATAGTGGTTGTTTTGATACACCACACACACATTGATATTTGATCGTTGGATCCATCAAATAGAAAAACATACGGATACAACCGGATCATCACCAGACATTACGGGCATCTAGACACTTGTTTAAGTGTAAGTATATCTCCATTTGTTGCGTATGCAGTGTTATACATAATACACTATTGGATGCTTTTCTGTTTTTTCCTCGGCATACACTCACGTATATGGATCCCAAGACCAGCGCCATGATGTACTGAACAATACCAACACACTGTGAGTGGGAAATCTGCGATACGCAGGGCACAGTACACTTTTTTATACTTCTACACTATATATAATTTTTTTCTGTTTTATTTTTCATTGAATGGAACACACGAGCGCCCCCTAGTGGACTTTTTGCAGTATTACTTCAACACCTGGAGAGTGTTGCTTAAGGGTTGCAGCTGTGGTTCCAGACACGAAAGGAAAGTCATTATTGCCGATTATTTCTATTATTCACTATCTTACTCCCTATACTGGTTTTTCTCACTCTTTCTATACAAACTGAACAAACACACCAGGACAGGCTCTGTCACACCAACACCCAGACACACACACACCAGGACAGGCTCTGTGACACAGACACACACACACCAGGACAGGCTCTGTCACACCGACACCCAGACACACACACACCAGGACAGGCTCTGTCACACCGACACCCAGACACACACACCAGGACAGGCTCTGTCACACCGACACCCAGACACACACACCAGGACAGGCTCTGCCACACCAACAACCAAACACACACACACACACACCAGGACAGGCTCTGCCACACAGACACCCACACACATCAGGACAGACTCTGCCACACCCACATCCAAACACACACACACCAGGACAGGCTCTGACAACCGAACACACACACACCAGGACAGGCTCTGCCACACCAACACCCAAACACACACCAGGACAGGCTCTTCCACACCAACACCTATACACACACACCCGAGGACAGGCTCTGCTGCACTGATAACCAAAAACAC
Source organism: Sceloporus occidentalis (assembly GCA_023333645.1). NCBI lineage: Eukaryota > Metazoa > Chordata > Lepidosauria > Squamata > Phrynosomatidae > Sceloporus > Sceloporus occidentalis. The sequence continues at coordinate 452,374 of JALMGF010000369.1, forward strand.
ACAAACAGCAGGACACAATCTATGTCACAGACATCTACATCAGGATGGATTTTTCACACTGCATTGTCGTTTATACCCCCCTTAGTGTTTTTTCCCCTTGTGTATTGATGCCCCTGCTGCCCATATATATTAACATTAGCCCCAGTTGCCGATAGCAGGTATAGATCAACACATTAACACACAAACCAAGCTTTGCCTGTATAGATCAACTGAAATTCACTTGTGATCTCAAATAAACAGAATCAGACATACAAATCCTGTATTTGCAGGTATACAATAGTATATGAAATGAGCATTGCAGGTATAGATCAAATAAATACATGGAAACAGCATTGCAGGTATTAATCAACTGAATAACACATATTAACCCTGTATTTGCAGGTATACATAAATAATGTATGGAAACATAGCATAGCAGATATGGATCTACAGAATAACACACAAACCCAGCTTTGCAGGTATAGATCAACTGGAATTCACAAAAAACACGTCATTAAAAGGTATATTTAAAACCCCCTAAATTACACGCATAGATCACAGGTTGCACACCCCAAAGCCAGCCCTTGCGTCCACACTGCCCACACAGCACAGTCACAGTCCCATCATGCCTAGGTTCCAGCATTTACTGGTCGGATGTGTATGTGCTGGAACCTAGGCATGATGGGACTTTGATTGCTGTTAGCAATCACACTCCTATCATGCCAAGTCAGCCAGTACATGCTCGAGGTGCAGCCCGCGTAAGATCGGTTGCCCTGGCTGCCGATCTTACGCGGGCCGCATTTGGCCCGCGGGACGCATGTTGGACGCCCCTGCCTTATTACTTTCTAACCCCCTCTCCCTCCCTTATCACTTTCTAATCCCCTCTCCCTCCCTTATCACTTTCTACTATCACTGGCTATACTGGCTGACTTGGGATGATAGGAGTGTGATTGCTAACAGCTAACAGCAATCACAGTCCAATCATGCCTAGGTTCCAGCATTCACTGGTTGCCTGGGTATAAAAAGAGTGTGTTTGCTGATAGCAATCACACTCCTGTCATGCCAAGTCAGCCAGTACATGCTAAAACCTGGCTAGTTGGCCCCCTTGTGTACTGATGCTGCCAGCAGTAAGGGGTCTGCACTTACAGCCACCCTGTACCAGCATATACTGGCTGACTTGGGATGATAGGAGTGTGATTGCTAACAGCAATCTGCTAACAGCAATCACACTCCTATCATGCCAAGTCATATTGTTGATTTGTTTTGTCCAATTGTGGTGTGTTACTTTTAATAAAAGCGTGGTTACACACTAAAATTGGACAAAAAATACCGGTACAATCAGAGCCGGCCTTAGGTGTTCTGGCGCCCTGTGCGGACTACTCCTCTGGCGCCCCCCCATCCCAAAAAAAGAAAGGAATAAAAACTTGTAACAAAACTTATAACAAAACCCCAATCACTATATACTACGCCAAACATTGATGTGGTCTAGGCCTACCACTTCATTGTCTGGCTTAGTAGTAGGGATGCACCGAAACGAATTCTGGACTGAAACCGAAAGTGCAGCATTTACCTGGCCAAAACCGAATATGACCCCCCAACACCATAAAAAATCTAACACTTTTATTTAAAGTAAGTAAAACACCAAAATAGGAGAAAACAATTAAATAATATTATATATATATATATATATATATATATATATATATAAGTCCAAAAATAGTTACCGGCACTCCAGGGACTTTCCAAATAACCACACAAACAACTTCGGTTTTCAAGTCTATATATATCATATATATATATATATATGATTAACAGCAATCACATTCCTATCATGCCCAGGCATACCCAGATTCCAGGATTTACTCGCAGACTTGGCATGATAGGAGTATGATTGCCCTATCTACCCCTTCTCACTCCCTTCTCCCTATCTACCCCTTTTCCCCTGTCTCACTCCCTTCTCCCTATATACGCCCTCCTAACTATCTACCCTTTCCCTCTTTGAAGTTCAATTACCTTTCATGAGTCCTGCGGTGGGGGTGCAAGGCCTCTGCCTCCCAGCTCTGCCACTGTATGGAACAGTATAGAATGATGGGAGTTATGATGTACTTTTAGAGCATAATTAGATGATGAAAAAGACATTGGAAATGGTACAGCATAACACCCATCACTCTCACACACTTACCAATCCACACATATACCAATCCACACGCATACCAATCCACACGCATACCAATCCACACATAAATACCAATCCACACGTATACACTAATCCACACATATATACCAATCCACACATATATACCAATCCACACACATACCAATCCACACATACTAATCCACACATACATACCAATCCACACGTATACACCAATCCACACGTATACACCAATCCACACGTATACACCAATCCACACGTATACACCAATCCACACGTATACACCAATCCACACGTATACACCAATCCACACGTATACACCAATCCACACGTATACACCAATCCACACGTATACACCAATCCACACGTATACACCAATCCACACGTATACACCAATCCACACGTATACACCAATCCACACGTATACACCAATCCACACGTATATACACTAATCCACACACATACCAATCCACTCTCACTGAATGCTTTCCTACCTTTCCTCTTTTCTCCTTACAGCTCCTTTTCCTCCTCTTCGTTCTTCTTCTTCAGTTCTTCTGTCTTCTTCCGGGTCAGAGGGCACGGACAGCGGTGGGCGCGGCTTCAGTGTTGTGCGCCGGGATCTGACAACAAACCCCGGCGCACAGCAGCTGTTGCCGCGCGGATCACAAGGGAGCGGCATCGGAGGTTTTTAACAGACCTCCGGCTCCCTTGAGTGATGTTAAGATGGGTTCAAGGGAGATCCTTGAACCGGCTTAAAATCACTCAAGGGAGCCGGAGGTCTGTTAAAGACCTCCGATACCGCTCCCTTGCGAGCCTGCTCCTCCAGCGGCGGACATTACTGTCCGTCTCTGGAGGGGTGCCAGGTGCCCCCCTGATGAGCGGCACCGGGTGCCACTCGCCCCCCCCCGCCGCCGCTAGGTACGCTGCTGGCGGCAGCGGTACGCTACGGTGGCGGCGGCGCCCCCTGGAGTGTGGCGCCCTGTGCGGTCGCACAGGTCGCACACCCCAAAGGCCGGCCCTGGGTACAATGCCCAGCCAACCAGTACATGCTGGAATCTGGGTATGCCTGAGATTGCTGTTAACAATCATAATATATAATTTTTTGTACAATTTTGGTGTGTAACTTACTTTTATTAAAAGTGTGTGGGGGGTCATTTTCAGTTTCGGCTCAGTTTTACTTATCCAGAATCCTGAATTTGTAGGCCCAGAAATCCCAGAAATCAGTGAGAGGAAAAGTAAAGGTTTTGTGTCATTTACTTTTTTTTTAATCTGCATATGTTATTAAAGGCCATATTTTCTCACAGTGAAAAATGAGTGCGGCCCGCGCATGTATACAATTCTGATGAAGTGGCCCACTGCAGAAAAAACTTGGACGCCCCTGTGTTAGTGGATTGTGTTAGTTCCTTTTAAGTAAATAACTTGAATGTGTGCAGAGGTTACAGGTCCTGTTGCTTAGCAACCATTGTAAACATCTCAGAGCTGTCAGTGTTGGCACAAGCAGATAGATCCTAAGTGTGATTAGATTGTCACGTCTGTGTGTTCTGTAACCATTAAAAGCTTTACCCCTTTCTGGTAAGTAGTCAATATGTTTGTATATGTCAATAAGAATTTCCTGTTGTGTCTGACGCCCCCAAAATAGATTGTTTTTAGATAATAACTGTAAACTTTTTATAACTGTTATGTTATGATATAAGCACACTTTTGGATTCCCATCCTGCTTACCTCCCTATAGCAGTCACTGTGATCAGTTGATTAACATACCTGACAACTCTCAGGGTTTTTGCCCCAATCTCAAGGGGCAGATTTTCAGGGTGACACAGTCTGGAACGAATTCCTTCCTATTCTACACTTCTGTGATCATATATAGCTGTCAATTAATTATTTTGCTATCAGTATGTTATGATTAAATTAAGTGTATCTTTAACCCCTTCGAGACAAAGGCTGATTTTACTTTTTGTACCCTTTGTGACAATGGCCTTTTTAACATTTCTGCGCTGCTCGTGTTTAGCTGTAATTTTCTTCTTTCCCGTTTACTGAACCCACACACATTAGATATTGTTTTTTTCAGGACAAGAAGGGCTTTCTTTAGATGACATTGTTTTGATTGTATCATATTATTTACTATTAAAAAAATTATAAAATATGGTGAAAAATTTAGAAAAAAATGACTTTCTAACTTTTAGTTGAAAAATCTTTTACTCATCTATAAAAGGTAATGAAAAAACCTGCTAAATAGATTCTACTATTTGTCCTGAGTTTAGAAATACCCAATGTTTTTATGTTTTTTTGCTTTTTTCTACCCATTATGGGGCAATAAGTACAGGTAGCGTTTTGCTATTTCAAAGCCATTTTTTCCAAATCTGGTAATTCTTCCCCCCATGTGCCATTTCGGGTATCTTTGAACCCGGCCAATGCAATTTACCCCATCAAGTCATATATTTTTGAAAACTAGACAGCCCAGGGTATTCCAAATGCTAGTATTTTAACTCTTTCCATGCACCATATCTACCACCAGTCTTTGTCAAACTTTATGGTAGTCATTTTTTTGCATTTGTTTTGTCATACACATTTTACTTCAGGTATGAATTAAAATGTTCTAGTTTATGTCACTATCACAAAACACCCCAATATGTGTTCAGCAACATCTCCTGAGCGCAGCGATACCCCACATGAATGATTTTGCCTGGCTGTTTGGGGGCAAAAGGGCCACATTTGGGGCATGCGCATTTTTCAATGTTGAACTTTGGCATTTGGGGATCCACTGCCCATGCCCTATTTGGTACATCTTTGAGCCGGGCCATTTCAGTGTGCCCAATAAACCCATATATTTTTGAAAACTAGACACCCCAGGGTATTTCAAATGCTAGTATTTTAACTCTTTCCATGCACCATATCTACCACCAGTCTTTGTCAAACTTTGTGGTAGTCATTTTTTTGCATTTGGTTTTCCACACACATTTTAATTCAGGTATGAATTAAAATGTTCTCGTATATGTCACTATCACAAAACACCCCAATATGTGTTCAGCAACATCTCCTGAGTACAGCGATACCTCACATGAATGATTTTGCCTGGCTGTTTTGGGGCAAAAGGGCCACATTTGGGGCATGCGCTTTTTTCAATGTTGAACTTTGGCATTTGGGATCCACTGCCCATGCCCTATTTGGTACATCTTTGAGCCAGGCCATTTCAGTGTGCCCAACAAAACCATATATTTTTCAAAACTAGACACCACAGGGTATTTTAAATGCTGGTATTTTAACTCTTTGCATGCACATATTTTACCACCAGCATTTTTTCAAAGTTTGCAGTAATATTTTTGTGTGTGTATTTTTCCCACACACACCTACTTTATGTATGAATTTACAGCTCCTGGTATATGCCGCTGTCACACGACACCCCATAATGTGTTCAGCAACATCTCCTGAGTGCAGTGATACCCCACATGCATGGGTGTGTCATTTTTGGGGGGAACTAAAAGGCCACATTTGGTACGTGTGCATTTTTCTAATTGGAAATTAGATGTGTGGCCATCCTTCCCCCCGTGTTAATTGGGACGTTGTTGAACCTGGCCCATTCAATTTACCCCATCAAATCATACATTTTTTAAAAGTAGACACCCCACGGGCATTTAATATGCCAGTATTTTAACTCTTTCCATGCGAGAATTGTTTTAAGCTAATATGCTAATTTTAGGACTTGCTCACAAAAATATATTTTTTATATATATATATATTTTTTTTTTTTTTTTTTTTTTTTTAAATTAACATTTTTTTTCAACTTGGAGGTTCCCCTGATAGTGACATCAGTGGGAAATGATTTTTACATTTTACTGTTTTTTTACTATTTTTTTCTAATTATTATTAATTTTATTTTATTTTTTAATTTATTTTTACTAATCACACTGTGATTAGAAAGCTGGGCTCCATTGACTTGCATGGTGAATGCAGTACCTGTATTCAACCTGCAAGTGGAGCCAAAGTTCTCTAGATGGTCTGGACTATCTAGCGAACTTTTAAAATTTGTGGTTCCTGTTACAGGACGGCGGCCATCTTCCTTGATGGCGAAGATTGCCGGCAGCTGCGGCTGTGACCGCTCTCCGGAGCGGTCACAGCCCATCAAAAGGTTAGTGTTTGGTGTCGCTGGATGCCTCCTGATCGAGGCATTCCAGCGACACCATTTAAGTTTAGGAGGCGATCGTCGATCGCCTCCTAAACGCTTTTAAAACGGGCGTCCGCCGCCATACAAAGTATGGCGGATGTTGACGCCCCGTGGAGGGGCCAGAGATGGCCCCTTCGTGCCGATCGCGGCGTTGCTGAATGCCTCGAGGTCGAGGCATTCAGCAACGCTTTTTGGGTGCGGAAAGCGATAGTAGATCGCTTTCTGCACCCGTTTAAAGACGTGCCGGTCCTGGCACGTCAATTGTCGTAAAGCACATGCTTTTCCGTGCCGTGCCAGGACCGGCAATTGTCATTAAGGGGTTAAAGGATTTCAAGGATTAGTCTTACTAAATTGTGGCTTCAGGCTTCCCATGTTGAATGTACAAGTATTGTATTGGCCAATAACAAAAGTATCATTCCATAGCACATTACTTTTGGCTATATATATATATATATATATATATATATATGTGTGTGTTTTTTCAGTGGTATGATTTAATGGTGGAAATTATTAATGCCCCCCCAGTTTGACTGTGGTATCTTGCGTGCCCCCCCTATATATTGTTTCTAGAGTCGCCACTGACTAGAAGCATAAGCTATCCCAAGAGAATATCTGACTACTACCCCTTGCCAGCGGTGTATCCAGAGCATCACCTCGGGAGGGTCAGTCACACTAACAAACACCCAGAAACACACATCCAGTTGCCCCACCACCTGGATCCACCAATACCCCTTGCCTAACCTCCTGGAGACATGAGTTTGTCCTAGGCTAAACTGCTTACATTATTGGAGCAGAAGGATAAATCTCCCCGTTCAGATCTTCCCACATGACCCAGATGATGAAATGAAGACAGATTTCTTGTAGTTTAAAATTGGCTTATTTCTTTTGTTTCAAGATTGTAATTGTTTACAAAATAATATGGACGTGGAATTAACTTGTGTGCATACAAACATTTTTATAGATCATTCCCTGTCTATCAAGATGGAATTTGACTTACACAATTATGGACATAGCATATTTTCACAAAGATTGCCAAAGTGCCAATTGCCATCACACAGTGTTCATAACACAACATGCTTCTCATTTCCCACATCCAAATCCTGCCCAACAACCAAGCACCCTGGACAATTTCAATCCCAGTACATAAAAAAAATAGCTGGGGACCTACGATTCTCTAAAGATGTTGTGAGGGACAGAAGCTTGGGCTGCCTACCCTACAAAGAATGGGATGCTAAAGGGTTATACAATGCCTCAGACATTGTTTCTAGAGTATGCAACCAAAGGATGTCAAAAGTTCACCTACCTCAGCGCAGGTCTTGTTACATGAAAAATGCTTCATCACCCAAACAAGAACCTGCTTTGACTTTGGAAAAAGTATTTGGAAAGTATCCACCGAAGGACAACAGGAGATAATTACTGATATGAAGTCAAAATCTTTTTTAACAGGGGCACTGTCAGGTCCAAGTAAAACTATACAGAAGATGAAACATGAAGGATATATTTCTTCTGCTTGTTCATCTAAAGGATCTTTAGACTGCTGTGACGAGGTCCTCAAGATGTTGACAAAGACCACAGCTCAATGGATTGTGGGTCATCACACAGCAGACAGAGAAGTCAGGGATAGGATGTTACGACATTATAGTTTAATGGGCTCTGCAGAACTAATTAGCGAAGAACAAATGAAAGAGGGGAATTTTAGGACTTTGGAAGAGTCTAAATTGTTGTATAGCCAGACACAAGAAAAAATAAAGGTTCCCGAAATGTTACTTCCAGTCTATTACAGGTAAGATATCGTATAAGACAGTAACAAAACTAAAGTTACCTTTACCTGGATTTGAAGGTTTGGATACAGAACTTTAGAAATCATAGCTCCTTCTTATAAACACCAGATCTAAACATGGTAATACTGTGTGTAGTTTATTTCAACTCAATGCTCAAAGTAGCCATACATACTTCCATATAGATTGGGATTGAGGCATATTTATCAAAGCAAAAATGAAGCAATTCTGGAGCGAAACTGGTAAGGAGTCACCATAGAAGCCAAGGAAGCACTGCTGCTCATTGCTCCCCAAAAACTCTTCCAAGCTTGCCTTGTTTTGTGTGTTAACCCACAGGATCCCTGAATATTTACCACGTCCCAAAAAACACGAGGAGATCGGAAGCAGAAACAAAACAGCGGAATCTTTGTCTGTAAAACATTATGAACCAAAAACACCTTTACGACTACAGGACATGATTAACCCAAGGGCTGGAAAATATGTTAAGGCAACAGATAATGCATTTGAAGGAGAGCTTTATTCAGGTAAATCGATTAAAGAAAAAAAGATGAAATACCGTAATATTTTGTTCAAGAATCAAGTCCATTTAGTTGTTGCAGTCTAATGGCAGGAGGTAAACCCATATCTCGTGTGAGCGCGGGTATTCAAGAAAAAGATGAGAGGTAGGCAAAATGCAGAAATAAAGTAAAAACAAACTATTGATAAATATTATATGCATGCAATGTGCATAAAAACATAACAGTTCACAGACAATACCATTCCGCCCATCCCGCTGTAACGGCTCAAACCTTAATGAGTCACATTAATACCTGGGAACTCTCTGGGCTTTGCCTGGAGACTCGGGGTGAAGCGCCACTTCTCTGGGTCACTAAGAGGAAAATCGTGGTCGCAGGAGCGACGTTGCAGCACTCCCGACCCATTTCCACATTAAGAATGTTTTACGTGTGTGTGACCACCGGACCTCCTACCCACATCCTGCAAGGGGGGCTCCAGGTGGCCGAAGCCGGAAAGTTCCTAGGTATGGTCACATCTTCTAATAAAAAGAACGTTATGCCCGTTCCATGCATGTTTAAATTCCCTTACTGTAAAGACTGTGGTTGTGAGCAGGTGCTTGTGAGCAATACAGCACAAACCCCCATGGAAAAGCATCTATTGCTCTGCTCGTTTACAATGGAGAGCACGTGCAATTGACATAGAAGGGTGGGTTGCAAGCACTCTGCACTCTCTCAGTAGACTCCCATGGTATGGCTGACCCTTCCTTGATTGAGGCAGAGAAACTTAAGGTGAAGTGAAGAAAGAAGGTGGAAGTGAAGTGGGTCATGCAAACTGCTTCCAATCTCTTCCTAATCATACTTGCTTTAAACATAATATACGGTATATGGGAATCCAAATAAGATCCCTGCAGGAGCAACGTCGAACTCTATGGGGACTTAAGTATTCAAAGTTTGAGAGTGTGTTTTTTTAAAACATTTATTATGTCTTTGAATTGAAAATACTACACTATAAGATTTTCTTTTTCCTCCCTGTATCGTCCTGCACCTCCGATATTTTGTGTTTCAGTAAACACAATGTATGTCAGCAAAACCTGATGCAACTTCTTGATAGTCTTGTGTATTTGAAGCTCTTTGTTGAATTTAGTTAGTGTACAGTTTGGAAGAAGGGCAGGTTGTGCCTTAATGCTCATATCTCACTGGACAATTTAAATGTTACACTGAGGTTAATTTAGTTAGCTACTCCCTATTCTCTCTCTACTCTTTATTCTATTGTATTATACACAAACGCTTTCAAAACATTTTATAGGAATCAGTAGAATTATTCACCAGAAAAATGCAAAGAAGAAGAACATAATTTACATGGACAGCCACAATCACTATGATAAGCATCTCCAGGAGATATTTCCCAAATCCTATCATAATTTGGTCTTCATGGAGGAAAATGCAGGGAATTCATCTAACTAGAAATTATTGGGGGTGTCACTTTTGATTAATGCCCCTATGTATTGGCTTCATGTTTTCTTTTTGTTAATTCTGGCCTGGATTGCCCTTCCAACACCTCCTGGAGATGGAGCTGAAACAGAACCCAGCTACCCACCTTCTAAGACACCCAGGGATGCAAACACCAGGACAAGGAAGATACAGGATACCCCATTGGACAAAAGGCAGGTTCTGAAGAACATACTCACTCACTGGAGGGAAGCTTGGACTTTGAGTGAGTATATCTTTAATGCAAATACCCACAAACCAATGTTTTCCCTTTAAATAAAGATTGTGCATAGCCGTCCGCTGTTTTTTTTTTTCTGAGGGGCAAATTATCCTCCCCACCTCTTCCCTCACCCCAATACCACCTTTTCTCATCTCCATTGCTTACCTTTGTTGGCTCAGGACAGGTGTTTACTGGTGGGAAATGTTAGTTACCCATCAAATAGGAAATATATGACCATTGTAGTAGTAGCACCAGCATGTACCTGTGCACCAAACAGAATAGTTTGCAATAGCTGGGGTTGTAAAGGCTAGCCAGATTATGATGTAACAAGAAACTGAGTTTCCTTTGTGGCTACAAGAGTATGCACTTAAACACACAGGGTTGGCCTCCATTGACTGGAACTGAAGTGGCAGAGAAAAGGGAAAATGGAAGACTAATAATACAAAAACTCATAGTATCTGTGGCATGTGCCTTACTATGCTTTGTACATACTAGAGTATCATTTCAACTATACTTTTCTTTTTATAGAGTATCATTTTAACTATACTTTTCTCCTACATACTAGAGGAAACCAATCTTTATCTTTACTGTCTTCTTGGACAAAATAAGGTGTCAACTGGCAAGAGGCCACCATAGAGCAGTTGGAAAGGGATCTGAGGAGTGTGCACAATGCCCAGAAAATTTCAGCTCTGGTAACCATTGCTTCTGTTGCTACAGAGCGCCCACAACAACAGGCAAAGGACAATGAGACTGGTGAGTATGAGACACCCAGGAGTGTGTGAAAATTAGGTGCATGTATCCCAAGTCTCTCGGAAGGTCAGATAAATGTATATATTAAAGAGAATGTTTGAGGAACAGCCTGAATGTCTGTGTCAATTTGTGCGTTTAAACCAAGGTTCACTTATCCAGTGCTGTGAAAAAGTATTTGCCCCTTCCAGATTTTTTCTATTTTATCTTATTTCTCCCATTAAAATTTTTCACATCATCCAACTAATTTTAATATAAAAATGCAGCTTTTAAATGATCATTTAATTTATTAAAGGGAAAGAGTTAATCAAAAACTATATCACCCTTATGAAAAAGTAATTGCTCCCATAAACCTAACAACTGGTTGTGTCACCCTTGGCGGCAAAAACAACAATCAAGCATTTGCGATAACTGGCAATGAATCTTTCACATCGATGTGGAAGAATTTTGATCTACTTTTAATTGTTTTAATTCAGCCACAGTTGAGGGTTTTCAAGCATGAACTGCCTTTTTAAGGTCATGTTGCATCTCAATCGGGTTCAAGTCAGGATTTTGGCTAGGTCACACCAAAACCTTCATTTTGGTTCTTTTGGGCCATTCAGTGGTGGACTTGCTTGTTTGCGATCATTGTTCTGCTCCGAGCTGCGCTTGAACTTTCGTTCACAAACTGGTGGCCGGACATTCTCCTTATGGATTTTCTGGTAGAGAACAGAATTTACGGTTCAATTAATTATGGCAAGATTCCCAAGTCCTGAAGCAGTAAAGCAGCCTCGGATCATCACACTACCACCACCATATGTGACTGTTGGTATGATGTTTTTATTGTTGAATAATGTGTTAGTTTTACACAAGATGTAATGGAATGGATGTCTTCCAAAAAGTTCCATTGTAGGTAACAGCTCTCCACGGGGTTCGCTGGAGTCCCAGGGTCATAGGAATGGCTTTGTAACCCTTTCCTGATGGTTAGATGACAATGACTTTGTTTTTCATCTGTTTTTGAATTTCTTTAGACTGCGGCATCATGTGCTGGTTTTTAAGACCTTTTAACTGACTTCACTTTGCAAGACAGGTGCTATGTAATTGTTCACACGAAAAAAACACACAACACAGTGCAGCTCACGATCAAGATAACGAGGTTAACTGAAACACCACCTATACCTCAAGTGGAATCAACATATGGAAAAATACTAAAACGATTGTATCAGTCCTCAGTAAACCACAATGACATTTGGAAATGGCAGTTTAGGGAAATAAGAAAAATCTAGAAATATATGTCACAGTATAAAAAACACTTTTAATAAAATCACAACTGTCAGTCTAAGAAACCACAGGGCCCTTGTGGCTAGACTCAGTTGCTTAATTGACCAGAAAAAAAGAAATACCAAAAAATATATAAAATAAAACATATAATATAACACTCCTAATCAATATTGGTACATGGTTCAGGCTTGATAAGTATAAAGTCCCATATAAGAAAAACCTACAAAAAATTGGATCCAACTAAAAACTTTGTAGCAATTGTCCTGCAATATAAATTTGTATCAACAGTGTTTCAGCACTGAATAATTCAAAACATCGTGCTGATGGTATGGATTCCTTGGGGTAGGCAGTAAGCACTATGTCTTTATAGAATCACTGGCCAGTGCCTTATTGGATCATAAAAGGTGGTACACTGTACCGCTCACCATCTGATGTTAAACCGGATTTTTGTCGGTAGCAGATCTTTTCCAGTACAACGCTCCAACTGGGAGATATGGCTCTGGATGGAAGGTAGCCTCTCACACAGGCGAGCGCACTGGCAATCACCGGCGTTTGACGTAATAGTCAGATGATATCCGTCAGTTGTTAACTGTATGTGGGACGTTCCGGCCGATATCGCAAACACAAACCAACTCAGTGATGGTATTCGCTGAGTGTTCGTGTGGATTCCACAGTCAATCAGCATACAGCCAAAAAGTGCAAATAGTGCCTCCCAAACTTCCACAGTTGCTGCCGGCTTGGCAGCCAGTATCTGAACAGTGTCCAATATAATAGAGTGTTTAAAAACAAGCCAAACGCGTTTCGGGGTATAGTAGCTGTTAGAGCAGTCCCCTTCCTCAGTAGCTGTCCAAATGTCATTGTGGTTTACTGAGGAATGATACAATCGTTTTAGTATTTTTCTCTATGTAATTGTTGTTTAGGTGCAACAGGACTGTCAGTAATCACACCTGGATGTGTCTAGTGAAAGTGAACCCAATTATCAATACAATTTGGTTAATAGGCAGTTACTTTTTCACATAGGGCTGGGTTGGATAGCTTTTTCCCTTCTATACAAATCATCATTTACAAACTGCATTTTGTGGTAATCCGGGTTATCTTTGTCTAATGTTAAAATTAGTTTGATGATCTGAAACATTTAAGTGTGCCAAAAATGAAATAATAGAAGAAATCGGACAGGATGCAAATAATTTTTTCAGCACTGTAGGTATGTGTTTTCTTGCTATAATTGTGTACTACTAGGAAATAAAAAAATATATTTTTTTCTCAATCATAGCTTTTATTAAATATGAAAATATTGTTTACATGAATTCATATTTACTAGTAAAACTTTTTTTCCTATAGGGTAGTCTTATATTCAGGCTTTTTGTTTTTTTTCCTAAATTAATATTTAGATTTTGGGGGGTCGTCTTTTAATCAGGGTCGTCTTATAATCGAGCAAATACGGTATATATATTGTGTGTGTGTGTGTGTATATATATAGTATTATTTGTATAGTCTTCCACACCCCGCTATCCTTGCACCTTTACACAGCTCACATCCTCACACCACACACTCACTCTTACACACAGGGGTAGGTAGCGCAAGCTTTATGGCAGACATTTCCCATCTCTGTCATATCCTCACTTATTCGCTAGAATGCTATACAGGGTAATTTTACCATCTGACTGTGTGTCTCCCAAAAGTTTCCATAGTTTCACAGTGTTTAAGATCCATTGGTCTAATAATAATCAAATTATAATGTATTTTTCCATTCTGTTGTGTTTGCTCCTTTAACACTAATTCAGTTCCACGATGGTAACTGTTTAATCTACTATATTCTTTTTTGAACCACCAGCTATCTCCCATATACCTGCAGAAACGTTGCCTCTCATTTCAAGTGCCCTTAGGGATGATGACAGCCTAGTGAGGATGACGGCAGCTCTTTGTCACTTCTTTATCCAGGAAACAAATGAGGAGGCAAGGAAGGTCATGCTCACTGCCCTAGAGAAAGGTATCACTCCCTGCTCACCACCATCTTCTTCAGCGTTAAATCCGTACCAGTAGCCCATCAGTGCAGTACCATATAAAGTGTAATAATGCAGTAAAAACACGCAATTTGCAGATAAATATGATGTCACGTCCCACCTTCCTTGTGATAATATGATATATTACCATATATTATTTACCTTATTAAAAACCCATTTTCTTTGTAAAGCTGGATTAACCATCAGTGGTGTACACTAGTAAACAATGAATGAAATGCTGGAATAGAGAATTATACTGTGGGCCATATCACAAATATAGCAGGTTAATATTTGGCGAGTCTTTGTGGAAATATAAATAAGGCAATCCTTGTAAAAATACATAAATACAAACATAGCCAGTATGTCTTTTCCAGGTAGTGATGCGGACACTTGGGCTTCTGCCCAGTGTCTGGCTCTGGAGGGGAACCACGACTACCTGGTGGTAAGGAAGATCCTCGCTCAGCTTTTTGATGGGGGGAGAACAGAGAAACAGGCTTGTTATCTGCTGGGTGAACTCAGCAAGAGCACTGTGAGTACTGGGATGGGCATGCTGGACATCTACATAGAATCATTTCCTATGTGTTTAATATTCCAGTAGAATCTCCCTTGTTTAAAAAAACCCCAGTGTTCTAAGTTATTACAGATTACCCCAAAATCAAGTGTCTTTTAATATGTGTCTCAAGAGCAAAAGTAACAATAAATAACGATTTACAATTCTATAAAAGTGTAGGGATACTTCCTGGTTATAATGTCCTTTATATACCGTAGTTACAGTATATTACGGTAAATTACTGTAACTAAATGTGACGGATCGTCCTGTGCCCCAGACTGGACACATCCGCCCGTCAGCTCCTTCCCTCTCCCAGTAAGCGGACACGCTGCGGCTGTCCGAAGAAAGAAGTCACAGACCAGCACTTCCCTCAATCACGAGACAGGACTTCATGCTTTGAGGTTAAAAACAGAACTCTCTTTATTACAAACACACAGAATTTATATACAATCTCCATTCACTGTGCACCGAACCCAACCCCCAATCCCATCAGCCACATCCCATCACAAATCCCATCGGTATACAGGGGATGTATCAGGTGAGGGGATTAAGGGATACAATGGGTTCCCCCACCTGTGTTATCCCCCCTGTAGGTGCCGTGTGGGCAGACAGGGCTGTGCTGGCTGATTAAGAGCCCCAGCCAGATTATAGGATCGCCTCTTTCAAGGCTGGAGCTGCAGCCACATTCAAACAAGGTACAAATAAATATAATAATAATAACAGTGAAGATCAGACATGGTTCTTCACACTAAATATAACAAAACTTCATCCTCAACTCACCTGTAAACCTTCAGCTTAATGAATACACCCCAAAGAAACCAACATGATATAATAGTAAAGGTTACTGGTGCTGACTTCAACCAGAACATAAGGTTGTGCAGAACACTATGCAAATTGGGGCACACAGGACACCCCACTGGGGTTGCTGGTGGGCAATATTTCTGCATTTACCCCTGGCGCTCTTATTGTAGAATCTGATCCACGCCATGCTGGGAAGTGAGCTAAACAGCTGCAATTGGAAACACCGTATTGTAGACTGCAGGACTATTAGTCAGCTTCATGGACCTGTAACCCAGGTGAGCATGCTACTTTATAAACCTTCTATGGCACTTTTTAACTCACAACTAAGGTATTCTTTTTCAGTTAAAATTTTCAAGCTTTTTTTTCAAAATTATGTGGAAAACAAAATTCTCACTCAAAAAAGGTATAATGGACCTGATGCCAATGATTCAAGTGATGGAGTAACTTACGATAACTGTTCTGAACCAAGGGGATGTTGATAAGATATCGATAACAGATGAACTATTCTGTAAACCGAATAACCTAGATTTATTACGTTATACCAAAAAGTTAAATTTAGACAGGACAGCTTGCGCAGGGCAAGAGGGGGAGCTCCAAGGAGAGCGGTGTGCTTGAGCTGTCCAGCAAGGTGATCCCATTACTCTGATTGCACAGGACTGTCCTGTGTCTCAGCCAACCCTGTTGTCATTTACCAGAGCGGACATCTCCTCCATTTCTGCAGGATTTGAGGAATAAACTAAATCATGTGGGAAGACTGGAATATGGCTGTTCGGTGGGCGGCTGCCAAAGCCTTGGGACAAATCGGTCATGGAAAGGAGATACATGATTAATTAAGGTAGGTCATCAGGTATTTTCTAACAGCTTTTGAGATGACGTAAAAAGCATGTAGCACATTGTAAATAATAGCATCAGCCCAGCTAATGATGAAAAAAAAATAGAACAAAGTGAACATGTGAATTGTGAAGGTGTTTGGGGCAAGTGTGCGGCGTTTGTGAAATAACTTCTAAAACTGTGTGTCTGCCGAGTAGCCTACCCTGATTTCATGCATGAAGTAGCCTTATTGAAAGGATCTCTTTAGGATGTCACATTTCCATTGACATACAGCTGATATTTTCTTAGGAAGCACTTAGATAGCGGGAACTGGATGGACAAAGTGGAGTCCCTTTCTCTGATTGCGTGGCTGCAGTTTATGACGGCTCAGTTGCTCCCTGGATTTCTCCAGTGCTTTTCTGATGACTACATAGCTGTTCGCCGACAAGCCTGTCTGACAGCTGGCAGCCTTCAGATTAAAGATGAGATGGTGGGTGTAAGAAAAATCTCAAACTTGAACACAGATTGTTACATGTCTGAACTGTAGTTTGGGGTAGCCGTATTAGTCCAGTGTATAAGAATGCAAAAAACCAGAATGTTGCAGAATCTTGTAATACCTTTTTTATTGGACTAACAGTATTTAAAATAATAGACGAGCTTTCGGGAGTCCTCCCTTTATCAAGTCAAAAGCATTTCTGACCAAGCAAGTGAAAAACACAGTTTAAAACTGACCAGTACATGTTCTGATACAGGGTTAAAACAGGGGTTAAAACAACATGGTAGAGAATTTGCAGACAAAAAACTAAGAGGGTCGTAAATAGTAAATAGTGGCATATACTGCACAGATAAGCCTCTAGCCTTATCTGTGCAGTATATGCCACTATTTACTATTTACGACCCTCTTAGTTTTTTGTCTGCAAATTCTCTACCATGTTGTTTTAACCCCTGTTTTAACCCTGTATCAGAACATGTACTGGTCAGTTTTAAACTGTGTTTTTCACTTGCTTGGTCAGAAATGCTTTTGACTTGATAAAGGGAGGACTCCCGAAAGCTCGTCTATTATTTTAAATACTGTTAGTCCAATAAAAAAGGTATTACAAGATTCTGCAACATTCTGGTTTTTTGCATTCTTACATGTCTGAATAAAGGGATAGTGAATTATCAACATGCAGTAATCTGCTTCCCAAACCGTACAAGGATTTCAGACACGTCATATCAGAACTTCAAACATAAAAAAAATCAAACTGATATATAGAGCGAATGGCATTATATCCACTGGCTCCAATACAGACCCATTGCCTATAAAAACAAAACTTTATAAAAGCGGGGAATGTTCCCCCAGCCCAACTGCCTTGGAAAGCTTTAATGAATAAAACCCATTATTATTAATTGATTATTATAGCACCTTCAAATCCTGCAGCGTTGATACAAATCTTTTAGGCTGCCATTGTTCCACATTCTCGAGACACTTACATACTTTTTATGATGAAGACAAATAGATTTCTTACATATAGTTATTTTATATCTAAATAACTTAAGTTTAGACCTCCCAGGCACCCTGCATTTTAGTGATTTCACCTCTCAAACAATACAACTTGGAGACAGAACGCCAACACCACAATCCTGGATTTTCACGGTTATCATGAGGTTTTTCTAGTCTGTTCAAAATATTAGAGATAGAAAATTGCTAAGATTGCCTTTTTGTTTGTAAGTTGCCCATTTTAGCAGGAGTTGCATACATCCACTTTAAAATGGCCTATTTTGTTTTAGGTACTGAAGTGCCTTCATCATCTAATTCAAAATGATCCAATCTGGAAAATCCAAGCATTTGCCATTAAAGGTCAGTCACAAGCTATTAATGGGCTTGTCAGGAGAACATGGTGTGACAGCACTAGCATCCATAGAAGAACCACTGGTTTTGACATTGTTCTGTCGGAGCTGAACCCTTACACCAATATAGTATCTATTAAATGGGTAAAATTGTTAATCGCACAGTATCCTACGAAATACATTGTTAGTACACATTATCAGACACACAATAACATTGCATTACAATGCCACTTATTTTGCATAGGAGAAACATGTAGATCTACTCACAAAGAAGCTATAGCACCTTGTAAGGCCACTCAAGGTGTAGTCCCTGATAGATGCTACCAGGGCAATCCTTGACCAACTAGCACACCAGGCAAGAAGCCTGTCTAGCCTGGTACACACGCCATGTCTTATTTTCTATTTAGACTTATTACAGACCCATTGTATGACCCCTCAACACATTGCAGAGACTTCTGTTGTGTCCCTGGCTGATGCCAGACCAACTTCCACTCAACAGAGATATTTCATGGGGTGCTGTGCCCCCTCCCCGAGACTAATTCCAAATGCTACAACCTAAAATGGAGACCCTAATATGTGATCACCTCATCTGTTACATATTTCTTTATAAATTGTCTTACGTGGCCTTGTATTTTTATCAGCTTTAGGCAAGATTGGATATGTGACTCCTGAGGTGAAGGGTCTTCTGTTGAGAGCCGTAAGAAGTGAGGAGCCAGGTGTGCGCGTAGAAGCCTGTCGGTGCATTGCCACACTTGGCTTGGGTGATCCTGAAGTTCAGAGTGTCCTACAGAACCGGTTGGCCTTGGAATCTCATGAACTTGTGAAAAGGTCAATACATGTGCGGTAAATGATAGCAAAGGGAGGAATTTTGACAGAACTTTGTACTCCTGCAAAATTATTGTAGCATATATTAACAACAAATAATCATAAATTCCAGAAGTAGGTAGCTGGACAGCCATCATCTCCAGAGTGCATGCACTTCTGTTGACTGCAGCAGCAAGACTGTGGGCCAGGAGCTATACAGAACTGCATGATTTTTACTGATTGTTAATACCATTCATATAATGTAAATGATATCCTGACAACCTTTCTGCCAGATACATAACCTAACAGTTATTTCTAGCATCCTTTAGATGCTCATTCCACCATGTTTTATAGTTTTTTTGCACTGTAGACTAGTGATTTAGTATGGTAAGTATAGACCCATTAAAGGCAGAAACTGGAATAATGACCAAGCTAGGTTCTGCTTATGTGTGAATTTTCCCACCATCAGACCAGTGTTCAACTTTAGAATGAATGCAAAGAATCTATATTGCACAGAGAATGTCAAAATCTAGAAATAAATCTGTAGAGGTCATAATTTGGCAAATTGCAGCCAATTGAAGATTTTCTTCCTCTGCTTTGTGTCCATTGGATGTCCTAATTTAGGCCTCAGCTAACCCATTACAGACATGTAAAATGTTACATCTGTAAAACTAATACATCTTTTTAGGGAGGTTAGTCGAACACTGACAGCTTTGAACATGGAACAAGATGGAAATGGAGAAATGAGAACATTGATCCAGAAGCAGGTAATCTTAATCTTCAGCACAACAGATAAAATATAAAATACAAATTCTCAAGACATTACTAGAAATAGATATAACCAATGCATGCAAAGAAAAGTCACACTGTGTGTTGCGGTCTGTTACTCCAGATATCTAGATTATGCAAAAAGGATGTGCTGATCCCTAAAGTTCTGATGCTAATAGAGGTTGCAGATATTGGACAACAGAACATAGAACTGCTGACCCAGAAGACTCCTGGAAGAAGCTACAAGTCACAGAACCTCAAAACTGTTGACAAAGTATTTTCTGGTAAACTCTAGCGAATTGTTGCATCCAAATTTGTCTAACACAAAGCCTGTTTTAGTTACTTGGCTAAACTGAGAGGGTTCTAGATAAACGGAAGTGTCCCCCAGCAGAAATGGCAGAGGCTAATACAGCGAGGGAATTTAAATATGCATGGGATAGGCTTAAAGCTATCCAGAATCTAAGATTAGACCAAGGACTGATTAAGGGTCGAGTCTCTACATCACAAAAATGGGAGGACATGGGCCATCAAATTCCATGTTTCTATCTTTAAATTGCTTCTTAGACTCAAGTGAATTTGGCCACAGAAACCAGTCTAAATGGTCCACGTTCTAGTCTACCTAAAGCTGGAATTTTTTGGAAGCAGTCAGCACCCCTGTAAAGAATTATATAAATCCTTTGTAAGCTCCAACCAGAGATAAAAAATGACAAATTTAAAATGACAAAGTTAAAACTTACAAAATGATCCGAGCCAGGTGGGAGCATATGTTATACACTACATGGACAAAAGTATTGGGACACACCTCTTCTTCCTATATCACGGGACATCCAAAACTAGTTCTCACACCAATACAAATGTATATAGAAATAATTATTAAATCCAGGTGTTTTAATTAGACCCATTGCTACAGATGTATAAAATCAAGCACCGAGCCATGCAGTCTCTGCATTTACAAACATTTGTGAAAAAAAAAGACTTCTTCTGAAGAGCTCAGTGAATTAAAGTGTGGTACTGAGATAGGGCGAAATTTCATCCCTGCTAGATATTCCACGGTAAATTGTAAGAGCTATTATTGGAAAGCGGAAGCGTTTAAGAAGCATTTTGTGCTGATATTACCGTATTTGCTCGATTATAAGACAACCCTCAAAATCTGAATATTAATTTAGGAAAAAAACAAAAAGCCTGAATATAAGACTACCCTATAGGAAAAAAAGTTTTACTAGTAAATATTAATTCATGTAAACAATATTTTCATATTTAATAAAAGCTATGATTGAGAAAAATATATATTTTTTTTATTTCCTTTTATTTGCCAACCTGCCCCCCCAGTTATGCACATCTGCCCCCAGAAATGCCTTATACCCCCTATTTGCCACTCTGCCCCATGAGATGCCTTTTTAAAAGGCATATCATGGGGCAGAGTGGCATATAGGGGGTTAAAAGGCATTTCTGGAGGTATATATATATATATATATATATATATATATATATATATATATATATATAAACTGCTAACAGCAATCACACTCCTATCAAGCCAAGGCAGCCAGTACATGCTGGAACCTGGGGATGATAGGAATCTGAGTACCGCCTCCCTATGCCATGCTACCACCACCACCCCCCTTAAACATCCATACTAACACACACTAATTCACAAACATTTAAATACTCATTCATTCCATTAATCACACATACTCAGAAACCCTCCCCCACCCCCTTAATTGAACTGCAGATCTCTCACTGGAAGACTTCTGCAGGGGCCCGGCTGTGCGAGCAACTTCTCTGGCCCCGCCCCCAGAGGAAGGAGGGGGGAGGCAGAGTTATGTGACACTCTTCTAGCTTCCTGTTCTGCTGCTCACGACCAAAGCCCGGTAAGCAGCATGGCCCCAGCGGACATTTTGAGGTCTGATTAGAAGACGACCTCGATTATAAGAGGGGTATTTTTCAGAGCATTTGCTCTGAAAAAAACCTCGTCTTATAATCGAGCAAATACGGTAAGTGGTACAGTGGTATCAATATCAGCACAAAAACCATGAGATGGGAGCCTAATGGAATGCTTGCTGCATGCAAGCCTCACATCACCAACTGTCCCAATACTTTTGTCCATATAGTGTATATTTGGTAAAATGTAATTTAAAATAGGTTTTAACAATCTTAATGAAAATACAACTTTGCACTCGCGATCCATAATGCTGCCAGAGTTTGATAGTGTGTCATTAAGCAAAGTACTCCACTGTTATCCCGAAAATCCAAGCTGGGTAAAAAGTTTGTTGTGGCTGTAATACTGAAATCCTGGCATAATGCAAAGCCACACCTAATCATTTTAGCAAAACTAAGCTTGCCTAAGAAAAGTAAGTGATTCAGAGTAGTTGTTGTGTTGAAATAGCTAAGAACTACAGGCAGATGAAAGCATGCAATGCAGGTGCTGCTAGACTATAAGTGCCAGGGGCGGGCTGGGCTGGGGGGCAATTGCCCCCCAGGCCGCCCTAAATCCGGGCCAGTGGGGCGGACGGACGACCGGCAGACGAGCATTCAATGCAGCCGCAAAGTTAAAAACTAAGCGGCCGCGAGCAGGATTGAATGTGGCCGTCATGCCAGTAGCATACCTGAGGGGGTCCGCCCGGCTGCCGCTCATCTGAGGGGTGCCACCATGCCGGCACGCCTTCAGAAACGATGTGCGCGGCAACTGTTGCTGTGCACCGGGACTTGATGTCAAATCCCGGTGCACAACACTGAAGCCACGCCCACCGTCTTCAGCGCTCAGTACATGGGTGTTATACTGAATGTTTGTGAATGAGGGTTTCAGATAGCATGGATGTGTAAGTGTTGGGGGATAGCTTGGAATAGGGAGTCCGTAATCACATTCCTTTCATGCCCAGATTCCAGCATGTAGTGGCTGCCTAGGCATGATAGGAGTGTGATTGCTGTTATAAATTATTTTTTGGTCCAACTTTGGTGTGTTAACACTTATTGGACAGAATAATTCAATGACAGTATTAATATATATATATATAATTGCAAACAGCAATCACACTCCTATCATGCTAAGTCAGCCAGCACATGCTAGAACCTGGGCATGATAGGATCGTGATTGTTGTTATATATATGTGTGTGTATATATATATATATGTTAATATTGTTTTTTGTCTAATTTTGGTGTTACTTTTAATAAAGTATTTTAAAGTTTGTTTTTTTCAGTTTTGGCCAAGTGAATGCTGAATTTTCAGTTTCAGTCCAGAATTTTCATTTCGGTGCATCCCTACTAACTATGCCAGTCACTAAAGTGGTAAGCCTACACAACATCAATGTTTGGCTTAGTATATAGTGATAGGGGTTGTCAGTGTCTGGCTCAATGTATAGGCACACATTGACGGTGGTACCGCATAATCCCCAAGTATATAATGATAACAATTTTGCTGTACCCCTGTCAATGTTTGCCTAACCATAGAAACTATGCAGTTTTAAAGTGTGTGTGTGTGTGTGTGTGTGTGGGGGGGGTGTGCCACATACAGGATCTGCCACAGGTGCCAAATACTCTAGGTACGCCCCTGCATCATGCGGCTGTCAGACCCAACGGCCATGCCTCAGCTCCTCTTCCCACGTCTTAAAAGGGGTGTGATGAAGAGCTGAGACATGCGGTGTGTGCACACCGGCCACTTTAATTTCATTAGGCGCTGGTGGAGTAACTGCCGCACGACGGCTGCTTTCAATGTCGCTCACAGCCGCTTTGATGGTGCAATGGGCCTTTTGACTAGACTTGCCCCCCAGGCCTTAGGCTGCCAGCCCTCCCCTGATAAGTGCCATTGCATTGTACTTGGCCTCGTTCTCTAGAAGAATAGCCATAGTTCTAAAATATCAAAACGGCACAAAAATAAAGCATCAGTGCAACATCTAAGACTGACAAGTACAAACAGGACGTTTTAATTTAAAAACGCTTTCTTTATATTTCAGGCCAAAGTTGTCTTTTGATACTGAAAAAGGACAGATTCTGAACTGCAAGTATATCACATGGCCACTGGTAACTTTTGGCTAAAGACATCTTCATTTGTTAACAGGTTAAATGGGGCTTAGTATATTTGTATTAACATCTTACACTCCTCAGGAAAATTTAATTTAAGAGTATAATTCAACTCCTTCAAATATAAAATAAAGGCACATGGAAGAGTTAAATATAAATGTGACCACTTGATCACCTACACAATCCATGAGATGTTCCTTTTGGTTGGACACTTCGGTTGGTGGCTATAGTGCATCAGAATGATAGCATGGTAGCCTCACACAAGTATTGTTGTCTTTCCAAGGACCTTCAAAGACTGAGATTTAAAAAGGTCCCATTAATGCGCAAAGCATGAAGTAGGCAAAAAAAGGTCAACCGTGAACCTCTACAATTGAAGGTTCAGACAGAACCAAGAAGTCTTGGTGTGAAAGAGAGTAGTGCTACTGTGTTAAAGAAAAGCAGAGTTACTGCAATACTGGGAGTGGTTCTCAGCCTCTAACAATTATTTATGTGCTAGGTATGTACGAAGAGTTCTCAAGCCTTGGAACAATATTACAGATTTCTACTGAAGGGATCAGCCCAGATACAAGCCTGAGGCAGAAAGAAGAACTACGTAACAATCTGCACCCAAAGAGAGCAGAAAACCTGCATTACAAGGCAAATGCTGACAAAAAAGCTTGAAATGGAAAATGTGAAATTGTGCACAGCGGGCAAAAATGCACACAAAAATAAACACTGTTAGTGATTATTCTTATTTGAATCTTTAAAGCCTTTCAAAATGGTTCAGCTATTGAGTACTAACCGAGGGCCAATTTGTTACAGCTACTAAAATGCTGCTGCTGTAGTCTAATGTATACTGATTTGCAAGGACACTGGATTTTGGCTTTGTAAATTAAAAATAAATCATTTATCCCTAAGCATTTTTGAATGCTGTTATTTCCTAATGTTTTTTATTTTTTTTTTTTAGATAACAGCAGCTAAAATACACTTAAAATAATGTAAAAAAATGGAAAAGTAGCATTACTTAATAGTTTTTATTACAAAATAACAATATTCTGTAAAGAAAAAGTACTTGATAGGCCATAGGTACAAGTTACTGTTCAGTGCAAATAATCCCTTACCGTGGTTTGAGATAGAGGAAGTAAAAATATATATCTTGGCTTGTTGCCATCGGTACAGTTGTGGTTCTATGACAGTAGGGGTGATATGAATACAGTTCTATATATCCAACTCCTGCTTTTGGGGGTTATCAATATCCCCCTCTTGTAACTGAATCAAGAAGACTGTGATGACCCCAAAGAATGTTGTCCAGTAGAGCCCTGCGCGGGACAGTTTTTTTTAATCCCAATCCCGCCCGCTCCTGCAATGTGGCCAATCAAGCCCACCTCCTCACCTGAACTGCAGATTTCCCGCGCAGTCCCGCAAGGCTGCCCTCGAGTTGCTCCCTCGCAGCGTCTCTTCTCTTGCTCTGCCCAGGAAGAAGGCGGAGTCACGGGAAGTTATGTCACATCACGTGACTCCGTTTTGTTCCTGGGCAGAGCAAGAGAGGAGACACTGCAAGGGAGCAGCGCGAAGGCAGCCTTGCGGGGCTGCGCGGGATTACCGGGACCCGCAGGTACAGTGCCTGACCGCCCGCTCCTACCCGCAACCCCAGCAAGACCGTGCGCAAGTTTTTTGGCGGGACCCGTCTCCCAATGCAGTCCTCTACTGTCCAGAACATAAATATTCATTGCCTTGTGAGAAGGTGAGCAACGCACAAAGCGAGCAGATAGCTAGGGGTGAAGGTTTTCAATAGATAAATAGGATGTGTTTGCACTGATAGATCCAGAACTTGCTTCTCGGTTGTTCCGGTACGTAGCCTGAAGGAGTCCATATTGTTCCTCTCTCCACAACAAGATCCGCTCGGTCACCTCCTCAATCTCTGCTTCTAGACACTCCATTTTCACCAAAGCATTATCCTGAAGCAAAACAAAGGGATATCAGCCATGTATCTGCACATAATCACAGTTGCTTACAGAATTATTATTCCCTATTGTCCACATTCTCATTGGTTAAACCCATACTGAATTTACAGACATTAAAATACAGTAGATGAAGACTAGATACCAGCAGGCCCCGAAGAACGGCTGAATTACAGCTCACAGAGTAATCGGCCAATAATATAATTAATAATACTGTTTCCAGATCACAGGCAGAATGACTGCAGTGATGAGACCCCCTTTCCATACCCTGACAAATGTCAGAAGGGACCAGGAACAGATATTTTGGATAAAGTATACTTGGCGGTACAAGGGAGAATGGAAAGGTTTGCGCCTCCATTGGCACAAAGTGTTGCGTTACAAGTTTTAACCCAGCAGCCAGTGTCATAAGAAATGGCCAAAATAAATGTTTATTATTATATTATAGCACAATCATTGCTTAACCCCTTAACGACAATCCACCTACATGTACGGGGTTGCCGTACAACGAGATAACGACAATGCCCGTACATGTACGGGCTGCCGTTAAATAGCTGCATCGCCGAGATCGCTGACCGTGGATCAGGGGAGGAAAGCCCTCCCCGGAAGAAAAATGGTCGCCTAGGAATCGGAATCGCTTCCTAAGCATAAACGTTGCTGTCATTCACAGCATGGCATTAACAATAGAAAATTAGTTCACAGAGGGTCTAACCAGACCCTCTTGAGAACTCGAGCTCCTCCTGCAGGTTTAATGCAGGTACTGCATCCAACCATGCAAGGTCAATGGAGCCCAGAAAAAAAACAAAAAAAAAAACAATTGTTCAAAAAAAAATAATTCATACGCAAGTCCTAAAATTCTTTATCTTTACAAAAATTCCAGCATGGAAAGAGATAAAATATTGGCATTACAAATGCCCATAGGGTGTCTCGTATTAAAAAATGCATGAGTAAATTGAATTGGCTGGGGTCAAAGATGTCCCAAATATGGGACATGGGGGCAGTAGGACCAGATGTCTAAATGGCATAAAAATACACACCTCACAAAGGCGGCCTTTTACCTCCCAAATAACCCAACAAACCCATGCATGGGGGGGTATCACTGCGCTCAGGAGATATTACTGAACACATATTGGGGTGTTGTTTGACACGGACACATACCAGGAGCGATAAATTTATACCTGAAGTACAACATGTGTGAAAAGAAAAAAAAAAATGTACTACCATAAAGTTTCACAAAGGCTGGTGGTAAAATTAGTGCATTGAAAGGGTTAAAATACCAGCATTTCAAATACCTTGGGGTGTCTAGTTTTTAAAAATATATGATTTGATGGGGTAAATTGCATTGGCCGGCTTCAAAGATACCCGAAATGGCACATGGGGGGAAGAATTACCAGATTTGGAAAAAAAAGGTTTTGAAATAGCAAAACGCTACCTGTACTTATTGCCCCATAACGTGCAGAAAAAAGCAAAAAACATAAAAACATTAAAACATTGGGTATTTCTAAACTCAGGACAAATAGTAGAATCTATTTAGCAGGTTTTTTCATTCGTTTTTGCAGATGAGTAAAAGTTTTTTGTTTAAAAAGTGAGAATTTTTTTTTTTTATAGTAAATTAGATGATATGATAAAATTAATGGTATCTAAAGAAAGCCCAGTTTGTCCTGAAAAAAACAATATATAATGTGTGGGAGCATGAAATGAGAAAGAAGAAAATCACAGCTAAACAGTAACACTGAAAAACGTTAAAAGAGCCATTGTCCCGCAATATACTACGAGTAATAATCCCTATTGTCCTTAACCCCTTAACGACCTTTGCCGGTTCAGGAACGTCATGGAAAAACGATCGCTTAATGACCTTTGACGGTCCTGAACCGTCAAAAAATTAAATAAGCTTAGAAAGTGATCAACGATCACTTTCTTCGCTTAAACGGCGTTACTGTAATGCCTCGATGTCGAGGCATTCAGCAAGGCCGAGATCGGCATCGGGAGCCATGTCTGGCCCCTCCCCGGGGCGTCAACAGCCGCCATACATTGTATGGCGGCGGACGCCCGTTTTAAAAGCGTTTAGGAGGCGATCAACGATCGATCAGGAGGCATCCAGCGACACCAAACACTTACCTCTGGTGATCTTCGGCATCAACAAGATGGCGGCGGCCCGGGAAAAAAACCAATAAAGAAGAAAGAGTTCGCTAGACGGTCTCCAGACCCTCTAGAGAACTCTGGCTCCACTTGCAGGTTGAATACAGGTACTGCACTCAACCATGCAAGTCAATGGAGCCCAGCTTTCTAATCACAATGTGATTAGTAAAATATTAAAAAAATAATTAAAAAAAAAAAAAAAAAGGGAAAAAAAAAATGTGCTAACATTTAAAAATAATTATGCAGTGATGTCACT
This sequence comes from Sceloporus occidentalis, assembly GCA_023333645.1. NCBI lineage: Eukaryota > Metazoa > Chordata > Lepidosauria > Squamata > Phrynosomatidae > Sceloporus > Sceloporus occidentalis. The sequence goes on from JALMGF010000369.1 coordinate 480,573, forward strand.
AGATGAACCATCCAGTACCAGCAAAATGTGTAAAAAAATATAAAAAAAAAGTATTAAAAAAATAAAATAAAAAAATAAAGTTTATTATTTTGAGCAAGATTTCTCAAAAATATCAACAAAGAGTTAAAATAAAAGCACTTCAAATACCCAAGGGGTGTCTAATGTAAAAAAAAAATGGCTGATGGGGTAAATTAGAGTGGCCGAGCTCAAAGATAGGGCATAGGTACAGACTGACCAAAATGGAGAAAAAAAAGCGCACTTCCCAAATGTGGCATTTTAAATCTCAAACAACACGACAAACCCATGCATGTCGGGTATCACTGCACTCAGGAGATGTTCCTGAACACACATTGGGGTGTTGTTTGACAGTGACATATACCAGAACCTGTATATCTATAACTAAAGTACAATTTGTGTGAAAAAAATAAAAAAAAATTACTATTACAAAGTTTGACAAAGTGTAGTTGTATAATTGGTGCATGGAAAGGGTTAAAATAACAGCATTTGGAATACCCTGGGGTGTCTAGTTTTCAAAAATATATGGTTTGAATGGGTTAAATTGAGTTAACCGGCTTCAAAGATGTTCCAAAGAGGAGATGGAGGCAGACTGACCAGATTTGTTAAAAAAGATTTGGAAATCATAAAACGCTGCTTGTACTTATTGCCCTATAACTTACAAAAAACAGCAAAAAAACATAAAAACATTGGGTATTTCTAAACTCAGGACAAGTAGTAGAATCTATTTAACTAGTTTTTTTACTTGCTTTTTTAGGCGAGTAAAAGATTTTTCAAATAAAAGTCATAAAATGTGTGAAGAATGGTATCTGAAGAAAGCCCATCTTGTCCTGAAAAAAACAATATATAACTTATGTGGGTACACTAAATGGGTGAGGAGAAAATTACAGCTGAACACAAGCACCACAAAAGTAATAAAACAGCCTCAGTCCCACAGGGTACAAAAAGAAAAAACGAGCCCGGTCCTTAAGGGGTTAAGGGGCTAACACTCCATAGTTAAGCTTACCATGTTATTGGCACTCTCCGGTATCTTAGGAATTGCCTGGATGGATTGAAGATAGACTTCTAGCTTCTCAATGAAATTCACTGCTAAGGTTAACAGTTCAGCAGCAGATCTGCAAAGGTTCGACATAAAAGAAAATAACTGATATTTCTCATAGTGAACGGTGTTCTGAAGTGTCTGCCTACAAAAATAACAGAGCCAGCAAACCCATTAAATTCATTACCTGTGGTACGATGCCTCAATTGGCAAATTCTCCTGGCACAGCGGCTTTGCCAGTCTCTGCCGCAACGTGCGTTTCTCCTTCAGCACGGCCTCCAAGTGACTGTTCATTACTTGAAGGGCCTGGCATTTCTTGCCTGTAAGAGGTATTATTATTATTATTATCCTTTATTTATATAGCGCCAACAGTTTACGCAGCGCTTAATACAATACATAAATTCAAGGGATATGACAAGACAAGAATTGACAGACTAAGACAAACCGATACATTTGGTGGAGAGAGCCCTGCTCGCAAGCTTACAATCTAGAGGGAAATGGGGTGACAAACATAAGGCATAGAGAAAGGGTGAGAGGTATTGTGGGGGTTGTATCGATGACAAGGAAGTTCTAGCAGCTAAGATGGTATGCTTCTCTGAAGAAGTGGGTTTTTAGATGTTTCTTGAAAGTTGGGAGGGAGGGACAATGCTGAAGGTTCCTTGGGAGTAGATTCCAGAGATATGGGGCAGCTCGAGTGAAATCTTGTAGACGGGAAAAGGAAGAGGTGATGAGTGAGGAGGAGAGCCTTAGCCCATGGGAGGAACGTAGGGATCGAGTAGGAGAGTATTTGCTAATGAGGTCAGAAATGTACGGAGGAGCAGTATTATGGATGGCCTTATATGTCAGTACCAGGATCTTAAATTTAATTCTAAAGGTAATTGGGAGCCAGTGGAGGGTTTCACAGAGGGGGGAAGCAGAAGAGGAGCGACGTGCAAGGAAGATGAGCCTAGCAGCGGCATTTAGGATAGACTGTAAAGGAGAGAGTCGAGACAGTGGAGTGCCAACCAGAAGAGTGTTGCAGTAGTCAAGACGGGAAATGATAAGGGAATGAACGAGTGTTTTTGTGGATTCTTGGGTGAGGAATGGGCGGATACGAGAGATGTTTTTTAGGTGCAAGCGGCAGGATTTGGCGAGGGACTGAATGTGAGGGATGAAGGAGAGGTTTGAGTCAAGGATGACCCCAAGGCATCGGGCCTGGTTAGTAGGAGAGATAGTCGTGTTGTTAATGGTGATAGAGAATTCAGGTAGTGGAGTGGAGATGGAGGGAGGGAAGATAATGAGTTCAGTTTTAGAAAGATTAAGTTTCAGGTAGTGTTGTGACATCCATGAAGAAATAGCAGACAAGCAATTGGTAATACGGGACAGGAGAGATGGAGAGAGATCAGGAGAAGACAGGTAGATTTGGGTATCATCTGCATATAGGTGATACTAGAGGCCAAATGAGTTGATTAGTGTGCCAAGAGAGGAAGTATAAAGAGAGAACAGCAGAGGGCCAAGGACTGAACCTTGGGGGACACCAACCGAAAGTGGAAGGGGTGATGATGTCTTGCCAGAGAAGTTGACAGAGAAGGAACGGTTAGACAGATATGAGGAGATCCAGGAGAGAGCTGTATCTCGAATGCCTATAGAAGTAAGTGAGTGTAGAAGAAGGTGGTGATCAACAGTATCGAAAGCAGCAGAGAGATCCAGTAGAATTAGAATAGAGAAGTGACCTTTTGCTTTGGCAGAGAGCAAGTCATTGGAGACTTTTGTTAGAGCTGTTTCAGTAGAGTGAAGGGGTTTGAAACCAGACTGTAGAGGGTCAAGGAGGGAATTAGAGGAGAGGAAGTTAATGAGGCGGTTGTACACAATCCGTTCAAGCAGCTTAGAGATAAAAGGAAGCAGAGAGATAGGGCGGTAGTTAGTCAAACAGACGGGATCTGAGGAAGGATTCTTTAGAATTGGTGTGATTAGCGCATGCTTGAAGGCAGATGGTACAGTTCCAGATGATAGAGAAAGATTAAATAGGTGGGTAAGTGATGTACCAAGGGATGGATATAGAGACTTTGTGAGGTGTGAAGGGATGGGGTCGAGGGGACAGGTTGTTGGGTGAGAGGAAGAAAGAAGAGTGGCTATCTCTTCTTCGGTTGTAGGGGAAAAGGCAGTTAGTATAGTAGGAGTGGAGAGAGTGGTGTTGAGTGGTGTAGGAGGGAGTTGTAAGGAAGAGAGGTCTTTTCTAATAGTCTCGATCTTCTCTTTGAAGTGGGTAGCAAGATCTTGGGCAGTGGGAGAGGTTTGTGGTGTGGGTGTGGAGGGACAGAGAAGGGAGTTGAAAGTAGAAAAAAGGCGTCGTGGGTTGGAAGAAAGAGAGGATATGAGAGTGGAGAAGTAGAGCTGTTTGGTGAGAGAGAGGGCAGAGTTGTAGGTGTGGAGCATGAATTTATAGTGATTAAAGTCTTCGCTGGATTTTGATTTTCTGAAGTAACGCTCAGCCGTGCGGCAGCACTTCTGAAGAAACCGTGTGGTTTTGGTATGCCATGGTTGGCGTTTAACTTGTCGGGGGTAACTTGTAGTAATTGGAGCTATGGTGTCAAGGGATGAAGCAAGTGTGTTGTTATAAAAAGAGGCTGCTGTGTCTGGCCAGGAAAGGGTTAACATGGAAGGTAAGAGAGGTTCAAGTGAGGCTGACAGTTGGGTAATGGTATTGTCTGGTAATGGCCTACAAGTATGAGCTGAGCGCTGTAAGTATGTCTTGTTAGGGGTTAGCACTGGAGAAAAGGATAGAAGGTGGTGGTCAGACAGAGGGAACGGGTAGATGGAGAAGTCTGAAAGGGAGCATGATCTGGAGAAAACCAGGTCAAGTGAGTGTCCCTCGGTGTGCGTAGGGGAATTAGTCCATTGAGAGAGACCAGAGGAGGATGTTAGGGAGAGGAGTTTGGAGCTAGCAGAGTTGTTAGATATATCTAAAGGAATGTTAAAGTCACCCAGAATAAGACAGGGGATATTAGGAGAGAGGAAGAAAGGGAGCCAGGCAGAAAGGTGGTCAAAGAACTGCGAGGTAGGACCTGGAGGGCGATATATGACAGCAATTTGAAGAGAGAGTGGAGAGAAAAGACGGATTGTGTGAGCTTCAAAGGAACAGAATGAGAGGGAGGGAGGGCTTGGTATATTCTGGAAGGTGCAGTGAGGTGAGAGAAGGATGCCTACACCACCACCCTTTCTGCCATCAGGCCTAGGAGTGTGGCTGAAGTGTAGTCCTCCGAAGGAGAGTGCAGCAGAAGCAGTAGTGTCATGGGAGGGGATCCAGGTTTCAGTAAGAGCTAGGAGGTTAAAAGCATGGGATAGAAAAAGGTCATGTATACAAGCAAGTTTGTTGCATACCGAGCGGGCATTCCATAGGGCACAGTTAAAGACGGGAGGTAGCTTAAGGTTGGAGATGATAGGAATAAGATTGGTTAGGTTGCGCATGTTGATTGAGTTTGCTGGTTAAGAGTGATGGGAATAGGGAAGACTATGTGGGGGACAGGAGTAGTAAATGCAATTTAAGGAAACCCAAGACATACATTCTCTTAACAAAAATCACCACAAACACAACAAAAAGCTCAGATCGGTTGAACCTCAGGCCAGTTATGCACTTGATGTACTCTCAATTTGGATACTCAGCCCAGCAGCTTGTTAGAGAGAAGCTGTCACCTATACAAATTTTAACCCTGGTGATATATTTATTCAAAGTACATATAGCATGTGGAGAAAATATATGTATACAGTATCTTTGCGAGAATACAATGTGGATGTGTGTGGTAAGGGTCATTTAGCATACAGAACATTGACAATATCATGCTAATTCACAGAATATTTAAGAGTTTAACACATCAAAGCAGAACTTCGAGCTTCAATAAAGGGTCCACTTACTAAGGAATACGGGGTGAGCGATATCTGCCGTTTCTTGCTCTAGCTTCAACAGTTCAAGTTCAAGACTTTTCTGTGAGAGATACATAGAATTAAACCGATTGTTAACTGGTTACGGTTGTTATCATGCACAGGGGCAGATTCAGAGCCTGACCTTGGGTAGGGGCACACATCCAGAAACGCACGCTAATGCGCACACACACATATCCAGACACACGCCCTAATACATAGACATCCAGCCATGCACGTTACCACACTAACATACCCACACTCACCAGCAGAGAAAGAGAAATGCATCTACAACCTACATATTTTGTGAAGACATTTACCTGGTTGATTTCAGCTGTGATATCAGATATCTCTGCCACGTCATCTACACGGCTGAAGCATACAAATTCTTGCTGCGTTTGATCCAGTTCATTCTATTAAATCATTAAAGAAAAAAATAGTGAAAGTACTGAGTGAAGCAACCTACCCACACCAACCACATCAATTATTCTATAATAATAAAGTATATACTTTAAGTTTGATTAAATTACATAATTATAATACAGATATAACCTGGGGGAGAGTAACCAATTTAATGGAGGATGAAATGTAGATCCGTATGCAGAATGGTAGGATGATAGTAACATAGTAACATAGTTCATAAGGTTGAAAAAAGACCAAAGTCCATCAAGTTCAACCTATATACATATTGTGTCTAGGGCTGCAACTAACGATTATTTTCATAATCGATTAGTTGGCCGATTATTTTTTCGATTAATCGGATAAAAAAAATGAATGTAAATTTTTCATTTATTTAAAATAATGTAATAAACGAATTATATTAAATACAAACAGCATAATAAAAAAAACTTTGATAAAATGCATTTCTTGCCTTTATTTCGCTACCAGCCCCCCCCAATTTATGCACGTTTGAGCCCAGGCTTGCCACGCTGCCTCCCAGACATGCCACTCCACGATGCCTCCCACATATGCCACTCCACTCTGCCTCCCACATATGCCACTCCACGCTGCCCCCCACATATACCACTCCACGCTGCCTCCCACATATGCCACTCCACGCTGCCTCCCACATATGCCACTCCACGCTGCCTCCCACATATGCCACTCCACGCTGCCTCCCACATATGCCACTCCACGCTGCCTCCCACATATGCCACTCCACGCTGCCTCCCACATATGCCACTCCACGCTGCCTCCCACATATGCCACTCCACGCTGCCTCCCACATATGCCACTCCACGCTGCCTGCCACATATGCCACTCCACGCTGCCTCCCACATATGCCACTCCACGCTGCCTGCCACATATGCCACTCCACTCTGCCTCCCACATATGTCACTCCACTCTGCCTCCCACATATGTCACTCCACTCTACCCCCACATATGCCACTGTGCCTGATGCACCTTATACCCCGATACACCACTCCATCCTCCCCAGACATGCCACACTGCCCTCCCCACATATGCCACACCACTCTACCCCCAGATAAGCCACACCACTCTACCCCCAGATATGCCACTGTGGCCCCAGATCTGCCTTATACACCCTGATACACCACTCTGTCCTCCCCAGACATGCCACACTGCCCTCCCCACATATGCCTTATATACCCTATATGCCTTATACCCCCAGATATGTCACTCCGTCCTCCCCAGATATGCCGTATAGCCCCCAGATATCTCATAGTCCCCTCATAGAGTCACAGACCATACTTTTATAAATAAGTACTGGGTTAATCTTCACTGCCCCCAGGATTTAGATACCCCTTAGTTTGCCCCCCTTTATCTCTAACTGCACCTTAAGTTAACTTTAATAAATAAATAAAATCAACCCTCAGTCCTCATCATTAAATTAACCCTAAACACCCCATTAACCATAGCTGCTCCTAAATTAACCCTAAACACACCATTAACCATAACAGCCCCTAAATTAACTCCCACCTCCCCTAACTTTCAGTAGCCCAAATATTAATTTTATACTTACAGTTAGATGAGTGTCACAGCCATGTGGTTCTGGCCTTCTGGGAGAAGGAAGGGGGCGGGGCCAGTTGTCACAGTGATTACAGGGAGGGGCTGGTAAGCAGGAGCTGCTGCTGTGAGTCAGACTAAACGGATTATATAATGAGGGGTATTTTTCAGAGCGTTTGCTCTGAAAAAACCCTCATTTAATAATCGATAAAAATCGATTCAACTAATCGATAATGAAATTCGTTGGCAACGATTTTCATTATCGATTATTATCGATTTTATCGATTAGTTGTTGCAGCCCTAATTGTGTCCCTACTGTGTTGATCCAGAGGAAGGCAAAAAAAACCCTTATGAAGCAGATGCCAATTGCCCCATACCAGGGGGAAAATTCCTTCCCGACTCCAAATATGGCAATCAGAATAAATCCCTGGATCAACGTTCTGTCCCTATTAATCTAATATCCATAACTTGTAATATTATTGCTTTCAAGAAACACGTCCAGGCTCCTTTTGAACTCTTTTATTGAGTTTACCATAACCACTTCCTCTGGCAGAGAGTTCCATAATCTCACCGCTCTTACTGTAAAGAACCCCCGTCTGTGCTGGTGTAGAAACCTTCTTTCCTCCAACCGTAGAGGATGTCCCCTTGTTATAGATACAGTCCTGGGTATAAATAGGTCCTGGGAGTGATCTCTGTACTGTCCCCTTATATATTTATACATAGTTATTAAATCCCCCCTAAGCCGTCTTTTTTCCAAACTAAATAACCCTAATTCTGATAATCTTTCTGGGTACTGTAGTCCTCCCATTCCCCTTATTACTCTGGTTGCCCGTCTTTGAACCCTCTCCAGCTCCACTATATCTTTCTTGTACACTGGTGCCCAGTACTGTACACAGTATTCCATGTGTGGTCTGACTAGTGACTTGTACAGTGGTAGAATTATTTCCTTGTCGTGGGCATCTATGCCCCTTTTGATGCACCCCATGATTTTATTTGCCTTAGCAGCAGCTGCCTGACACTGGTCGCTACAGGTAAATTTACTGTTAACTAAAACTCCTAAGTCCTTTTCCATGTCAGTCGTCCCCAGTGTTTTCCCATTTAATACATATTCCCAGCCTGGATTTTTCTTCCCCATGTGCATAACCTTACATTTATCTGTGTTGAACCTCATCTGCCACATCCCAGCCCAAGCCTCCAACCTATGCAGATCCATTTGTAATCGTGCACTGTCCTCTATTGTGTTAACCACGTTACAGAGCTTAGTATCGTCTGCAAAGATTGATACTTTACTATACAATCCCTCTACAAGGTCATTAATAAATATATTAAAAAGAATAGGACCCAAAACTGACCCCTGTGGTACCCCACTAGCAACAGTAACCCCCTCAGAGTATGTACCATTAATAACCACCCTCTGTTTCCTATCACTGAGCCAGTTACTTACCCACATACACACATTCTCCCCCAGCCCAAGCATTCTCATTTTATGTACCAGCCTTTTATGTGGCACCGTATCAAATGCTTTGGAAAAATCAAGATATACCACATCCAGCGATTCACCCCGATCCAGTCTTGAGCTCACCTCCTCATAAAAGCTGATCAGGTTAGTTTGACAGGACCGATCCCTTGTAAACCCATGCTGATATGGAGTCATACACTTATTTTCATTGAGATACTCCAAAATAGCATCTCTTAGGAAACCCTCAAACAGCTTACACACAACAGAAGTTAAACTAACAGGCCTATAATTCCCCGGGTGACTTTTTGTCCCCTTTTTGAATATTGGCACAACATTTGCTATGCGCCAGTCCTGGGGAACAGACCCTGTCACTATAGAGTCCTTGAATATTAGAAATAGGGGTCTGTCTATTACATTACTTAACTCCCTTAGAACGCGGGGGTGAATGCCATCTGGACCTGGTGATTTGTCTATTTTGATTTTTTTTAGGCGGCACTGCACTTCTTCCTGGGTTAGACAGGCGACATGTACTGGGGCAGTTATCTCACCCTGCTGTATATTACCTGGCATTTCATTTTCCTCTGTGAATACAGCAGAGAAGAATATATTTAATAGATTAGCTTTTTCCTGATCCCCGTCTATAACTTCTCCCTCATTACTTCTTAAGGGGCCAACGCTTTCATTTTTAACCTTTTTACTATTTATATAGTTAAAGAACATTTTGGGGTTTGTCTTACTCTCTTTGGCAATGAGTCTTTCTGTCTCCACTTTTGCTGCTTTTATCTGATTTTTACATATTTTATTTTTTCCCGATAGCTTTTTAGTGCTTCCTCACTGCCTTCCTGTTTTAGTAGCTTAAATGCCTTTTTTTTGCCATTTATTACCCCCTTTACATTTTTATTTATCCACATTGGTTTTCTCTTGTTCCTGACTCTTTTATTCCCATACGGTATGTACCTTTCACAGTGAGAATTTAAGATATCCTTAAAAATCTCCCATTGAGTGTCTGTACTCTTGTTTTTGAGGACATTTTCCCAATTTACAGTGTTAAGGGCTTCTCTTAGTTGATCAAACTTTGCCTTCCTAAAGTTCATGGTTCTTGTGGCTCCTCTAAGAGTTCCCTTATTGAAGGACAAGTTATAATGTATCATATTGTGATCACTATTTCCTAGATGCCCCCTGACCTGCACATTAGTTTACTCTGTCAGGTCTGTTGGTTAATATTAAGTCCAGTAGGGCGCCCCCTCTGGTCGGGTCCTGTACCATTTGGGACAGATAATTATCCTTACTTATAGTCAGAAACCGGTTTCCTTTATGAGATTCACAGGTCTCTGTTTCCCAGTTTATGTCGGGATAGTTAAAGTCCCCCATAATAACCACCTCATTGTGATTTGCTGCCTTGTTTATTTGCTTTAATAATTGATCTTCTGCTGCTTCCATTATATTTGGTGGCTTATAGCAAACCCCGATCAGTATTTTATTATTTTTCTTTCCATATATTTCTACCCATAATTACTCCACATTATCATTTCCCTCACATATATTCTCTCCGCAGTGTGGCCTTTAGGCTGGACTTTACATAAAGGCAAACTCCTCCCCCTTTTCTTTTTTTTCGATCCTTCCTGAATAGACTATAACCCTGTATGTTACCGCCCAGTCATAGCTATCATCCAACCATGTCTCTGTTATACCCACTATGTCATAGTTTTCTTCAGACATTATTAACTCCAGTTCGTCAGTTTTATTGGTCAGACTTCTGGCATTAGTAAGCATACAATTTAGAGGTGTATGGTTTTTTTTCCTATGAAGCCTATCCCTATTGACTATTCTAACCCCTCCCTCCGCTCCACCCCCAGGTACATTTATAAGCCCCAGCTTTCTATCTACACTATCTTCCCCTTCTATATTGTAGTTTCCCTCCCCCCCTTTACCTAGTTTAAACACTCCTCCACCCTTCTGGCCATCTTCTCCCCGAGCACAGCTGCACCCTCCCCATTGAGGTGCAGCCCGTCCCTACCGTAGAGCCTGTATCCGACAGAGAAGTCGGCCCAGTTCTCCATGAACCCAAACCCCTCCTTCCTACACCATCTTCTGAGCCACTTGTTTAGCTCCCTAATCTCCCGCTGCCTCTCTGGTGTGGCACGTGGTACAGGTAATATTTCAGAAAATACTACCTTGGAGGTCCTTGCCTTAAGCTTGCTACCTAAGTCCCTGAAATCATTTTTAAGGACACTCCGCCTACCTCTCACTTTGTCATTGGTGCCAATGTGCACCATGACTGCTGGGTCTTCTCCAGCCCCCCCAGTAATCTGTCAACCCGATCCGCGATGTGCCGAACGCGAGCGCCAGGCAGACAACACACTGTTCGGCGATCCTGGTCTTTGTGACAGATCGCCCTGTCTGTCCCCCTAATAAATGATGGCAGAAAGGGATGGGGAGATGTGGATTGTGGATGGGTTGTCAATGGGAAAGGGAGATGGAATATGTTTAAGGAGTAGGGGAAAGAGTAAAAGCATGTAAGGGTCCAGAGTAAGGAGTAGGGGGATTGAGACAAGAGATTAGGTGGGCTACCTGCTGATTGAAGTGGGTGATGGTGCTTATAAAGAGCCCACTTGGGGTGAGGCCACAGCAGCTACATAACCAAGAAAGCTTGTTTCCAAGTGAGGCCTGGGAATTTATAGATGAGGTGATTGCATACAGGAGGCAGATGAAAAAGTCACAGTAATGTGTATACAAAATAATGTTCTCATGCAAAATATCGATGGTTAACCCCTTCGTGTCAATGGCTGATTTAATTTTTTGCCCCCTTTGTGACAATGGCTGTTTTAACATTTCTGTGGTGCTCATGTTTAGCTGTCATTTTCTTCTTTCCCATTTACTGAACCCACACAAGGTATTTTTTTTTCCCAGGACAAGAAGGGCTTTCTTTAGATGTCATTATTTTGATTGTATCATAACACTTAATATAAAAATAAAAATTATTAGTTATTATTAAATATGGTGAAAAATTTTGAAAAAAAAAAAGACTTACCCCATCAAACCATATAATCTTGAAGACTAGACAACTCAGGGTATTTCAAATGCTAGCATTTTAACTCTTTCCATGCACTAATTCTACCGCCAGTCTTTGTGAAACTTTGTGGTTGTCATTTTTTTTTTCCCCACACACATTTTACTTCAGGTGTGAATTTACAGCTCCTGGTAAATGTCACTGTCAAACACCCTAATATGTGTTCAGCAACAGCTCCCAAATACAGTGTTAGGGGTTCCATAACACATTTCAGGCAGGAGTTTAATGCTACGGTTTACAGCCAAGATCATTATGAGTGCCGTAAAGTGCCATGGCTGCGCGCTCCCCCTCCCCATGTGACACCAAGTGATTCCTAAAAGAATAGGATTCAGGGGGGGGATTTAATTTCTTCATATTTTGTAGAAGGGGACGTAACATCGAGACACACAGATTTTATTTTTTTTGCCCAAATAGGGTTTTTATAGAGTTTGAGTAGTGCAGGGGGATACTGAACCATTCTTGGGTATTTTCACAACCTTAAACAGGGCTTGGTGGCAGCGAGTAGGGCGGTGGGATCATGGGGTGAACCGGTTTGGGGATAAGGTGTAGTCCCTCTGGGGAGAGCAGCCTGTGAAAGTTTCTTTCAATTAACACTTTCACGCCCACGTTACCCCTTAGGCTAGGTTTCCACTTGGGTTTTTGTCCTGCGTTTGTTTTCTTGATGAAAAACGCCAAGAAAACTGCCACTGCATTTTGGCGTTTTTTTCTGGAGTTTTTTCTGGCGTTTTAGCCTTTCTGTGGAAATTGCTTTTTTTGACCTTAGGCAGTTTTTCCAGCCTTTACAAGTTAGACGTTTCACCCAGCTAAAAGGGATTAGGATAAATGGCAAGTATCTGCCCCTGATGTCATTTACTTGGTAGAGTTCTACTTAATCGCCCCGGCGGACCCTTTTGTCACTTTTCTGTGGTTTGTAAGGCATGCTTTATTCCGAATGTCTGCTCCTCTAGGAAGATTGGCCCCAAATGATGGTGCAAATTGTTTGCTGTTGCTTTTGGCACGCAGGATCCAGTTGATGCGTCGCTTATGTTTGTTTGTAATGGCATGTTTGTTCCAAATGTGTAGAATTCAATATGAACTTCGTTTTGTGTGAAACTGTTTGTTTCCAGCCTATTTCTCGTAGGACACACAGATACCGGGTCCATCCTCTGCATTGTAACTGTGGAAAAAACGCCATAAAAAAACGCCAAGGCAATAAACCCACATGGCTTTTTCATGGCGTTTTTTCTCTCCCATAGACTTCTATTGGAGAAAAACGCCAAGATTTCCTTGCAAAAAATGCCAGAGTGTCAACATGCTGCGATTTTGAAAAACTGCCACAGAGCCCAAAAAAGCAGAAAAACGCCAAAGAGGACAGAAAAAACGCCAAGCAAAAAAAACGCCAAGTGGATATGGCATTCTGCGATTTCCTATTGAAGAACAGCTAACATCTGGCTGCTGCGTGTTTTCACTAAAAAAAACGCCAGGTGGCGCTATTGGCGTTTTTATGGGCGTTTTTAGCTAAAAAAAACCAAGTGGAAACCTAGCCTTAAAGCCACGCTCAGAGTGTAGTGGTTCCTGCTGTTGCGTTTGGGGCTTCTGTGAATAAAACACATTCTGCATTGTCTAGATGCATTTCTCTGTTACATAAATAACTAACTATTTAGCGGTCACATAAAAAGTCTTGTAAAGCCCCGCCCTCTAAACACATCATAAAGCGCAGGTGTCCCTTTTTGGCCATTTGAAACGTAAACTTTAAATCCATTTTCATTAATAAATACGGAAGAAGACCCTGAAAGTGAAAGCAGCCTTGTTGTTGCCACGGTTACACAAAATGCCATGATAACTATGGAAAAGGGTTGGAATACTACCTGTGTCAGGACTCCGCATCCCAAACACTTATCTATCAGCGCCGATGCTGCCGTGGGCTGTACCGGATCCCAAGGATTTGCTGCCATTGCAGACCCGTTGATAGTAGATACGGACCGGACCGATCACACACTATCCAATGCAAAGAGTGCGCCCAAAAGCGCTACCCAATCAGGCGCCGCGGCTTCTGATGACTCTTGAAGCCAACCAACCGGAGATAACTGTTCACCACCGCCATATTGTGTATGGCAACATAACAACATTCACCCACCACTAAACGCCAACCATAGGCTGCAGAAACCGAGCGAGGAGGGGATTGTTTCCGGAAGGAGTTATGTGATTGTCTTGGAGTAACTGTTACCGACAGCAGGGCA